>CM077665.1:105540647-105895647 GCA_039707655.1 Elymus sibiricus
TAAACAATACTCTCTTTATGATCAACATGCATAAAGTTTTTATCATCTTCCAAAATAGTGGGATTATCATCAACTAAAGTTATGACCTCTCCAAACCCACTTTTATCAAAAAAATCATAAGATTGAACACTCTCCAAATATGTGGGATTCTTTTTACCTAAATTTGATGCTATTCCAAACCCACTTTTGATACTATTGCAAACATTATTATCAATAACATATTAAACATGAGGCTTAAATAAATTTTCAAGTTCATAAGAGGCATTATCACCCCAATCATGATCATTGCAATAAGAAGTGGACATGACAAAATTATCATCCCCAAGCTTGTAGTTTTGCATATCATTAAGATAATTGAAATTAATAGAATTTATAGTAACATCATTGCAATCATGCTTTTGAATCAAGGAGCTATCATGAATCACCTTAGAAATTTCTTCTTTCAACACTTCATCAAATTTTTCAGATTCATGATTTTCAAACAAAACTTCATAGAGATAATCAAGTGCACTCAACTCACTAGCAATTGGTTCATCTTAATTTGGCCTTTTGAAAAGATTAGCAAGTGTATGAGGATCCATATCAATAGATTTTTAGCAAGCGAAGATGCAAGCAAATAGAAGGCACATGGCAACACAAGCAAAGATAGCAAACAAGCAAAAAGGCAAACGAAAAAGAGGGCGAATAAAAGAGCAAATTTTTGTGAAGTGGGGGAGAAGAAAATGAGAGGCAAATGGCAAATAATATAAATTGCAAGGAGATGAGATTTGTGATTAGGAACCTGATAGATGTTGATGATGTCTCCCTGGCAACGGCGCCAGAAATTCCTTTGACGTGGCTTGAGACTACGTCGGTATTTCCCCAAAGAGGAAGGGATGATGCAACACAGCTACGGTAAGTATTTCCCTCAGTTATGAAACCAAGGTTATCGAACCAGTAGAAGAACCACGCAACACTATGTAAACGGTACCTGCACACGAAGAACAAATACTTGCAACCCGACGCGTAACAGAGCTTGTCAATCTCTCCACGGTAAAAAGATAGATTAGTTTGTATGAGATTGGATAAATAGGTCGCACAAGAACACAAAATAAAAGAAGCAAATAAAAAGTGCATCAAGATATTTTTGGGTTTTTGGAATAATAGATCTGAAAACAAAAAAGGCAAAAGATAGATCGGAAAGCAATATGTTGAAAGGATAGACCCGGGGGCCGTAGATTTCACTAGTGGCTTCTCTCATGAGTATAGCACACGGTGGGTAAACAAATTACTGTTGGGCAATTGATAGAAGATCAAATAATCATGAGGATATCCAAGGCGATGATCAATATATAGGCATCATGTCCAAGATTAGTAGACCGAAACGATTCTGCATCTACTACTATTACTCCACACATCGACCGCTATCCAACATGCGTCTAGTGTATTAAGTTCATGGAGAAACGGAGTAATTCAATAAGAACGATGACATGATGTAGACAAGATCTATTCATGTAGGAATAGACCCCATCTTGTTATCCTAAATAGCAACGATACATGCGTGCCTCGCTGCCCCTTCTGTCATTGGGAGAGGACACCGCAAGTTCGAACCCATCACAAAGCACCTCTTCCCATGGCAAGAAAAATCGATCTAGTTGGCCTAACTGAACCAAAGATTCTAATAAGAAATACGAGGCTATAAATAATCATGCATATAAGAGATCAAAGAAGACTCAAATAATATTCATGGATAGAAACTGATCATGAACTCAAACTTCATCGGATCCCAACAAACACACCGCAAAAAATCACTACATCAAATAGATCTCCAAGAGACCATTGTATTGAGAATCAAAAGAGAGAGAGAAAGCCATCTAGCTACTGCCTACGGACCTGTAGGTCTATGGTGGACTACTCACGCATCATCGGAGAGGCACCAATGAGGATGATGAAGCCCTCCGTGATGGTGTTAGATTGGATCTCGCGGTTCTGGAACTTGCGGCGGCTAGAAGTGTATTTCGTCGATTCCTCTAGGGTTTCTGGAATTTCTGGGAATTTATAGAGCTGAGAGGCGGTGGAGGAGACCTTCGTGGGCCCCACAACCCATCAGGGCGTGCCTTGGTGGGTTGTGGGCCACACGGGCCTCCCCCAGGTGCTTCCTTGGCTCCGAAGTTGTCTTCTGGTCCAAAAAAATCTCGAAAAAGTTTCGTGGCAATTGGACTCCGTTTGGTACTGATATTCTGCGGAGTAAAAAAACAAGGAAAAAACAACAAGTGGCACTAGGCACTATGTCAATAGGTTAGTCCCAAAAAATGATATAAAGTTGCTATAAAATGATTATAAAACATCCAAGAATGATAATATAATAGCATGGAACAATCAAAAATTATAGATACGTTGGAGACGTATCAAGGAGTCGTCCTATTTGTTTATGGACGTGATGCCTATATACACATGATCATTGCCGTGAAAATCGCATAACTATCCGCTTTTCTATCAATTGCTCAACAGTAATTTGTTACCCACTGTATGCTGCCTACATGAGAGATGCCGCTAGAGAACACTATGGCCCCCGGGTCTATTCACTTATATATTTACAAACGCTACAATTACCTCGTTGCCTTTATTTACTTTTTATTTATTTTGCAATTTATATTTGTCAACAATTATCTACACAACGCATTTGCTTGCAAATAATGAGATCAAGGGGATTGACAACCCTCTTGCCCGCGTTGGGTGCAAGTCATTTGTTCATTTGTGTGCAGCCGCTGAAGACGATTGAGGATTGGTATTCCTATTTGTTCTATAAACCTTGGTTTCATAACTGAGGAAAATACTTACCCACTTTGTGCTGCAATTACCCGTTCCTCTTCACGGAAAACCCAACGCAGATCACAAGTATCAGGAAGGATTTCTGGCGCCGTTGCCGGGGAATATCATCATCAACTATCAAGTAACTTCACACAAATTTTCATTCACTTGTTTATCTTTTTATTTGCTGTATTATTTAGATTGTCACATAAAAATCAAAAATACAAAAATATTTATCTTTGCTTGTTATTAGTTCTTGATAACCCACAAGTATAGGGGGTCGCAATAGTTTTCGAGGGTAGAGTATTCAACCCAAATTTATAGATTCGACACAAGGGGAGCCAAAAAATACTTGAGAGTATTAGCAGTTGAGTTGTCAATTCAACCACACCTGGAGATTAAATATCTGCAACAAAGTGATCAGTAGCACAGTAATATGATAGTTTGATAGCAGCAGTGACAGTAACAGTAGTAGCAATAGTTTTGTAGCAGTTGAAACAGCAGCAACAACAGTAGTAACTTAGCAAGAACAATAAGTGGAAAGCTCATAGGCACTGGATCGGTAACTCGCTGGATGATATTCGTCATGTAACAGTCATAACCTAGGGCGATACAGAACTAGCTCCAGTTCATCAATGTAATGTAGACATGTATTCCGTAAATAGTCATACATGCTTGTGGAAAAGAACTTGCATGACATCTTTTGTCCTACCCTCCCGTGGCAGCGGGGTCCATAAGGAAACTAAGGGGTATTAAGGCCTCCTTTTAATAGAGAACCGGAACAAAGCATTAACACATGGTGAATACATGAACTCCTCAAACTACGGTCATCACCGCGAAGTATCCCAAATATTGTCACTATGGGGTTGACGGATCATAACACGTAATAGGTGCATATGACTAGGCAAGATCGGATCAAGAACATGGATATAGAGATGATAACATAAACGGTTCAGATCTGAAATCATGGCACTCGGGCCCTAGTGACAAGCATTAGGCATAGCAAAGTCATAGCAACATCAATCTCAGAACATAATGGATACTGGTGATCAAGCCCTAACAAAACTAACTCGATTACATGATGAATCTCATCCAACTCCTCACTGACCAGCAAGCCTACAAAGGAATTACTCACTCTCGGTGGGGGAGCATCATGGAATTGGCGATGGAGAAAGGTTGGTGATGACGAAGACCGAAGATTCCCCTCTCCAGAGCCCCAAACGGGCTCCAGATCTGGCCTTCCGATGAAGAACAAGAGGTGGCGGCGGCGGCTCCATATCGTAAAACGCGATGAAACTTTCTCTCTGATTTTTTTCTCCAAAAATAGGAATTTATAGTGGCGGAATTAGGGTTAGTGGGGCCACGAGGTGGGCACAACCCACCAGGGCGCGCCCAGGGGGCCTGGCGCTCCCTGGTGGGTGATGCTCACCCTGGCCCCCCTCTTCAGTGGATTTTGGCTCCAATAATTCTCATATATTCTGAAATAATTCTCCAAAAAGTTTCGTTCCATTCCAAGAACTTTTATTTCTGCACAAAAACAACACCATGGTAGTTCTTCTGAAAACAACGTTAGTCCGGGTTAGTTCCATTCAAATCATGCAAATTAGAGTCCAAATCAAGGGCAAAAGAGTGAGGAAAAGTAGATACGTTGGAGACGTATCAACTCCCCCAAGCTTAAATCTTTGCTTGTCCTCAAGCAATTCAGTTGACAAACTGAAAGTGATAAAGGAAAACTTGTATGAACTATTTTGTTCTTGTTTACATATATATGCTTAAGTAGCACCCAGGTTTTCAGCAAAGATTATGACTAACCATGTCAACGATAACTCTTAGAGATTATATTAACTCGTATCAATAACATAAGCAACTAGCAAGCAATCATAAGACATCTCAAATGCCAACACTTTGTCAAAACAATCATGATACAATATGACAATAGTGGTATCTCGCTAGCCCTTTTTGAGACCGCAAAACATAAATGCAGAGCACCTCCAAAGTTCAAGCAGCGACTAAACATTGTAATTCATGGTAGAAAAGATCCAGTCATGTTGCACCCAACATCAACTATACACAGTGCATGAGGATGACAATGGTGCTCTCAGGTCTGGCGCTTGTTTGAGAAGGTGATGACTCAACATAAAAGTAAATAGATAGTCCCTTCGCAGAGGGAAGCATGGATTTGCAGCGGTGCCAGAGCTCAAAGTTTAAAACAGAGATAGATAAAATTTTGGGAGGTACACCCTTCCTGTCAACGTCACGACCAAGAGTTATCAATATCTTCCATGCTAAACAAATTAGCGGCGGTTCCCAAGCGGTAAAAGTAAAGGTTTACTCCCCCTCCACCAACAGTCACACTCCACAGCTAGCCGCATCCACGGGTACCGTCCAAACCAACAACATTCCTGGGGGAGTTTTGTTTAATTATTTTTGATTTTTGATTTCAGGACTGGGAATCCCTATTACCGCCCCTCTCGTGTAAGGACAAGTGAATAAACACTCATCATGAGAATAACCCGCTTAGCATGGAAGATACTGACCGCCCCCTGTCGCTCCATGAGCGGTCCAGGCACACAAAACATATGTTCATTTGAAACTTTTTAGAGATGGCACATGCAAATTTACTTTGGAACGGCAAGGTAATACCGCGTATAGGTAGATATAGTGGACTCATCTGACATAACTTGGTTTAAAGGTTTTGATGCACAAGCAGTATTCCCGCTTAGTACAGGCGAAGGCTAGCAATTAGATTGAGAAGCGGCCAGCTAGAGAGCGAAGACGGTCATGAACATGCATTACATATAATCAACATTAAGTAATAGCATGAGTAGGATATGGACACCATGAACATAAATATCATGAAGGCTATGTTGGTTTTGATTCAACTACATGCGTGAACATGTGCCAAGTCAAGCCACTTGAAACATTAAGAGGAGGATACCATATCATCATACCACATCACAACCATTTTAATGCATGTTGACACCCAAGATAAATCATTATCCACTCCTAGATACTTAAGCATGGCATGAACAACTATAATCTCTAATGGTCATTGCAAACATGTTTGATCATAGTGAGCTGAATCAAGGATACTAGGTTAAACATATTTACAAAAACAAAAACAAGTTGAGTTCATACCCGCTTTTCTCTGCCACAGTCAATTCATCAAATGTCGTCATTATTACCTTTCACTTGCATGACCGAATGATAAGAAAATAATAATAGTGCAAGAGTGTCGTGGACTAAACTGAAATGTGCAAACATTTTATTCAAGAGGAGAAGACAAAGTAATATGGGCTCTTTGCTGGATAAACAATAATGCAGATGAGAGCCACTCAACAATTTCATTGTGGTCTTCTCCTAGGCACGACTCAAGTAAAAGAAAAGAATTTCAGAGAAACACACTGAAATATTTTTGGGGTTTTTGGTTTTTCTTGAAGAAGGCAAATTAAAGAGGAAAAACAAAAACGAGAAAAACTATTTACACGGGAAAGCTCCCAACAAGTAAAAGAAGAAGCGAGAAATCTTTTTGGGTTTTCTTTTAATGCAACAATTAAACTAAGCTAGAAAGAAAAAAATAAGAAATAAGTAGGAAATATTTTTGGATTTTTCTCAAAGTTTTTCAAACACACAAGAAGAAAGCGAGAAAACAAATGTAGCATGGATATTACAATGAAAAAGTATGAACACCGACAACTGGAATGAAATGTGCGAACATGAATGTAATGCCGGTGGAAATACGTACTCCCCCAAGCTTAGGCTTTTGGCCTAGCTTGGTAATCACCATCCGTATGAATAATAATCGGGGCGATGGCTCACTGAGGCCCTCGGAGCAGACTCCGCAGCCCTCCTAGCAGCTTCCACCTCCGCGTTGTACGCATGGGCTTCACTCTCAAGGATATAATATCTTCCCCTGTTGTGAAAATCAAAGAGAGCAGGAGAAGGCAAAGCGACAGGCACAACAGGTTTCTTATTAAATCTCAAGTTATAGGTGTAATTAGTGGCTGTACCCGTAAGGAACTTATGACGCTTCATGGCATCAAAGTCTAAATACTGAGTAGGTAAGATGGGGTCATTAGGCCATGGCGAGACATTTAATCTTTCCACTACACGGGAGGCATAGATTCCTCCATAAAAATTACCATTAGCAGCGTTAAGCTGCAGCCTTCGTGCAACAATTGCACCAAGATTATAATTCTTGTTCCCAGTTATGGCAGTATGTAAGAGACTCAAATCATGAGCACACAATGTGCTACAATCTTGTTTGCCTACGATACATTTACCGTTAAAGAGCGCAAAATATTGTATCGATGGAAAATGTGTGTTGTTAATTCTCCCTTGTGTTACCCCCCTATCTTCACCGAAGCAAAGATTGACTAAAAATGATTCGTATTCAGATTTTGTTGGTTCGTCGAGGGAACCCCAATATGGAAGTTTGCATGCTTCACTAAACATTTCTAACGGCATGGTGAAAGAATGATCATACAGGTTGAATGATACTCTAGACTCACGAGAAAAATATTTAAATTTTTTTGTGAAGGTTTTCGTGAGTTCGAGATGTTGGGGGCACTTATCTGCAATGAAGGGAGCAAGCTCTGTGTTGTGGATAAATTGGTCAAATTCCCCCTTAATACCTGCACCTTCCATGAACTCGTCGCACGGCCACAAGCATGATTTGGTGGCGGCATCTCGCGTCGAGCTTTCGCTTGGTTCAACATAAGATTCTCGAACCGAGCTTCCACTGATGAGGCTTCCGAGGATCTCCTCCTCGAAGAACTCCTAAAGAATTGCATTTTTATTCCTATAAAAATTCTGAAAACTTTTAGTCCACAAAATTTTGTCAACAAAACTTTGTAAGATTGTTAGCAACTACTCCTAAGCATGCATAGAGGCCATATTGAGCATTCAAACTACTTAGAACTCTAAGAATTCAACATGCAAGCTCATCTACAGCAGCACCAAGAGTAGCTAATTACTCTAAAAATAACCCACTAAAACAAAAACTAATTGGAGCAATGGAGGAGTCACATACCAAGTAGCAATCCCTCCAAACAGTTTCAGAAACGGAGCTTCGAGCAAAGAGATCAAAATCCGCGGGTTTGAGAGCAAGAACACAAGAATGGTGTCTGTGGTGATTTTTTTTTCTGTAGGTAGGAGATGATGTGGGCTAAAGAGATAAGTGAGGGGGCCCACGTGGGGGCCACAAACCACCTGGGGGTGCTGGCGCACCCTAGTGTCTTGTGGGCACCAGGTGCACCCCCCCTCTGGTATTATTTGTACCAAAAATTCATAAATATTTGGAAAAAAAATCGTGTTAAATTTTCAGGGCATTATGAGAATTTTATTTTTGGGTCATTTTTTATTGCACGGAGAAAACAGAAAACAGGATAATCATGACATTTTATTTTATTTGACTAGCTAAAACAGAAAATAAAAGGTGGGAGCAGAAGGTTGTGCTTACTAGATTCATCGAGTTCATACCTCTCAAAAATGATTTATTAATAAGGTTGATCAAGTCTTATTAACAACCACTTTCGATTAGCATGGAACCGAAGAACTTTCGTAAAACACTAAGTTACCTCAATGGGGATGTGCATATCCCCAACAATAAGTATATCATATTTCTTTTTGGCAGTAGGAACAGGTAATTGAAAGCTTCCGATAGTGATAGTCGGAGATTCTTCAATAACATTTATACCATTCACTTGGAATTGTTTCTTCGGAAAGTGCACCGTATGCTCATTACCATTGATATGAAAAGTGACTTTGCTTTTATTGCAATCAATAACAGCCCTTGCAGTATTCAAAAAGGGTCTACCAAGGATAATCGACATGTTGTCGTCCTCGGGCATCTCAAGAATAACAAAGTCCGTTAAGATAATAACTTTGCAACAACAACGGGCACATCCTCACAAATACCGATAGGTATGGCAGTTGATTTGTCAGCCATTTGCAATGATATCTCAGTAGGTGTGAGTTTATTCAGATCAAGTATTTTATATAAGGAGAAAGGCATAACACTAACACCGGCTCCCAAATCACACAAAGCAGTTTTGACATAGTTTCTTTTAATGGAGCAAGGTATAGTTGGTATTCCAGGATCTCCAAGTTTTTTAGGTAATCCATCCTTAAAAGAATAATTAGCAAGCATGGTGGAGATTTTAGCTTCAGGGGTCTTTGTTTTATTTGTGATGATGTCTTTCATATACTTAGCATAAGGGGCCAACTTCAAGATATCGGTTAAGCGGGTACGCAAAAAGACTGGCCTAATCATCTCAGCAAAGCGCTCAAATTCTTCATCATCCTTTTTCTTAGATGGCTTAGGTGGAAATGGCATGGGTTTCTGAACCCATGGCTCTCTTTCTTTACCATGTTTCCTAGCCACAAAGTCTCTTTTATCATACCGTTTATTCTTAGGTTGTGGGTTATCAAGATCAGGAGCAGGCTCTATTTCAACATCATTATCTGGTTCTATATCATTACTAGGTTGAGCATTATCATGAACATCATCATTATCATTCTCATTATCACTAGGTTGATGTTCACTACCAGATTGAGTTTCAACATCGGAAATAGAGACATCATTATTATCAGGAGGTTTTTGTGTCTCAGGTTCACTAGAGGTATGCAAAGTCCTATCATTTTTCTTCTTTTTCTTCTTAGAAGGACTAGGTGCATCAGGATTAATTCTCTGAGAGTCTTGTTCAATTCTTTTAGGATGACCCTCAAGATAAAGTGGTTCTTGGGTCATTCTACCTCCTCTAGTTACTACTCTAGCAGCAAAATCATGCATATTATTATTCATTTCATCAAGCAATTCTTTTTGAGATTTAGCAACTTGTTCTAACCGAGTTTGAACCATAGAGGCATGCTTTCCTACACCTCTAACATCATTACTGATTCTAAATAGTGTGGCACCCCGGCTCAGCGAACCGGATTACCAGTGTTTCCAACCCAGAGATCATGTCTTCTGGAAACACACAACAACTTGGAACAGAACAGAACTGAACTTTATTGATAAACTTCGGGTACAAGCTCATATTTTACATCGATAGCGAGGCCAAAGGCACACCTTGTGCTATGACAATATCTACATTATTTATGTAACATAGCGGGCCTCAAAACTACTAGGGAAACTCTATGGCGTAGCGGAACATAGCGAAAACTCCATCCACAGGGACACTGCTGGGACACAGCCTAGTTAGCGTAGCACGAACCATCGGGACCTCCGTCCTCGGCTTCTCCTGCATCTGGCATGATACGCCAGGTGAGTACTTTGAATGTACTCGCAAGCTCATGACAACCAAGTAATGCAGCAAACAATAGCATGGCAATCAACAGGTTAAATGTTTGGGTGATTCACTTACTGTTACCGGTCATCAACTTACTCTCTTCGGGGTTGTCCCACAACCCTCGGAATACTCATAATCCATTGAGTACTTCCGAGCACAAGATGAGTTCTTCCATCATTATCATCAGTATTACGGTTGACCACCTAGTGAGGCCTGGACGGACTGTCCAATACCATGGACGCGGCTATTCGAATAGATTTTTCACTCTGCAGAGGTTGCGCACTTTACCCACACTATGAAGCACCTGGCCTCGTAATCCCATTCGGGTGGACCAGCGTTGCTCCAACGAAACCCGCCTGACCCGTGACTCTCCCATCGTACCACCGGCATTAATCCTCCCCCGGAGTCCTGCACTGGGTGGCCCCTGTGTCACCTCGTGACACCTGCCACCGTCGTGGCCAAACTAAACTGTCCCAAACGGGGACGCCGGCACTATACTCAACTGGGCTCACAGGGTTATTGCCGTCTACCTGATGAGGGCAGCACGCACGCATAACCCTCCCTGTCTGGAGGTACCGGTGAAAGAGCACGGAGCCAGACCAAGTCAAGGTCCTCCCATACCGGCAAATGTGGTTGCACGGATAAGCCCGGACAGGTGACTCTAGATCAACCGACTAAGTTTCATTAAACAAGCATGTGGTTTATCCCATTAACTTAAAATGGCAGCAACTAAGCATTTAAATGAAATTGCTATGAATTATTATATAGCAAACATAATGCATTGAAATATGCAATGCTATTGAAATGCTTCAAAAGATGGATGTCCTGGCTTGCCTTGCTCTGTTGGGTTGTCCACAAACTCCTAGTCTTCAAAACCACAAAGATTTCCTTCTGAAAATATTTTAAAATAGCAAAGGAAAATGTCACATAACACATTTTTGTTCACCAGAAATTCTGCGAGTAAGAGAAAAATACCAAAATTAATCAGCAATTAAAGGAGCTCAAGACAAACCCAATGCAAAAAGAATCAATTGATTTGGGCTTATAAATAAAAAGATATAGCTGGTCAAAGTTTCTGGTCAAAACTGGAATTTAAATAAAAATCAGAAAAGCAGCAGAGGGCCACGTCGAAGGCGTACTTCGCTCGGGCGCCTCCACTTACCCCTTCGCGCGCGCGGGCTGAGCCGCTGACGGGTGGGGCCGGCCTGGTTTAAATAGAAAGAGAGGAGGGAGACAGAGGCGAGGCGGCTCACCGGCGGTGCTCGCCGGCGATAGGGATGGCGGCGGGGTCGGGAGAAGGCTGGAGTGGATCGGGCTCACGGAGACAAACACGCACGTACCCGCAGCGTGACAAGAGATGGCCGGACGGCGTCGACCCCTTCTTCTCCGGCGGCGGCGGCGTTCGGGTATCGACGGGGACGGCGATTCCGGCGATGATTTGGCTGGGCAAGGGGTCGAGGAGGACCACGGGACTAAGCTGAGCTCGAAGGTGGCGTTAGTGGAGGCCGGGGAGGAGTGGAACGGCGTGGCGACTAGGCTCTGATGGCGGCGGATCTCCGGCGAGGTTCGAGGCCAGAGGGCCTCTCGGCCGTGGCTCGCTGCTCGGGGAGGCGATTGGGAGGTGGTGAGGGGTGGTGATCAGCTCTGGAGGGCCGGGCATGGCCTTTTATAGGCCGGAGGCGAGCGCGGGCGAGCTCTCCCAAAGCAGCGAGGTGCGGAACACGTCGCCGGCGCCAGGACGCCGCGTTGGCTGGCCGCTTGCGGCACGACGAGACGGGAGAGGGCAGGGAGGAGTTAAGGCGCGGTGGAAGCTAGCGGAGGAAGAAGACGCGCCGCAGAGTCACTGTGGCCGCACGGGTGTCATAGTGCCCGAGTGCGTGGCGGCCGCCGGGGAGATTTCCGGTGAGGAGATGGATCTAGAACGGCCAGGTGGGAGGAGGAGAGGATGTCGGCGAGCTAGGACAAGGTGAGGCCACGCGGGGCAGCAGGGACGCATCATTTCAGACTCGGGCGCGGTGCAGAGCGCGTGCATTGCATGCCAATGCCGTGCTCACCACGGCCAGTGGTGTCTGGAGGCCTCCCCTATCCAGCGCACCATGTCTGGGGTGTTCTCCCTTGGTCATTTAGTCCCTCTGTTCCTCTGGTTTGGCCAGGTTCACTCTGATACGAAGTGTAGCTTCAGCTACAGTTTCTGACAGAAACTTTGGGAGAGATCTGGAGGAGAGGTGAGCTGGAGATGAAGCCAGTGGAGATGTCTGGTGTGATCTACTTTGGAAGGACTATAAACTGACCAAATTTAAGAGAGTTTGGAAAAGTTCTGAATAGGGTTCATGTGTAAACTACCATACTGGTCCAGAAACTAGATCTGCTTGTGCCACTCACATGGTGGATCTTCTGAAGATGAATTTTGGTGTGTGGGAGTCATTTGAGGTAGAGAAGATGCCATAAAAATTTCATGGCCATTGGATTCCTCTAGCTAGCACTTCCTTCACAGAGGTCCCAAAAATGCAGCAACTTGGCAGAGCCTTGTTGCTAAAAAAGTTGTACTGGCCAATGTGATATTTTTGGATATTGTGGCTAGATAGGTCCCTAATATCTCAGGAAATTTACTGGGAATTTTCTGAGCTAGGAAAATGGGAGTTGCTTCACAACTGACCAATTCTGACCAGAAAGAAAATAATTATTCTGGCCAAAATTTTGTATTGGACAATGGAATATTTTTGATGGTTGTGGGATTATATGATGATAAGAAGGTGTGACAAGAGTTTGGGATTTTATTGATCATCCAAACTATAGGTTGCTTCACAACCCATAGTGATGACATAATTCCCAAAGGAATAAAAGAATTAATGGCAAATATTAGAAAAATGGATTGTGGTCCAAAAGGTGTGTGACATGGTGTTGGTAAGATGTTGGAAGCTCTGGATCGCTTAGGAAAAGGTTCAGAGGTTTTCTAGGTCCAAATCAACTGAAAAGATTCGAAAATCAACCAAATTTGCAAATAAAACCAAAAAGATTTTGAAAAGAAAAAGTTGCCAAAAACCAGGGTGTCACAAACCTACCCCCCCTTAGGATGAATCTCGTCCTCGAGATTCGGTTGCTCGGGGAACAGGTACGGGTATGCGGATCTTAGGAAATCTTCTCTTTCCCAGGTAGCCTCTTCCTCGGTATGGTGCTCCCACAATACCTTGTAAAACTTGATCACCTTACTCCTGGTAGTCCTTTCCATCTCATCCAAGATTCTGATAGGTTTCTCTTCGTAGGTCAGATCCTTAGCCAGTTCTAGCTCTCTCATATCTGCCTGCTTGATCGGTGTGCAATGCACTTTCTTAACTGTGATATGTGGAAAACGTCGTGAACATCAGACAACTCCGATGGTAATTCCAACTGGTATGCTACTCTGCCTCTCCTAGCAATCACCGGAAAGGGACCGATGTATCTTGGTGCAAGCTTTCCCCGGGTATGAAACCTCTTTACTCCCTTCATGGGGGTTACTCGAAGGTAAGCATATTCTCCGGGCTCGAAAGTCACTTCTCGGTGCTTTGGGTCATAATAGCTCTTTTGGCGGGACTTGGCTGCTCGAAGATGCTCCTGAATATCCTTGACCTGCTTCTCAGCCTCGAGCATTAAGTCCGTGCCAAAGATATGACTATCTCCGGTCTGGGACCAATTCAATGGGGTGCGGCACTTCCGCCCATATAGTGCTTCAAATGGTGACATCTTGAGACTTGACTGGTAACTGTTGTTATAAGAAAATTCCGCATAGGGTAGGCTATCTTCCCATTTGGGTCCATGGGTGAGAGCACAGGATCGAAGCATATCCTCTAGTATCTGGTTTACTCGTTCGGTCTGTCCATCTGTCTGTGGATGATATGCTGTGCTATGCTTTAGCACGGTTCCCAAGGCTTGGTGCAATCGCAACCAGAATGCTGAGGTGAATAAGGAGCCCCTATCCGAGGTGATAGACTTGGGTACTCCATGAAGGCTGACTATCCGGGACATGTAGAGTTGTGCAAGCTGATTTGCATTAAAAGTGGTCTTTACCGGAATAAAGTGAGCCACTTTCGTGAGTATATCCACAATGACCCAGATAGCATCATGGCCTCTTGTTGACTTGGGTAGTCCAACAATGAAGTCCATGCATCTGTCGTCCCACTTCCACTGGGGAACTGGTAAAGGTTGTAGTAGCCCAGCGGGTTTCTGGTGTTCAGCCTTGACTTTGTTGCAGATGTTGCAGCAGGCGACATAGTATGCTATATCCCTTCGCATTCCTGGCCACCAAAATGTCTTTCTCAAGTCCTGATACATCTTTGTGCCTCCCGGGTGGATAGAGTACGCGGACTCATGAGCTTCTCTGAGTATTTGCTGTCTCAGATTATTCTGGTCGGGCACACATATCCGTTTCTCAAACCATAAGGTGCCTTGGTCATCCACACGGAAAGACTTGGCTTTCCCTTGCTGCATCAGCTCCTTGATCTCTTTTATTCCTTCATCTGGCCCTTGAGCCTTCTTACTTTCTTCCATAAGTGTTGGAGTAATCTCCAAAGTATCCGGGTTAACCGGGCCGCATAGCACCATGTTTAGCTTGGCAAACTCCTCTTGCAGCCTTGGCTGGATGTGGTCTTGTTTTCTACTGAGAGCACCAGCGACCACATTAGCCTTTCCCGGATGATAATTTATTCCAATGCCATAATCCTTGACCAATTCAAGCCATCTTCGCTGTCGGAGGTTCAAGTCCGGCTGAGTGAAAATATATTTGAGACTCTTGTGGTCTGTATATATTTCACATCGTTGCCCAATAAGGTAATGCCTCCAAATCTTTAAGGCATGAACCACGGCTGCTAATTCCAGATCATGTGTGGGGTAGTTTTCTTCGTGAGGTCGTAGTTGTCTGGATGCATATGCTACAACCTTTCCTTCTTGCATTAACACGCAGACGATTCCACGTCTGGAAGCATCGCAATATATATCAAAGCTCTTGTGGATGTCTGGAAGAACTAAGACAGGTGCTATAGTTAGCCTTGTCTTTAGCTCTAGGAAGCTGCTATCACACTCCGCTGTCCAGACAAACCTTTGATTTTTCTTTAGCAATTCTGTCAGTGGCTTAGCTATCTTGGAGAAGCCTTCTATGAAACGATGGTAATAGCCTGCCAATCCCATAAAGCTACGGACTTCGGTCACCGAGGCTGGTGTCTTCCAATTCAGTACTGCAGTTACTTTGCTGGGGTTGACGGCTACTCCTCGTTCTGACAAAATATGCCCCAGAAATCCCACCTCTTTTAGCCAAAACTCGCATTTACTGAACTTGGCATACAGACGATGGGTCCTTAATCTTTCCAGGACAGCACGGAGGTGTTGTTTATGCTTTTCTTCATCCTTGGAATATATCAGGATATCATCGATGAACACCACCATGAATTTGTCCAGAAAATCCATGAAGACCTTGTTCATCATGCTCATGAAATAAGCTGGAGCATTCGTCAGTCCAAATGACATGACTGTAAACTCATACAGACCATATCGGGTGGTGAAAGCTGTCTTGGGTATATCCTCTTTTCTGATTTTTAGCTGATGATACCCGGTTCGGAGGTCAATTTTGGAGAATACCCGTGCTCCGTTCAACTGGTCGAACAAATCATCAATGCGAGGGAGCGGGTACTTATTCTTGATGGTTACCTCATTCAGCTGGCGATAGTCTACGCACATTCGTAGACTTCCATCCTTTTTCTTGACAAATAGTACGGGCGATCCCCATGGCGAAATGCTTGGGCGAATATATCCTTTTTGCAGCAACTCATCCAACTGCTTCTTTAATTCTACCAGCTCTGGGCTCGGCATACGATAGTATTTCTTGTAGATCGGGGCAGTACCGGGAATCACCTCAATTGCAAACTCTAATTCCCGGTCGGGTGGCATCCCTGGTAATTCCTCGGGAAATACATCCGGAAATTCGCAAACTACCGGAATCAAGTTCATATCCGTACCGGTAGCTTGGTAGGCCATTGATACGTCTCCATCGTATCTACCTTTTCAAACTCTTTTGCCCTTGTTTTGGACCCTAATTTGCATGATTTGAATGAAACTAACCCGGACTGACGCTGTTTTCAGCAGAATTGCCTTGGTGTTATTTTTGTGCAGAAATAAAAGTTCTCGGATTGACCTGAAAATTTACGGAGAATATTTTTGGAATTAATAAAAAATATTGGCGAAAGAATCAAGCGGAGAGGGGCTGCCACCTGGCCACAAGCCAGGGGGGCGCGGCCACCCCCCTAGGCCGCGCCGTGCAGGTTTGTGGGGCCCCTGGAGCTCCTCCGACCCTAATTCCAACTCTATTTATTCACATCCGTGGAGAAAAAAATAAAAGAGAAGAGTTCATCGCGTTTCACGATATGGAGCCGCCGCCACCTCCTGTTCTTCCTCGGGAGGGCAGATCTGGAGTCTGTTTTGGGCTCCGGAGAGGGGAAATCAACGCCGTCGTCATCACCAACCATCCTTCATCACCAATTTCATGATGCTCTCCGCCGTTCGTGAGTAATTCCATCGTAGGCTTGCTAGACGGTGATGGGTTGGATGAGATTTACCATGTAATCGAGTTAGCTTGGTTAGGGTTTGATCCCTAGTATCCACTATGTTCTGAGATTGATGTTGCTATGACTTTGCTATGCTTAATGCTTGTCACTAGGGCCCGAGTGCCATGATTTCAGATCTGAACCTATTATGTTTTCATGAATATATATGTGTTCTTGATCCTATCTTGCAAGTTATAGACACCTATTACGAGTTATGATCCGCATCCCCCAGGGTGACAATAACTAGGATTCTTTCCGGTGATTACCGTAGTTTGAGGAGTTCATGTATTCACTAGGTGCTAATGCTTTGGTCCGGTTCTCTATTAAAAGGAGGCCTTAATATCCCTTAGTTTCCATTAGGACCCCGCTGCCACAGGAGGGTAGGACAAAAGATGTCATGCAAGTTCTTTTCCATAAGCACGTATGACTATATACGGAATACATGCCTACATTATATTGATGAATTGGAGCTAGTTCTGTGTCACCCTATGTTATAACCGTTGCATGATGAATGACATCCGACATAATTATCCATCACTGATCCATTGCCTACGAGCTTTTCATATATTGATCTTTGCTAAGTTACTTTTCCGTTGCTACTGTTACAATCACTACAAAACTGCTACTGTCACTTCTGCCACTGTTACCGTTACTTCCATACTACTTTGCTACTGAATACTTTGCTGCAGATATTAAGTCTTTCAGGTGTGGTTGAATTGACAACTCAACTCCTAATACTCGAGAATATTCTTTGGCTCCCCTTGTGTCGAATCAATAAATTTGGGTTGAATACTCTACCCTCGAAAACTGTTGCGATCCCCTATACTTGTGGGTTATCAGCCATTCCTTTTGTTGACATCATCTTGCTGGCAAGGAACTGAACTGTTTGTCCTGCCGGGTTAACCAGTGTCACTGTCCTGGTGGCACAGTTGATGCACACCTGATGTGGTGTCAACCAGTCCATCCACAGTATTACATCCAATCCAGGGGATTCAATGGCAACAAGTGTAGCTGGAAATTTAACTCCATGTAACGAAATTTCCAGACCTTTATATATCAGATTTGTTCTGAGCAGGGAGCCAGGGGATTGTACCACCATGATTTTGTCCAAAAGCGAAGGAGATAATTTGTGCAAGGTGGCAAAACTCCATGAAATAAACGAATGGAAAGCCCCAGAATCAAATAAAATTACTGCAGGTATGTTGTTAACAGAAAACATACCAAGGACTATGTTTGGAGCTTCGCAGGCTTCCTCAGCGGAGATATGATGGACGCGTCTGTGGCAGAAGTTATGGTTGGGGCGGCGTCCAATAGTGTTGACCTGCGGCTTGAAGTCGGAGGATGGCTTCCCGTTGTTGGCGGGGCACTGCTTGGAGTAGTGTCCGCTTTGGCCGCAAGTATTATTGCGGCGGCAGTCCTCTATCACTGGTTGTTTGCTAAAGGTCTTATTCTGGCTAACCGTCTTATTGTTGTTGTTGCCATTGATCCATGTGGGCTTGTATTCAGATGGGCCTGGCTGCCAGGTGCGTGGCTTCTGCACCATTTGCTCCCGGTTATCCTTCTTGGGTTCAAACTTCCGCTTGCGGTCATCATATCCGGACTTATGCTCTCGTTCAGCTATGAAAGCCTTGTTCACCAATGTCTGGAAGTCCGGAAAGTCCATCATACAGAGCTGACAACGGAGGGCGTGATTCAGTCCTCCTAGGAATCGATCTATCTTCCTTTCTTCGGTGGACACGTCATAGGTAGAGTACCGTGCCAGATTGTTGAACTTGTTCAGATACTCTCCCGCAGACATATTTCCCTGGGTAAGAGCAAGAAATTCCCTTTGCTTCACCTTCATTATGCCTGTAGGGATATGATACTTGCGGAATAGCTCCTTGAACTTCTCCCAGGATATATCTTCTCCAGAATGACACGTTGTCTTTGTGTTGTCCCACATATAGCTGCTGGTCCTTCTAGGTAGTGAGTGGCAAAAGGAACCTTATCTGATTCTTCACAGCGGGCTAGGTCTAGCTTATTTTCCATGGTCCTCAGCCAATCATCAGCTTCTATAGGGTCCATAGCTTGACCGAAATTGGGTGGCTTGGTGCGCTGAAAGTCAGACAACTTAGAGTGTGTTCCATTGTTGTTGTGATTCTGGCCCACCATAGCCTGCATACTTTTCAAAAATTCCATGAGATCCTGGTTTCTTTTCTCTTCAAACATCCTCATGATCTGATCAGTGGTCGGTGCTTGAGGTGGTGGAGGTGGTAAGTCTTCTGGTGGTTGTCCTGCTTGTCTGGCGGATCGACGAACGGGGGTTCCATCGCCGCCTTGGCTACAACCTCTCTTCATCCTAAATTTGTTCCCATTGCAAAATACCGAATCGATGAGCAACATCCATAAGGGAAACACAGTAATATGACACCAGAAAGAAAATGCACGAAAAAGGCGAATAAAGCAACAACATAATTATACAAGATAACCCAACATCATACATGGCAAGCTAGTAGGGGGATATCATGGCTAGACTGCTCATACGGCAGTTGACATATGCAAAGATGCATGCACTACAACTTAAACCTCCACTCTAGTGGCGTGGGTGGCACGAACACTGCCAGACTGAAGACTCCTCATCATCTGATCCTGAGTCGGAATCGGAACTGATGATGTGGATCACATCCTCCGGATCAAAGGAAACACGACGACGCTGTTGGGACGGTTCTCCTTTCGAGGAAGAAGGAGCACGACGCCTCAGCATCGGAGCAGCTGGAGTGGCTAGGAGTGAGGCCCACTCTGCCGGGGTCTCACGTCGGCTACTAGACGAAAAGCATGGTGGCGCAGTAGAGCTAGAAGGAGTATCAAGCCTACGTGGAGGTGGAACTGGTGGTGGATACATAGGTGGGAATGTAGGCTGAGGTGAGGATGGTACTGTAGTCGCGGCTGCAAGTGCCTCCTGGACACGAGACAGCTCCTCAGCCAAGGAATTGATCATACGATAACTGGAGTTCAGAAAGCGAGATAGAATACCAGTCGCACGATCACTCGCCGGGTCAACTGGTGCGAAAATGACTCGCCCTGTCGTAGGCGACAGGGTGGGGTGGTGAAAGAAACCTGGATGAGTCTGCATCTCGACCTCGTGGAAGCGCAAGTCAGTGAGAGCCTCCATCGCAGCAAACTGGATTGCCAGCTCCGGAGTAGAAGCCGTTCCGCCCTTAGAAGAGCGAGAATAGCTACCAATACCCGAGCTCGCGGTCAAGAAAGCCTCTGCGTGATACTCATATACTGACTCGGCAAGCTGCTCCCGAAACACCTGGTACACTGGATCTTCGCCGTTGGGGTACAGCCGAAGCCAGACGTTATGGAGCAGTACAGGAAAAGTGAACGGTGCTGGCTCATGATGGTACTGGTACGGAACTGGTGCCATCTACACTCACAATGCCAATGGTTAGTAGAACAATAAATCATGATGCATGCCATGCAACAAGCAAATGCAGCAAGCAAGATGCACACTCAAAGCCCTACACTAATCGTGGTTCTAGCGCGGGTTAACTAGGGTGTCCTACAGTCAGCACAGCTCTGATACCAAGCGTTGTGGCACCCCGTCTCAGCGAACCGGATTACCAGTGTTTCCAACCCAGAGATCATGTCTTCTGGAAACACACAACAACTTGGAACAGAACAGAACTGAACTTTATTGATAAACTTCGGGTACAAGCTCATATTTTACATCAATAGCGAGGCCAAAGGCACACCTGGTGCTATGACAATATCTACATTATTTATGTAACATAGCGGGCCTCGAAACTACTAGGGAAACTCTATGGCGTGGCGGAACATAGCGGAAACTCTATCCACAGGGACACTGCTGGGACACAGCCTAGTTAGCGTAGCACGAACCATCGGGACCTCCGTCCTCGGCTTCTCCTGCATCTGGCATGATACGCCAGGTGAGTACTTTGAATGTACTCGCAAGCTCACGACAACCAAGTAATGCAGCAAACAATAGCATGGCAATCAACAGGTTAAATGTTTGGGTGATTCACTTACTATTACCGGTCATCAACTTACTCTCTTCGGGGTTGTCCCACAACCCTCGGAATACTCATAATCCATCGAGTACTTCCGAGCACAAGACGAGTTCTTCCATCATTATCATCAGTATTACGGTTGACCACCTATTTAGGCTTGGACGGACTGTCCAATACCGTGGACGCGGCTATTCGAATAGATTTTTCACTCTGCAGAGGTTGCGCACTTTACCCACACTATGAAGCACCTGGCCTCGTAATCCCATTCGGGTGGACCAGCGTTGCTCCAACGAAACCCGCCTGACCCGTGACTCTCCCATCGTACCACCGGCATTCATCCTCCCCAGGAGTCCTGCCCTGGGTGGCCCCTGTGTCACCTCGCGACACCTGCCACCGTTGTGGCCAAACTAAATTGTCCCAAACGGGGACGCCGGCACTATACTCAACTGGGCTCACAGGGTTATCGCCGTCTACCTGATCAGGGCAGCACACACGCATAACCCTCCCTGTCTGGAGGTACCGATGAAAGAGCACGGAGCCAGACCAAGTCAAGGCCGTCCCATGCCGCCAAATGTGGTTGCACGGATAAGCCCGGACAGGTGACTCCAGATCAACCGACTAAGTTTCATTAAACAAGCATGTGGTTTATCCCATTAACTTGAAATGGCAGCAACTAAGCATTTAAATGAAATTGCTATGAATTATTATATAGCAAACATAATGCATTGAAATATGCAATGCTATTGAAATGCTTCAAAAGATGGATGTCCTGGCTTGCCTTGCTCTGTTGGGTTGTCCACAAACTCCTAGTCTTCAAAACCACAAAGATTTCCTTCTAAAAATATTTTAAAATAGCAAAGGAAAATGTCACATAACACATTTTTGTTCACCAGAAATTCTGTGAGTAAGAGAAAAATACCAAAATTTATCAGCAATTAAAGGAGCTCAAGACAAACCCAATGCAAAAAGAATCAATTGATTTGGGCTTATAAATAAAAAGATATAGCTGGTCAAAGTTTCTGGTCAAAACTGGAATTTAAATAAAAATCAGAAAAGCAGCAGAGGGCCACGTCGAAGGCGTACTTCGCTCGGGCGCCTCCACTTACCCCTTCGCGCGCGCGGGCTGAGCCGCTGACGGGTGGGGCCGGCCTGGTTTAAATAGAAAGAGAGGAGGGAGACAGAGGCGAGGCGGCTCACCGGCGGTGCTCGCCGACGATAGGGACGGCAGCGGGGTCGGGAGAAGGCTGGAGTGGATCGGGCTCACGGAGACGAACATGCACGTACCCGCAGCGTGACGAGAGATGGCCGAACGGCGTCGACCCCTTCTTCTCCGGCAGCGGCGGCGTTCGGGTATCGACGGGGACGGCAATTCCGGCGATGATTTGGCTGGGCAAGGGGTCGAGGAGGACCAGGGGACTAAGCTGAGCTCGAAGGTGGCGTCAGTGGAGGCCGGGGAGGAGTGGAACGGCGTGGCGACTAGGCTCTGATGGCGGCGGATCTCCGGCGAGGTTCGAGGCCAGAGGGCCTCTCGGCCGTGGCTCGCTGCTCGGGGAGGCGATTGGGAGGTGGTGAGGGGTGGTGATCAGCTTTGGAGGGCCGGGCATGGCCTTTTATAGGCCGGAGGCGAGCGCGGGCGAGCTCTCCCAAAGCGGCGAGGTGCGGAACACGTCGCCGGCGCCAGGACGCCGCGCTGGCTGGCTGCTTGCGGGGCGACGAGACGGGAGAGGGCAGGGAGGAGTTAAGGCGCGGTGGAAGCTAGCGGAGGAAGAAGACGCGTCGCCGAGTTACTGTGGCCGCACGGGCGCCATAGTGCCCGAGTGCGTGGCGGCCGCCGGGGAGATTTCCGGCGAGGAGATGGATCCAGAACGGCCAGGTGGGAGGAGGAGAGGATGTCGGCGAGCTAGGACAAGGCGAGGCCACGCGGGGCAGCAGGGACGCATCATTTCAGACTTGGGCGCGGTGTAGAGCGCGTGCATTGCATGCCAATGCCATGCTCACCACGGCCAGTGGTGTCTGGAGGCCTCCCCTATCCAGCGCACCATGTCTGGGGTGTTCTCCCTTGGTCATTTAGTCCCTCTGTGCCTCTGGTTTGGCCAGGTTCACTCTGATACGAAGTGTAGCTTCAGCTACAGTTTCTGACAGAAACTTTGGGAGAGATCTGGAGGAGAGGTGAGCTGGAGATGAAGCCAGTGGAGATGTCTGGTGTGATCTACTTTGGAAGGACTATAAACTGACCAAATTTGAGAGAGTTTGGAAAAGTTCTGAATAGGGTTCATGTGTAAACTACCATATTGGTCCAGAAACTAGATCTGCTTGTGGCACTCACATGGTGGATCTTCTGAAGATGAATTTTGGTGTGTGGGAGTCATTTGAGGTAGAGAAGATGCCATAAAAATTTCATGGCCATTGGATTCCTCTAGCTAGCACTTCCTTCACAGAGGTCCCAAAAATGCAGCAACTTGGCAGAGCCTTGTTGCTAAAAAGTTGTACTGGCCAATGTGATATTTTTGGATATTGTGGCTCGATAGGATCCCTAATATCTCAGAAAATTTACTGGGAATTTTCCGAGCTAGGAAAATGGGAGTTGCTTCACAACTGACCAATTCTGACCTGAAAGAAAATAATTATTCTGGCCAAAATTTTGTATTGGACAATGGAATATTTTTGATGGTTATGGGATTATATGATGATAAGAAGGTGTGACAAGAGTTTGGGATTTTATTGATCATCCAAACTATAGGTTGCTTCACAACCCATAGTGATGACATAATTCCCAAAGGAATAAAAGAATTAATGGCAAATATGAGAAATATGGATTGTGGTCCAGAAGGTGTGTGACATGGTGTTGGTAAGATGTTAGAAGCTCTGGATCACTTAGGAAAAGGTTCAGAGGTTTTCTAGGTCCAAATCAACTGAAAAGATTCGAAAATCAACCAAATTTGCAAATAAAACCAAAAAGATTTTGAAAAGAAAAAGTTGCCAAAAACCAGGGTGTCACAAATAGCAAGTCACTCAAGCGAGCAATCATATCAGAATTATATTTCAATTGTTTCAGGACATGTGCATTGAAATGATCTTGCTTCATAATATAGTTATCAAACACATATAAGCGTTGACTAGGATATTTATTGTGGGGAATGTCACTTTCATTAAACTTTAATAAAGAATTAACCTCTACCACCTGTGGAGGTGGTGGTGTGTCAAGGCCATGTATTTCTTCAATAGGTGGCAAATTCTTAACATCCTCAGCTTTAATACCCTTTTCCTTCATAGATTTCTTTGCCTCTTGCATATCTTCAGGACTGAGAAATAAGATACCCCTCTTCTTAGGAGTGGGTTTAGGCGGTGGTTCAGGAAGAGTCCAATCATCATAATTCTTCAATATATTATTCAATAATTCCTCAGCTTGTTCAATAGTTCGTTCCCTGAAAACACAACCAGCACAACTATCTAGGAAGTCCCTAGAAGCATCAGTTAGCCCATTATAAAAGATATCAAGTATTTCATTTTTCTTAAGAGGATGATCAGGCAAAGCATTAAGCAACTGGAGAAGCCTCCCCCAAGCTTGTGGGAGACTCTCTTCTTCAATTTGCACAAAATTAAATATTTCCTGTAAGGCAGCTTGTTTCTTATGAGCAGGAAAATATTTTTCAGAGAAGTAGTAAATCATATCCTGGGGACTACGCACACAACCAGGAGTAAGAGTATTGTACCATGTCTTAGCATCACCCTTTAATGAGAACGGAAATAACTTAAGGATGTAATAGTAGTGAATCTTCTCATCATGAGCAAAGAGGGTGGCTATATCATTCAGCTTAGTAAGGTGTGCTGAAACTTTTACTGGAGCGTGATAATGATCTGAAAATTTTACAAAGTGTTTCTATACAAATTTTCGAGGTTTTCCGAATTTTTCAGAATTTTTAGTGTTACAGAAGTACAGGTTCTCTACAGATTGCTACAGACTGTTCTGTTTTAGACAGATTCTGTTTTTGCTTGCATAGTTGCTTGTTTTGATTATGCTATGGATTGTATCGGGGGGTATAATCCATGAAGAAGTTAGAATATAGTACATATTATGCATTTATGAAATTTGAATCAATTTACAACAGTACCTAAAGTAGGCAATATGTTTCTTATACTAACGGATCTCACGAAGTTTTGTTGAGTTTTGTGTGATTGAAGTTTTCCAGTTTTGGGTGTTATCATGATGGACAAAGGAATAAGGAGTAGCAAGTGCCTAAGCTTGGGGATGCCCAAGGCACCCCAAGGTAATATCTTAAAGGAGACTCAAGCATCTAAGCTTGGGGATGGCCCGGAAGGCATCCCCTCTTTCGTCTCAAATCCATCGGTATGTCACTTGAAGCTATATTTTTATTCGTCACATGATATGAGTTTTGCTTGGAGCATCGTTTGCTTTTGTTTGATTTTACTTTCAGTTTTCCACAATCATTGTTTGCTGGACACACCTATTTAAGAGAGACACACCTTCATCATAATTTGTTAGAATACTATATGTGCTTCACTTATATATTTTGAGCTTAGCAATTGCTCTAGTACTTCACTTATATCTTTTTGAGCACAGTGGCGTGTAGATTTTATAGAAATGATTTCACTCTCGTTCTTCACTTATGTTTGTTTGAGAGTTAATAAATAGCGACGGTAATTTGCATGGGTCATAAGACTAGTCCAAAAATATTAGGTATTCAATGAATGATAATCAAAACCATCGTGTAGCACATACAGAGAAATTGTGGGTCAATGATATTGATGTGGTAATATGAAGTAGGTGTGAGTTCATTATTGTTAAATTGTAGAAGTGTCGATATTAACAGAGGTTGACCCCTTTTGTTCATCTAAAAATTAAAGAGGCATGGTGATGATGTGTGAGCATTTCTATTCCTCCTTGAAATCCTAGTGTTGTTTCGGGTCGGAAGCGTGCGATGGTTAACTCCTACCAACCTCTTCCCACGGGCATGCGAGTAGTACTTTGATTTATTATAAACTAATAAAACTTTGCAATAAGTATATGAGTTCTTTATGACTAATGTTAAACCATGGACATACGCAATCTCACCTTCTCATATTTTGCTAGCCTCTTCGGTACCGTGCATAGCCCGTTCTCACCTCGAGGATCGGTGCAACTTTCGCCGGTGCATCCAAACCCCGTGACATGACACGCGCTGTTACACATAAGCCTTATTATATCTTCCTCAAAACAGCTACCATACCTACCTATCATGGCATCTCCATAGCCATTCCGAGATATATTGCCATGCAAATTCCATCGTCACTTCACATGACTAGTTTGTTCATTGTCATATTGCTTTGCATGATCATATAGAGCTGACATAGTATTTGTGGCAAAGCCACCGGTCACCATATTTTTGATACATGTCACGCTAGATCATTGCACATCCTGGTACACTGCCAGAGGCATTCATACAGAGTCATACCTTCATATCAGTTCTCCATATCAAGTTGTGAGTAAATAAAAGTGTGATGATCATCATTATTAGAGCATTGTCCCAGTGAGGAAAGAATGATGGAGACGATGATTCTGCCACAAGTCGAGATGAGACTCCAGACGAAAAAAAAGATGGGGGAGGCCAAATGAGCCCACCATCCATTCAAAAAAAGAGAAAATGAGAGAAGGGACTTTGCTACTATCTTTTACCACACTTGTGCCTCAAAGTGGCACCATGTTCCTCATGTAGAGAGTGTCATGATATATCACTTTCATATGCTAGTGAGAATTACCTATTACAAACTTGGCTTGTATATTCCTATGACGGGCTTCCTCAAATGCCCAAGGTCTTCATGAGCAAGCAAGTTGATGCACGCCCCACTTAGCTTCATTTGAGCTTTCATACACCTATAGCTCTAGTGCATCATTTGCATGGCAATCCCTACTCCTCGCATTGACATCTATCGATGGGCATCTCCATAGCCCGTTGGTACGCCTAGTTGATGTGAGACTATCTTCTCCACTTTTTAACCCCTTTGATATCTACCACCATATTCTATTCCACCTAAATGCTATGTCCAATGGCTCACGCTCATGTATTGCGTGAAGAATAAAAAGTTGATGCATATTGAAAGGTACGATCCAATTGCCTGACTTGGACACCGTGGTGCTTGACATTTGTATTAATGTGGTGAAGATGGAGCCATGCCTTGCTAATATAATAAGATGAATGGGGGGTAAACATTTCTTAAGGATCGTATACTTCTAAGGATTGATAATTCTGTTTCTTACACTTTAGTATTGTTATGTTAATATTTGTTGATTCATCCTTTCTCAATTTGCATACATGCATAAGATTACATAATGGATAGCATGTCACATCAAAAATTCTGTTTTTATCATTTACCTACTCGAGGACGAGCAAGAATTAAGCTTGGGGATGCTTGATACGTCTCCAACGTATCTATAATTTTTTATTGTTCCATGCTGATATATTATCATTCTAGGATACTTTTTGGGTTTTATTTACCAAATTATAATATTTTTGAGCACTAACCTATTGACCCAGTGCCCAGTGCTAGTTGCTGTTTTCTGCATGTTTTTGCCTTTTTGGGTTTACAGTAACAAACGAAGTCCAATTGCCACGAAACTTTTTGATGATTTTTTCTGGACCAAAAGAAGACCTAGAAGCTTTGGAAGGAGGTCGGGAGGAACACGAGGGCCCCACCACACATCAGGGCGTGCCTTGGGGGGTGATACGTCTCCGTCGTATCTATAATTTTTTATTGTTTCATGCCAATATTATACAACTTTCACATATTTTTGGCAACATTTTATATGATTTATTGGACTAACATATTGATCCAGTGCCTAGTGTCAGTTCCTGTTTGTTGCATGTTTTTTGTTTCGCAGAATATCCATATCAAATGAAGTCCAAACGCGATAAAATTTACGGAGAATTATTTTGGAATATATGTGATTTTTGGGAGTTGGAATCAACGCAAAAGGAGGCCCACAGCCCCCACAAGACACCAGGGTGCGCCCCAGGGCCCAGGCGCGCTGTGGTGGGTTGTGGTCACCTCGTAAGCTAGTTGGAGGTCTACTTCGGGTGCAAGGAAGCTTCTATCTGGAAAAAAATTGTGTTAAAATCTCAGTGCAATCGGAGTTACGGATCTCCGGGAATATAAGAAACGGTTTTTGGCCAGAAAACAAGAACGAAAAACAGAAGAGAACAGAGAGGGAGATCCAATCTCAGAGGGGCTCCTGCCCCTCCGCCGCCATGGCGGCCATGGACCAGAGGGGGAACTCTCTTCCCATCTAGGGGGAAGGCCAAGGAAGAAGAAGAAGGAGGGGGGCTTTCTCCCCCTCTCTCCCGGTGGTGTCGGAACGCAGCCGGGGCAATCATCGTGATGGCGATCTACACCAACAACCTCGCCGCCGTCAACACCAACTCTCTCCCCCTCTATGCAGCGGTGTAACACCTCTCTTCCCCACTGTAATCTCTACTTAAACATGGTGCTCAACTCCATATATTATTTCCCAATGATATTTGGCTATCCTATGATGTTTGAGTAGATCCGCTTTGTCCTATGGGCTAATTGATGATCGTGGTTGGTATGAGTGTATATTTTATTATGGTGCTGTCCTACGGTGCCCTCCGTCTCGCGCAAACTTGGGGGGTCCCCGCTGTAGGGTGTTGCAATGTGTTCATGATTTGCCTATGGTGGGTGGCGTGAGTGACAGAATACATAGAACCAAGTAGGTGTGTTGTTGCATATGGGAGTAAAGAGGACTTGATACTTAATGCTATGGTTGGGTTTTACCTTAATGATCTTTGGTAGTTGCGGATGCTTGCTAGAGTTCCAATCATAAGTGCATATGATCCAAGTACGGAAAGTATGTTAGCTCATGCCTCTCCCTCATATAAAATTGCAAGAATGATTATCGGTCTAGTTGTCAATTGCCTAGGGACAAATAACCTTCTTGTTTGAAAAAAGCTTTCTACTAAACAACTAACTTTTATTATCTTGCAATTTTACTCGTAGTTTTATTCCCGCAAAGTACTTCTAGTTTTATTCCCGCAAAGTAGTTTCATACTTGTTCTAGGTAAAGCAAGCATTAGCGTGCGTAGAGTTGTATCGGTGGTCGATAGAACTTGAGGGAATATATGTTCTACCTTTAGCTCCTCATTGGGTTCGACACTCTTACTTATCGAAAAAGGCTACAAACGATCCCCTACACTTGTGGGTTATCAAGACCTTTTTCTGGTGCTGTTGCCGGGGAGCAATAGCGTGGGGTGAATATTCTCGTGTGTGCTTGTTTGCTTTATCACTAAGTAATTTTTATTTTCTGTTATTAGTTGTTTTATATCTTTAGTTATGGATATGGAACACGAAACACCAAAAATTTAGTGGTACTTGCTACTCATGGATATGGGGAACCTCCTAAAACCCTCGATGCTCGTTATGTGGGACGCGTAATTACTCCTTTGATAATCCAGAGAAATCATCATTAAACTTTATAATGGGAGACACGTTGGATCAACGTGAGTATTTTAGGGATTATAGCTTGTCTCAAAAAGGGAAACACTTATGGGATCAAATTAGAATATTGCAATGGTTTGCTTGGGATGCATGTTTGAAATGTGATTACACTTGTTGCTCTAAGATTGAGGGTCTTCACCTTCCCTTTCAATGTAAATTTAACGATAATAAAACCTTGGCTTCTTATGCTAAAGGTATTTATGATTACTATGATCTGGAACAAATAGAAGAATTTGTTGCTTTTAAAGGTGCTTATGAAATTTCTTCTTTGCTTGAAAAGTATGATGATGTTCCTTACAAATCTGAAAATTTATCCATACTTCAATATTGCTTTGATAATTATGAATACAATTATGACATTATTGAATTTATTGAAAGAATGACCGATGCCTTGGAAGAGACTAATATTTTGCAGGAATCTATGGAAGAAGAAATTGTCGAAATTGAGAGCTCATTAGATGAAGAAGATGAGGAGGAGAGCGAAGAACAAAAGGAGGAAGAGCGGATTAGCTACCCGTGCCCACCTTCTAATGAGAGTAACTCTTTAACTCATACATTGTTTAATTTCCCTTCGCACATACTGTTGGGGGCTACAGTATTCAGCTGCTGAAACAGATTGTAAAGGTCCAAATTGAAGACTCGGCCCATCACATACTGATGAGCCGGCCCTTGGGGGCTACACATGTGAAATACAAGACACTCAGTCTATATCTAGTGACTCAGATGACAACCCAGATTTCTTAACATTCAACGCCAAGTTCAAAGTCCCATGTCACTGCAAGCATGCACCACGGCACTTGGGGGCTAATGAAAGTTGTTACATTGTCAACAGGTCCTGTTATCTCAAGGAGATGAGCCGGCCTTTCTATATTTTTTCTAAGTCCCAGCCCAGTATTTTCTTACTGAGCCGGCCCTTGGGGGCTACACATTACCCCTCAAGTCTATATGATCAGATCTACAAAAAGTTCCTGCTCATTATTGCATAATGACCCAGCCCTTGGGGGCTACACTGGCTGAAGTTTTATGAGCATAAGACATTTACAAGTCCCAGGTTGCTGCAGGCAAGACAACCCGACACTTGGGGGCTACAGGTAATATGGATATAAAAAAAATAGAAGAACACTTTCAAGATGTCGATTGTGAGCGAGACGAGTCTCATTTCTTCATGGAGCTGAAGCATTGAAAGACCGGTTCAACATCATGTGGATTTCTTATTCCCAAGATTTTCATCAAGCCAAAGTATTGAAGGCTAACTCAACGGCATATGGATGTTTTATTCCCAATATTTTATTGCAAATGACACGTACCTGCAAAATGATTGTGAAGACGGCTCATTAATATGAAGAAGAAACCCGGATTTTCAAGGAGCTACTTCATTAAGCCGGCCAGTGGAGCAAGCTGGTCCCTTAACATATTTATTATTCTTATTTCAGGAGCTTACCATGAATAAATTCAAGCTAACCTGGGGGCTAATGTCAGGGATATTACCCCGCGGTATAACCCGGCCTGAAGTATGACCCGGCCGGGACTTGGCGACTCACTGGTGACCCGGCCAAGCTTGGCGGCTCATTGGTGACCCGGCAGGCGGATCAGAAGAACGACAAGACCCAACTGCCCAGAGGGCAGCTCATGGGAGGGCCGACTCATGTTATGGTGGGCCGGCTCACAGAGAAGGCCCAAGGAAAGGAAAGACTCCCTCACAAGGGAAACAAGACCCGGATTAGGATCCAAGAGAGACTAGTCCTAATCCTACTCCCAGTAGGACTCTACATGTAAACCTACCCCTTCCACTTATATAAGGAGTAAGGCGCCCCAAGAGGAACAAGTTCAAGTCATTAGAGATAGACAGATTAGAAACCCTCGAGACTAGAGGTAGCGATTCAGCACCCTTGTAATCGAGATCATCCTCATCATCAATACACACAAAGCAGGACGTAGGCTTTTACCTCCATCGGAGGGGCCGAACCTGGGTAAACTCGCGTCTCTCGATTCCGACCAACCCCTCTCAAGCCGCCACCTAGTTGCGATGGCCTCACACCTAAGTTCTCTGACGAGGACATCATGCCGTGACAAAACCACGACACATACCGAAGGATGAATGCCATGATGAATGCTATGATAATTGCTATGGTCCCGTGGATTCTTTTGAAATATCCCTTTTTGATGAACTTGATGCTTGCTATGCCTGTGGCCAAGATACCAATATGGATTATGCGTATAGAGATGAACTTGCTATAGTTCCTTATGTTAAGAATGAAATTGTTGCTAGTGCACCCACACATGATAGTCCTATTATCCTTTTGAATTCTCCCAACTACACTATATCGAAGAAGTTTGCTCTTATTAAGGATTATATTGATGGGTTGCGTTTTGCTACTACACATGATGATTTTGATGAATATAATATACATGTACTTGCTGCTCCTACTTGCAATTATTACGAGAGAGGAACTACATCTTGATACGTCTCCAACGTATCTATAATTTTTGCTTATTCCATGCTGTTATATTATCATTCTTGGATGTTTTACAATCACTTTATAGCAAAACTTTATATCATTTTTTGGGACTAACCTATTGACATAGTGCCAAAGTGTCAGTTGTTGTTTTTGCTTGTTTTTTACTTCGCAGAATATCGGTACCAAACGGAGTCCAATCGCGACGAAACTTTTTGGGGAATTTTTTTGGACCAGAAGACACCCAGTGGGCCAAAGAAGTGCCAGAGAGGTGGGCTGTGGAGAGCACAACCTACCAGGGCGCGCCAGGGGGCCCCCGACGCGCCCTGATGGGTTGTGCCCTCCACGGGCCCCCTCTCCACCGCCTCTGATGCCTATAAATACCCAAATATTCAGAAAACCCTAGGGGAGTCGACGAAAAAACACATCGAGCCGCCGCAAGTTCCAGAGCCTCGAGATCCAATCTAACACCATCACGGAGGGGTTCATCTTCTTCATAGGTGCCTCTCCGATGATGCGTGAGTAGTCCACCATAGACCTACGGGTCCGTAGGCGGTAGCTAGATGGCTTCCTCTCTCTTTTTTGATTCTCAATACAATGGTCTCTTGGAGATCTATTTGATGTAAACTTTTGCGGTGTGTTTGTTGAGATCCGATGAATTTTGAGTTCATGATCAGTTTCTATCCATGAATATTATTTGAGTCTTCTTTGATCTCTTATATGCATGATTACTTATAGCCTCGTATTTCTTATTCGAATCTTTGGTTTAGTTAGGCCGACTAGATCGATTTTTCTTGCCATGGGAAGAGGTGCTTTGTGATGGGTTCGATCTTGTGGTGTCCTTTCCCAGTGACAGAAGGGGCAGCAAGGCACGCATATATCGTTGCCATTAAGGATAACAAGATGGGGTCTATTCCTACATGAATAGATCTTGTCTACATCATGTCATCGTTCTTATTGCATTACTCCATTTTTCCATGAACTTAATACACTAGATGCATGCTGGATAGCAGTCGATGTGTGGAGTAATAGTGGTAGATGCACGCAGGAGTCGGTCTACTTATTTTGGACGTGATGCCTATATAATGATCATCGCCTTGGATATCGTCATGATTATTTGATCTTCTATCAATTGCTCAACAGTAATTTGTTCACCCACCGTGTGCTATACTCATGAGAGAAGCCACTAGTGAAACCTACGGCCCCCGGGTCTACTTTTCCAACATATTGCTTTCCGATCTATCTTTTTGCCTCTTTTATTTTCAGATCTATTATACCAAAAACCCAAAAATACCTTTCTGCACTTTTTATTTGCTCTTTTTATTTTGTGTTCTTGAGAGATCTATCTCTCCAATCTATCACTACCTAATCTATCTTTTTACCGTAGAGAGATTGACAACCTCTCTTTCGCGTCGGGTTGCAAGTATTTGTTATTTGTGTGCAGGTGCTGCTTATTAGGTGGTGGTGATCCTCCTACTGGTTCGATACCTTGGTTTCATAACTGAGGGAAATACTTACTGTCGCTGTGCTGCATCATCCCTTCCTCTTTGGGGAAATACTGACGCAGTCTCAAGCCACGTCACATCTCCACCTCTTTATGTTTCCAATACGATAAAATTGCAAGAAATTGTTTATACTATGCATTGGCCTTTACTTGATGTGCATGAATTGTTATTTTATGACATGCCGATGCATAGGAAGAGAGTTAGACTTCATCATTGCATTATATATGTTGCTTTTTGCTCACTACTAAATTACAAATCATTGTTAATTAAAATTGGCTTTGATATACCTTGGGATCCGGGTGGATCCATTACTTGAGCACTTTATGCCTAGCTTAATGGCTTTAAAGAAAGCGCTGCCAGGGAGACAACCCGGAAGTTTTAGAGAGTCATTTTATTCTGTTGAGTGCTTTTATAAAGTTTAAAAACAAAAAAATATAGAGGGGAACCTAAAACTTCACAAAAAGAAAGGTGAAAGTGAGAGAGATGATGAGCATCGTTGAAGTGGGGGCTAGCCTTGAACTTTGTTCATGCCCATGGAAACTTTGTGAATCTTGAATCACAGAAATGTTTCAACAAAAAATAATTATCCCCTTGTACAAATCCATTGTATTATAAAAATAATGTGCCAAGATTTGCCTTTAGGGTGATTAGATTGCTTGTTGGTATGTGCGGTGTAAAAACAGAAACTTTGGCTGTAGTGTGTGAATTTATATTTTTTATTGGAATGTCAAAAGTTTCTGAAATTTTTACACAATATTTCTATATAAATTTTTTATTTTTTCCTAATTTTTAGGAATTTTTGGAGTTACAGAAGTATGGTCAAAGTTCAGATTACTACAGACTGTCTTGTTTAAGATAGATTCTGTTTTTGATGCATTGTTTTGCTTGTTTTGATGAAACTATCGATTTTATTGGTGGTATAAGCCATGAAGAAGTTATAATATAGCAGGGATAATGCAAATATAAAATATGAATGGGTTTGCAACAGTACTTAAAGTAGTAATTTGCTTTATTATGTTAACGGATCTCACCAGTTTTCTGTTAAGTTTTGTGTGGATGAAGTGTTCAAAGATCGAGGAGGTCTCGATATGAGGAGAAGGAGGAGAGGCAAGAGTTCAAGCTTGGGGATGACCAAGTCACCCCAAGTAAATATCCAAGGAGTCTCAAGCGTCTAAGCTTGGGGATGCCCCGGAAGGTATCCCATCTTTCTTAAACAAGTATCGGTATGTTTTCGTTTTCGTTTCGTTCATGTGATATGTGTAAATCTTGGAGCGTCTTTTGTGTTTAGTTTTCACTTTTCTTTTATGCACCATGCTGGTATTAGATAGTCCATGGCTGATTTATAGAATGCTTATTGCACTTCACTTATATCTTTTGAGTATGGCTTTATAGAATGCTTCATGTGCTTCACTTATATCATTTGAAGTTTGGATTGCATGTTTCTCTTCACATAGAAAACCGTTATTCGTAGAATGCTCTTTTGCTTCACTTATATTTATTAGAGCATGTCCTTTTGTAGAAAGAATTAAACTCTCTTGCTTCACTTATATCTATTTAGAGAGTCAACAGGAATTGGTCATTTGCATGGTTAGTCATAAAATCCTACATAAAACTTATGGATCACTGAATACGATATGTTTGATTCCTTGCAATAGTTTTGCGATATAGAGATGATAATATGTGGGAGGTACTAGTGGATGATCGTGTTTAGTAAGATATTGGTGTTAAGGTTTGTGATTCCCGAAGCATGCACGTATAATCTCCCGTTATGCCAGGAAGTTGGAGCACAATTTATCCTTGATTTTCTATCTTTGTGTGAAGGTTGGGGGCGCGCGATGGTTAACTCCTACCAACCTCCCCCCTAGGAGCATGCGTAGTAATACTTTGCTTCGAGGGCTAATAAACTTTTGCAATAAGTATGTGAGTTCTTTATGACTAATGTGAGTCCATGGATTATACGCACTCTTACCTTTCCGCGATTTGCTAGCCTCTACGGTACCGTGCATTGCCCTTTCTCACCTCGAGAGTCGGTGCAAACTTCGCCGGTGCATCCAAACCCCGTGATATGATACGCTCTGTCACACATAAGCCTTATTATATCTTCCTCAAAACAGCCACCATACCTACCTATTATGGCATTTCCATAGCCATTCTGAGATATATTGCCATGCAACTTTCACCGCCTCCGTTTTGATGACTTGAGCATTCATTGTCATATTACTTTACATTATTGTAAGATAGCTAGCATGATGTTTCCATGGCTTGTCCATTTTTTGATATCTTTGCTACGCTAGATCATTGCACATCCTGGTACACTGCCAGAGACATTCATATAGAGTCATACTTTGTTCTACTATCGAGTTGTAATATTGAGCTGTAAGTAAATAGAAGTGTGATGATCATCATTATTCATTATTAGAGCATGTCCCAGTGAGGAAAGTATGATGGAAACTATGATTCCCCCACAAGTCGGGATGAGGCTCCGGACAAATATTAAAAAAAGAAAAAAAAGAAGAAGAAGGAAAAAGAAAAAGAAAAAAAAGAAAAAAATGAGAGACAAAGAGAGAATGGGCATGCTAATTCCACACTTGTGCTTCAAAGTAGCACCATGTTTTTCATATAGAGAGTCTCCTATGTTGTCACTTTCATATACTAGTGGGAATTTCTCATTATAGAGTTAGATGCACACCCACTTAGTTTCGGTTTGAGCTTTCATACACTTATAGCTCTTAGTGCATCCGTTGCATGGCAATCCCTACTCCTCGCATTGATATCAATTGATGGGCATCTCCATAGCCCGTTGATTAGCCGCTTCGATGTGAGACTATCTTCCTTTTTGTCTTCTCTATATTAATGTCTACCACCGCATTCTATTCCATCCATAGTGCTATATCCATGGCTTGTGCTCATGTATTGCGTGAGAGTTAAAAATGCTGAAGCGCGTTAAAAAGTATGAACCAATTGCTTGGCTGACACCGGGGTAGTACATGATTTATACTTTGTGTTAAGAAGACAGTGCATGACAAGGCTATATGATTTTGTAGCGATAGCGTTCTTTAGCCTTGATATTTTGAAAGACATGATTGTTTGTTGGGATGCCTGAGTATTAATGTCTTTATGTCAAATTATAGACTATTTCTTTGAATCACTCAAGTCCTAATATTCATGCCATGATTAGATATATGATCAAGATTATGCTAGGTAGCATTCCACATCAAAAAATACCTTTTTTATCATTTACCTACTCGAGGACGAGCAGGAATTAAGCTTGGGGATGCTGATACGTCTCCGTTGTATCTATAATTTTTGATTGTTTCATGCCAATATTATACAACTTTCACATATTTTTGGCAACATTTTATATGATTTATATTGGACTAACATATTGATCCAGTGCCCAGTGCCAGTTCCCGTTTGTTGTATGTTTTTTGTTTCGCAGAATATCCATATCAAACAAAGTCCAAACGCGATAAAAATTTACGGAGAATTATTTTGGAATATATGTGATTTTGGGGAGTTAGAATCAATGCAAAAGGAGGCCCACAGCCCCCACAAGACACCAGGGCGCGCCCCAGGGCCCAGGCGAACCGGGGTGGGTTGTGGTCACCTCGTAAGTCGGTTGGAGCTCTACTTCGGGTGCAAGGAAGCTTATATCCAGAAAAAAAATCGTGTTAAAATCTTAGCGCAATCGTAGTTACGGATCTCCGAGAATATAAGAAACGGTTTTCGGCCAGAAAACAGGAACGAAAAACAGAAGAGAACAGAGAGGGAGATCCAATCTCGGAGGGGCTCCTGCCCCTCCACCGCCATGGCGGCCATGGACCATAGGGGGAACTCTCCTCCCATCTATGGGGGAGGCCAAGGAAGAAGAATAAGGAGGGGGCTCTCTCCCCCTCTCTCCTGGTGGCGCCGGAACGCCGCCGGGGCAATCATCGTGACGACGATCTACACCAACAACTTCGCCGCCGTCAACACCAACTCTCTTCCCCTATATGCAGCGGTGTAACACCTCTCTTCCCCACTGTAATCTCTACTTAAACATGGTGCTCAACTCCATATATTATTTCCCAATGATATTTGGCTATCCTATGATGTTTGAGTAGATCCGCTTTGTCCTATGGGATTGATGAGCGTGGTTGGTATGAGTGTATATTTTATTATGGTGCTGTCCTACGGTGCCCTCCGTCTCGCGCAAACTTGGGGGATCCCCGCTGTAGGGTGTTGCAATGTGTTCATGATTTGCCTATGGTGGGTGGCGTGAGTGAAAGAATACACAGACCCGAGTAGGTAGGTTGTTGCATATGGGAGTAAAGAGGACTTGATACTTAATGCTATGGTTGGGTATTACCTTAATGATCTTTGGTAGTTGTGGATGCTTTCTAGAGTTCCAATCATAAGTGCATATGATCCAAGTACGGAAAGTATGTTAGCTCATGCCTCTCCCTCATATAAAATTGCAAGAATGATTACCGGTCTAGTTATCAATTGCCTAGGGACAAATAACCTTCTTGTTTGAAAAAAGCTTTCTACTAAACAACTAACTTTTATTATCTTGCAATTTACTCGTAGTTTTATTCCCGCAAAGTACTTCTAGTTTTATTCCCGCAAAGTAGTTTCATACTTGTTCTAGGTAAAGCAAGCATTAGTGTGCGTAGAGTTGTATCGGTGGTCGATAGAACTTGAGGGAATATATGTTCTACCTTTAGCTCCTCGTTGGGTTCGACACTCTTACTTATCGAAAAAGGCTACAAACGATCCCCTACACTTGTGGGTTATTAGGGGGCGCCCTGATATGTGGTGGCCCCCTCGTGGCTCTCCCGATGTCCCTCTCTGACCTATAAATTCTCTAATATTGCAAAAACCCTGAAGGCAGTCTCGAAACCCTTTTTCCACCACCGCAAGTCTCTGTTCCGTCGAGAGGCCATCTGGAGCTCCGTTCCGGCACCCTGCCAGAGGGGGATTCGATCACGGAGGGCCTCTTCATCAACCTTGCTGCCCGCATGATGATGTGTGAGTAGTTCACCACAGACCTACGGGTCCATAGCTAGTACCTAGATGGCAATCTCTCTATCTTATGATCTTCAATACAATGGTCATCGCATCTTCGCTTTGATATATCTGATGTAATCCTATTATGCGGTGTGTTTGTTGGGATCCGATGAATTGTGGGTTTATGTTTAGATTATTCATGAAAAGTATTTGAGATACCTCTGATATATATTGTCTCTTAATTGCATGATCATTATAGCTTCGTAATGCTCTCCGATCTATTGATGTGCTTTGGCCAAGTAGATTGATATTTCATCGGTGGGAGTGGTGCGTTGTGGTAGGTTCAACCTGGCGAGTTTCTATATCCCAGTGACAAAGTAGGGGACAAGATGCGTCTTTGTGTTGTTGCTACTAAGGATAAAACGATGGGGTTTATTCATATTGATTGAGTTTACTTTGTCTACATCATGTCATCGTTCTCCAAGCATTACTTTGTTTTACTTAATACTCTAGATGCATGCTGGATAGCGGTCGATGAGTGGAGTAATAGTAATAGGTGCAGGCAGGAGTCGGCCTATTTGCTTATGGAGGTGATGCCTATATACACATGATCATTGCCGTGAAAATTGCATAACTATCCGCTTTTCTATCAATTACCCAACAGTAATTTGTTACCCACCGTATGTTGCCTACATGAGAGACGCCGCTAGAGAACACTATGGCCCCCGGGTCTATTCACTTATATATTTACAAACATTACAATTACCTCGCTGCCTTTATTTACTTTTTATTTATTTTGCAATTTATATTTATCAACAATTATCTACACAACTCATTTGCTTGCAAATAATGAGATCAAGGGGATTGACAACCCTCTTGCCCGGGTTGGGTGCAAGTCGTTTGTTCATTTGTGTGCAGCCGTTGAAGACGGTTGAGGATTGATATTCCTATTGGTTTGATAAACCATGGTTTCATAACCGAGGGAAATACTTACCCACTTTGTGCTGCAATTACCCCTTCCTCTTCAAGGAAAACCCAACGCAGTTCACAAGTATCAGTGTCTTGTCCCCTACTTTGTCACTGGGATATATAACACCGCAAGATTGAACCTACTACAACGCACCTCTCCCACCGAAGAAAAACCAATCTAGTTAGCCAAACTAGACCGATAGATCGGAGAGAAATACAAAGCTATAATAATCATGCAAATAAGAACCAAATAAGTATTCAGAGGAGACTCAAATCTTTTTCATGAATAATCTGAACATAAACCCATAATTCATCGGATCCCAACAAAGGCACCGCAAAGATTGATTACATCGAATAGATCATCGTGAAGATGCGATGAACTTTGTACTGAAGAACATAGAGAGAGAGAGAGAGAGAGAGAGAGAGAGAGAGACATCTAGGTACTAGCTATGGACCCGTAGGTCTGTGGTGAACTACTCACACATCATCATGGGAGCAACAAGGTTGATGTAGAGGCCCTCCGTGATCGATCCCCCCTCCGGCAGGGTACCGGGACAGGGCTCCAGATGGGCACACGACGGAACAGAGACTTGCGGCGGCGGAAAAATTGTTTCGGGAGCTCCCCTAGGATTTTCAGAATATACGTGAATTTATAGGTCAGAGAGGGCGTCAGGAGACGAGGGGGTGGCCCACAAGCTAACAGGGCGCGCCCAATTGGCCTGTGGGGCCCTCGTGTGGCCCCCGGCCTCCTCCCAAAGCTTCCAGGTCTTTTTTTGGTCCAGAAAAAATCATCAAAAAGTTTCCTGGCAATTGGACTTCGTTTGGTACTGTAAACCTTAAAAGCCAAAAACATACAGAAAACAGAAATTGGCACTGGGCACTAGGTTAATAGGTTAGTGCTCCAAAATAATATGAATTGGCAGATAAATGCCCAAAAGGCATCCTAGAATGATAATATTATAGCATGGAACAATCAAAAATTATAGATACGTTAGAGACGTATCAGCATCCCCAAGCTTAATTCCTGCTCGTCCTCGAGTAGGTAAATGATAGAAACAGAATTTTTGATGTGACATGCTACCCAACATGTAATCTTTTGCAAGTATGATCATTGATAAAATGATGAATCAATAAAAATTAACATAGTAATATCCATAAACATAAGTAAAATAATCATAAAACTTTCAAAATATACAATCCTTAAAGAATGTTCACCCCCCATTCATTTTATCATATTAGCATGGCATGGCTCCGTCTTCACCACATAAATACAAATGTCAAGCACCACGGTGTCAAGTCAAGCAATATGATCATACTTTTTAGCGCGCTTCAGCTTTTTATACTCCGCGCAATACATGAGCGTGAACCATGGATATAGCATATGTGTGTAATAGAATATGATGGTAGGTATCAAAGGGGTAAAAAGTGGAGAAGAAAGTCTCGCAACAACTCGGCGTATCAACAGGCTATGGAGATGCCCATTAATAGATATCAATGCGAGGACCACGGATTGCTATGCAACAGATGCACCAGAGCTATAAGTGTATGAAAGCTCGAATGAAGCTAAGTGGGTGTGCATCCAACTTGCTTGCTCATGAAGACCTCGGGCATTTGGGGAAGCCCGTCATTGGAATATACAAGCCAAGTTCTATAATGAAAAATTCCCACTAGCATACAAAAGTGACAAAACATGAGACTCTCTATATGAAAAACATGGTGCTGCTTTGAAGCACGAGTGTGGAAAAAGAGGTAGTAGCATTGTCCCTTCTCTCTTTTCTCTCATTTATTTTTCTCCTTTTTTCTCCTTTTTTTATTTCTTTCTTTTTCTCTTCTTTTTGTTTTTCGTACGGAGTCTCATCCCGACTTGTGGGGGAATCATTGTCTCCATCATCCTTTCCTTACTGAGACAGTGCCCTAATAATGATGAACATCACACTTTTATTTACTTACAACTCGATTTGAAAAACTACTAAGAATATGATTCTATATGAATGCCTCTGGCAGTGTACCAGGATGTGCAATGATCTAGTGTAGCATGTAAACAGTGATGAACGGTGGCTTTGCCACAAATACTATCAGCTACATGATGATGCAAAGCAATATGACAATGAGTGTACTAGTCATATGGTGTAACGGTGGAAGTTGCTTGTCAATATATCTCGGAATGGCTATGGAAATACCATAATAGGTAGGTATGATGGCTGTTTTGAGGAAGATATAATGAGGCTTATGTGCAACAGAGCGTATCATGTAGCGGGGTTTGGATGCACCGGCGAAATTTGCACCGATCCTCAAGGCGAGAATGGGCAATGCATGGTACCGAAGAGGCTAGCAAATATGGAAAGGTGAGAGTGCGTATATCCATGGATTCACATTAGTCATAAAGAACTCACATACTTATTGCAAAGCTTTATTAGCTCTCTCAAAGCAAAGTACTACTCGCATGCCCCTAGGGAAGAGGTTGGGAGGAGTTAATCATCGCGCGCCTCCGACCTAAACAACACTAGGATTTTCGAGGAATAGGAATGCTCATACATCATCACCATGCATGACCAATATTTAGATGAACAGCAAATTAACATCCTTTAACTATCGATATTCCTACTAACCGACAACCATGTACTCATGCCCTTTCATATTACCACAGCAATATCGTTAACCCATAATTTCTCTTTTATGTGCTACATGAAGGTTTTGATTATGCACTAATTGAATACCTATTATTTTTGGAGTAGTCTTATAACCCATGCAAATTATCGTCACTATTTATTAACGCTCAAACAAATATAAGTGAAGAACGAGAGTGCAATTATTTCTATAAAATTTATACGCCACCGTGCTCAAAAAGATATAAGTGAAGTACTAGAGCAACTGCTGAGCTCACAAGATATAAGTGAAGCACATACAATAATCTAACAAATCATGATGAACATGTGTCTCTATCAAATAGGTGTGTACAACAAACAATGATTGTGGAAAACTAAAACAAAAGCAAACTAAAACGAACAACGCCCAAGCAAAACTCATATCATGTGATGAATAAAAATATAGCTCCAAGTGACATACCGATGGACTGAAACAAAAGAGGGGATGCCTTCCGGGGCATCCCCAAGCTTCGCCACTTGAGTGTTCCTAGAATTTGACTTGGGGTGCCTTGGGCATCCCCAAGCTTAGGCTCTTTGCCGCTCCTTATTCCTTCATCCATCGTGATAACACCCAAAACTTGAAAACTTCAGCACACAAAACTCAACAGAAACGTTCGTAAGATCCATTAGTATGATAAACATATCAAATACTTTAGCTACTATTATAAATTGATTCATATTTTATTATTGCATAAGGTATTGTATTCTAACTTCTCCATGACTTATACCCCCCGATATAATCCATAGCATCATCAAAACAAGCAAACTATGCAAGCAAAAACAGAATCTGTCTAAAACAGAACAGCCTGTAATGATCTGTAGAGAAACTATACTTCTGTAACTCCAAAAATTCTGAACCATTAGAAAAACCTAGGGAATTTGTATAGCAATACTATGTAAAAAATTCAGATCAAAAATACGGTCCGGTAAAATCAAAGAAATTCTGCACTAGACACAAAAGTTTCTGTTTTTTCACAGCATCAATTCTACTTATCATGCAAGTCATCCCAAAGGCCTTACTTGGCACAAACACTAATTAAAACATAAAAAAAAATCATTACAGTAGCAACAATCATGTTATCAAACCAAAACATAAAGTAAAACAATAAAAATAAGATAACTATTGGGTTGCCTCCCAACTAGTGCTATTGTTTTACGCCCCTAGCTAGGCATAATGCATATGATCAAGTGTTGTCATCTTTGGCACTCAATCCATAAGTAGCCCTCATGATAGATTCATAAGGTGGTTTAATTATATTCCCAGGGAAGTGTTTCATCCCTTTGTTTAATGGCAATTGGAATCTTATGTTTCCCTCTTTCATATCAATAATTGCACCTATAGTTTGTAAGAAAGGTCTTCCAAGTATAATTGGACAAGTAGGATTGCATTCAATATCAAGCACAATGAAATATACAGTAACATATTTTCTATTTGCAAGGATAAGAACATCATTTATTCTATCCAAAGGGTTTTTAATGGTATAATCCGCAAGATGCAAGTTTATGGAACAATCTTGAATATCGGTGAGACCTAGCAGATCACAAAGAGATTTAGGTATAGTTGACACAATAGCACCAAGGTCACAAAGCATTGCATTCTTATTCTTTTAGTTTTATTGATAGTAGGTTCCCATTCATCATGCAGTTTTCTAGGTATAGAAACTTCTAGTTCAGGTTTCTCATCATAAGCTTTTATCATCGCTTCTACTATATGTTTAGTAAAAGCCTTGTTTTGTTCATAAGCACTGGGTGAGCTAATTATGGATTGCAACAGACTAAAGAACAACTTTAATAATTAAAGTCCTTATAATCTAAGATAGTGTGCACATCACTAGTTAAAGTTTTAACCTCTCCAAACCCACTTTTTTCAATTTTATCATTAGAATCATCAGCATCCGAACAAACGGGACGCCTTCTAGCTAAAGTTGACTCATCTCCAGTCCCTTTATCATCTATTTTCATAGAAACAAAGATTCAATGGGATAAGTACCAATCATTTTAAGATCTTCATCATGATTACGGTAAAAACCGGGTGGAAGAGCCTTTCCTAAGAATTCTCGCTTAGCTCTCAACCTCACGGTCCTCTCCTTACTTTCATTAATAGATATTTGGATAGATTTAATGGACTCATTTATATCATGTTTGGGTGGCAAATTTTTATTTTTAAGAGTTTCCACATCAAGAGCAATCATATCCATGTTTCTAGCCATATCATCAACTTTATGCAACTTTTCTTCTATCATAGTATTAAAAATCTTTTGAGAACTAATAAATTCTTTAATGGTGTTCTCAAGATAAGATGGTATCCTATTATTATTATTAGAAGGATTTCCATAAGAATTTCCATAAGAGTTTCCATAATTATTAGAGGAATTAGCGGGATACGGTCTAACATTGAAATTTCCTCTATAAGCATTGTTGTTGAAATTGTTTCGCGAGATAAAGTTCACATCAATAGCATCATCATTTTGTTCAATCAATGTAGACAAAGGCATATCATTGGGATCAGCATGGGCATTTTTACTAGCAGCCATATTCATAAGAGCATCCACTTTTTCACTCAAAGTAGTGATTTCTTCAACAGAATTTACCTTCTTACCAGTTGGAGCTCTTTCGGTATGCCATTGAGAATAATTTGTCATGGTGTTGTCCAGAAGTTTGGTGGCCTCTCCTGATGTCACCTCCATGAAGGTACCACCTACAGCAGAATCTAGAAGATTTCTAGACACAAAGTTTAGTCCAGCATAGAAATTTTGTATAATCATCCATAAGTTCAAGCCATGTGTTGGGCAATTTTTAATCATCATTTTCATCCTCTCCCAAGCTTGTGCAACATGTTCTTGTTCATGCTACTTAAAATTCATAATTTGATTTCTAAGGGAGATGATTTTAGTAGGAGGAAATTACTTGGTAATAAAAGCATCTTTACATTTATCCCATGTTCCAATACTATTACGTGGTAAAGATGAAAACCAAGCCTTAGCTTTATCTCTTAGTGAAAAAGGAAATATTTTTAATTTAACCACATCATTATCCATATCCTTTTTCTTTTGCATGTCACATATTTCAACAAAGGTGTTGAGATGCGTAGCCGGATCCTCATTAGGACTTCCGGAAAATTGATCTTTCATCACAAGATTTAGCAATGCAGCATTAATATCAGAAGACTCCGCACTAGTGGCGGGTAGTATAGGAGTACTAATAAAATCATTGTTATTACTATTTCAGAAATCACACAACTTGGTATTATCTTGAGACATGGTGACCAAGCGAGCAAAGTAACAATCGAAGCAAGTAAACTAGCAAGTAAAGCAAGCAAACAAGTAAACTAGCAAGTAAAGCACCGCAAGATTGAACCTACTACAACGCACCCCTCTCACTGAAGATAGATCAATCTAGTTGGCCAAACCAAATCAATAGATGGAGAGATTTATGAAGCTATAATAATCATGCAAATAAGAATCAAGTAAGTATCCAGAGAAGACTCAAGTCGTTTTCATGAATAATGTGAACATAAACCCACAATTCATCGGATCCCAACAAACACACCGCAAAGATTGATTACATTGAATAGATCATCGCGAAGATGTGATGAACTTTGTGTTGAAGAACATAGAGAGAGAGAGCCATCTAGGTACTGTGGTGAACTACTCACACATCATCATGGGAGCAACAAGGTTGATGTAGAGGCCCTCCGTGATCGATCCCCCCTCTGGCAGGGCACCGGAACAGGGCTCCAGATGGGCACTTGGCGGAACAGAGACTTGCGGCGGCAAAGAAATTGTTTCGGGAGCTCCCCTGGGGTTTTTAGAATATATGTGAATTTATAGGCCAGAGAGGGGCGTCGGGAGACGAGGGGTGGCCCACAAGCTAACAGCGCGCAGCCACCCCCTAGGCGCGCCCTCATGGCTTGTGGAGCCCTCGTGCGGCCCCCAGCCTCCTCCCGAAGCTTCCAGGTCTTCTTTTGGTCTAGAAAAAATCATTAAAAAGTTTCGTGGCAGTTGGACTTCGTTTGTACTGTAACCCTGAAAAGCCAAAAACATGAAGAAAATAGCAACTGGCACTGGGCACTAAGTTAACAGGTTAGTGCTAAAAAATAATATCAATTGCCAGATAAATGCCCAAAAAGCATCCTATAATGATAATATTATAGCATGGAACATTCAAAGATTATAGATACGTTGGAGACGTATCAGTCAGCCTTTCGCCCACCCTGATTAATTTGATCTGACAGCACCACTCCATGCCAGGAAAGGACAAATGTACTAATCATGTTTCACTATTGATGCATTGCTGATTAAGAAGGTAACTATTTGCATGTTGCACATATCTCTATGAGGGACGAACGGTAGATACCCAGGGGGCAGCTATCTCCCGTGACATCAAATCCACACTCTTAGAACAAAATATATTCCTATTAATTCATTGCGCCCTACAACCGAGCTTAAAAGGTTGTGTGCCAATTCTGCATGACCAAGGCACAATAGGAGAAATGAAATTGATCATCCATGCAAACATGCATTAGGTCCGTCAATCCTTTGACCCAACGCCCCTCATGTGCATTCCGTCTCCAGCCACTCACACATGGCCAATAAAGAGGCAACACTCGATCACGTATGCAACAACATATTAATCGATCTCACAAGATATCCAACATAACAAAAGGTTAAAATAAAATATGTTAACAGTCTCACTAGCGCTATAAGGAATCAAACCTTAGAAATTTGAATTGGCATCGGTGGCCCTCTGGTCGTATAAACCCGATGAGGGGAGACATGTATCCGGGAAGCCAAAATGACATCCAATAATTACACAAGTCATACTCAATTAATCGGAAAAGCCACGTTCATTATATCATTGTGTGGTGCATCCAAATAAAATATTCCCTATTGATTCCCTACTCCTTCTTGTCTTTTTTTGCGGGTGAAAACTTGTATTACTCAACTCTTCAAGTTCTTACAATCAATAGCACAAAGCTCCAGAGACACTTCGGGAACAGAACCCTGCCTAGTCATGGTTCTTCTCTCAGCCCGTGCAAAGTTAGCTAAGCTATCACTAACCTTATTTTGGGAACAATTAACATGAGTAATACAAGACTCACGAAGAGACATAAGATATCTAATCTCTTTAATAATGGACGAGTAGATCGACCTATCTATCACCTTCACCTGAACCAACTTCACTACGACAATTGAGTCCATCTCAACAATAATTATCATGTTTAAAGGTTTTGACACGACAGTTATGCATAACCAAGGCACAAGAAGAGATCCTGAGGTTTTGCATGCATGTCTAGTAAAAGAGGCGACACTCGATTGTGCACACAGCAACATCTTAATTTATCTAAGAAGATGACCAATAAAACGTAGAGGAGAAAGAGAAAAACGCAATGTGCTCTCACTAGCGTCATAGCTTATTTGACCTTAAAATTTTGATTCCGCATTAGTGTCCCTCCGAGCCTCTAAACCCATCTGGAGGGAGTATACCAGAACATCTATTTCTAATGAAGATTTCTTTACCAGGTTCAACCACTTGTATCGGTAAAAAAGATCAACGAATCTAAACTTGACACACGTAATAATTTGTGACGTGGCGTGGTAGGATCTGGTGTGGACATAGCGATTCCCACGAATTTTATTAACTTGCTCTTCATCTTTGCGAGTGGACTTAGCGATTTATATGGCTAGCAGTTCATTGATTGATCTTTTCTTCTTCTCTCTCTTTGCTATGCATGTCGATCCCACTTGGAAGACTCCCGCGTGGTCTCGGCCTTTACCGCCCACCGCTCAAACTGCTGCTTTGTTACCGTACCTCCCTATATGTAGGCCTCTCGAGCTCACTCCTGCACCATTTCCCATCTCAGTGGCTGTGTGACGCCTCGGCCAGCGGGGCTGGATGCGATGGTGATGGCGGTTGGTGAGGTTCCCGCGGTGCACCACTGATACGTCTCCAACGTATCTATAATTTTTTATTGTTCCATGCTATAATATTATCATTCTAAGATGCTTTTTGGGTATTTATTTGCCAATTCATATTATTTTTGAGTACTAACATATTAACCTAGCGCCCAGTGCCAGTTGCTGTTTTCTGCATGTTTTTGGCTTTTCAGGTTTGCAGTACCAAACGAAGTCCAATTGCCACGAAACTTTTTGACGATTTTTTTGGACCAAAAGAACACCTGGAAGCTTCGGGAGAAGACCGGAGGCCGCACAAGGGAGCCATGACCCAACAGGGCGCGTCCAGGGGGGGTGGTCGCGCCGTGTTAGGTCATGCCCCCCCCTCGCATCTCCCGACGTACCTCTATGGCCTATAAATTCACATATATTCTGAAAACCCTAGGAGAGCTCTCGAAACACTTTTTCTGCTGCCGCAAGTCTCTGTTCCATCGTGTGCCCATCTGGAGCCCTATTCCGGTGCCCTGTTAGAGGGGGGATCGATCACGGAGGGCCTCTTAATCAACCTTGCTGCTCCCATGATGATGTGTGAGTAGTCTACCATAGACCTACGGGTCCATAGCTAGTATCTAGATCTCTCTCTCTCTCTCTCTCTCTATGCTCTTCAATACAAAGTTCATTGCATCTTCTCAATGATCTATTCGATGTAGTCACTTTGTGTGGTGCGTTTGTTGATCCGATGAATTGTGGGTTTATGTTCAGATTATTCATGAAAAAGATTTGAGTCTTCTCCAAATTATATGATTCTTATTTGCATGATTAGCTTCGTAAATCTCTCAGATCTATCGATTTGGTTTGGCCAACTAGATCGATCTATCTTCAGTGAGAGGGGTGCATTGTAGTGGGTTCAATCTTGCGCTGCTCTATATCCCGATGAAAGAAAGGGACAAGACATGTATTTGTATTGTTGCTACCAAGGATAAAACGATGGGGTTCATTCGTATTAGTTGAGTTTACTTTGTCTACATCATGCCATCATTCTCCAAGCATTACTTTGTTTGTCATGAACTTAATACGTAAAGAGGCAAGCATAGAACCGTTCTCGAAGTGGAGTAATAGTAGTAGGTGCAGGCAGGAGCTGGCCTACTTGTTTATGGACGTGATGCCTATATGCATGATCATTGACGTGAATATCACATAACTATGCGCTTTTCTATCAATTGCCCAACATTAATTTGTTTACCCACCGTATGCCTACTTCGAGAGAAATGCCACTAGAGAACACTATGGCCCCCGGGTCTATTCACTTCTAAATTTACAAACGTTACTATTTCCTTGCTGCCATTGTGTCATTTTTATTTATTTTGCAATTTATATTTATCCAACTATCAAGTACACTACTTATCTGCTTGCAAGTAACGGGTTCAAGGGGATTGACAAACCTCTTGCCCGTGTTGGCTGCAAGTGTTTGCTCTTTTGTGTGTAGGTGCTGAAGACGGGAGTTGCGTGGTCCTCCTATTGGTTTGATAACCTTGGTTCTCACTGAGGGAAGTACTTATCTATACTGTGCTGCATCATCAGTTCCTCTTCACAGAAAAACCCAACGCAAATCACAAGTATCAGACACATGGCTCGCAACGGAGCTCCGAAGAGCGGCCATGGCGACGCTGAGCGCACGGCACGTGCGACACTACGGGCAGCGAGCACGAGGCCATGGAGGGGCTCGCGCAACATGGCGACGATGGTGCAGGTGGCTCGCAGTTCGAGTTTGGGCGGTGGGAGTCGGCAGAGCTTGCGTTCGCCTACTACTGCTAGGCGGAGGCTTGTTAAGCGTCACAACATGATCAACCCGCGCAACGCGAGCATGCGATGGCATAACACATCCGGGTATTGGCCGATGATTTGGAGAGGAATTGGCATGCCGTGGTACACCATGGGCATCGTGCTCTCTCATTTGTGTGTTTGCCGCTAACAATTTATAATCCCGCACATGGAAACATGTACATGATTGTTCTTGCCTTTTTGCAATTCTAATTTTGTGCATTTCCCATGGTCCATTACTGAGGATCATGTATAAATTTGTTGGTAGATATATGATTGCGTAGAGACTATTGATGTTATTTACTGGATTGATTGTGAACCGAAATACAAATTATGGGTGACGAAACAAAAAAAAAATGTTGTTTTCAAATTTAAACAAAATGAGTGTAAAAAATAAAACACTAATTTGCACATTTTTCATTCCAACCCATTCCACCGACCAAACACCGAGACTTAACCGTTTTTATTCCACCTCATTACTCATACCAAATGCATAGATGGGACAATTTTATTTGTGTGGAACATAACCATTCCATTTCATTCCCCTGGGGTGTGTTTGGTTTGTGTCATCGGGTGGAAAGTAATGGGTCTGCCCCGCACCTAGGGATGGTTCTTTGGTAGAGTCAAGGAATCAAAATCCACTTGTTCCATGGGACGACATATCCCCCTTATATCCGGAATGTGCTCGTACCTCCAAATAAAGGGAACGACGCAGAAGGCATCCCCTCTTTTGTCTTCAACACTATCGGTATATCTTACTTGGAGCTATATTTTTATTCATCACATAATATGAGTTTTGCTTGGAGCATCATTTTATTTTGTTAGTATTTCCTTTCTGTTATTTATAATCTTGTTTTTCAATAAAAAGTTCCAAGAATTGCCTTTTAGGATGCTTGAATTACATGTTTGATGTGTGTTGTGTAAACACAAAAACTTTTGCTATAGTGTTTGAATTTTCATATTTTACTGGAACGTAGAAAGTTTCTTAAATTTTTACACAGTGTTTTCATATAATTTTTTATCATGTCCTAAAATTTCAGATTTTTTGGAGTTACAGAAGTGTACTTCGTAAATTAATTGCTACAGACTGTCCTGTTTAGACAGATTGTTGTCATAGTTTTGTTATCTACTTCTCCTATAGTTTTCATGACTTATATTGGTAGATATAAATTCTGGAAATGATAGTATATAGTAGATAATGTTTTGAAATTATTATGCAACTTGTCTTGGTGGTACATAAAGTGTTGATTTATTCTTATGTGCACTAACCTATCTCACGAGTTCTTTTTCAAGTTTTGTGTGGATGAAGTTTTTGAGACCTAGGTGAAACCGTGATATGAGAGGAATTAACAAGACATAAGAGCTCAAGCTTGGGGATGCCAAAAGCTTCCCAGGTCAATATTACAAGAAGTCTCAAGCATCTAAGCTTGGGGATGCTACACATCCCACCTCTCCCCGTCAACAACTATCGGTTAGCCTATGTTGGGCCTAAGTTTTTATTCGTTCACATAATGTGTGCTATTCTTGGAGTGTATTTTTGTTTAGCTTGTTGTTTTAAATAAATATCAGATCTGAAAATATTTATATAGAGAGAGTCCTCACATAGCTACTTGATTGTTAGACTACTCATTGATCTTCACTTATATCTGTGGGAGTAGTTTGGTGTTTACTCATGTGCTTCACTTTTATCCCAAGAGTAAACTGTGAGAATGAGATGTAATAAATCTGAAATTATCATTGTGCTTTATGCTTAGTAGTAGTTTCACATTTGGTTTAGAAAGTAAAATCTATTAAAGTTTGACAATCACAATATTGGTCATACAAGCAATTTATGAATAACTATTACAAGAAAGAGAACTTTCACATACGAATATATTATCTTGGACATCTTTTATGATTGTGAATACCCAATAATTATTTTTAACCTTGATCAAATAGTTGAAGTTGGACAAGGAAGACAACATAATGGTTATGTTTGGGTATATTTGCATTGAAGTTATATTGTTATGGATCCTCCAACATGTGGTGCTTGTTTAGAACCTTTTGCTAGCCAAAACTTCGTACTAAGTAGAGATACTACTTGTGCATCAAAATCGTTGAGCCAAGTTTCTTCTGTGAGAGTCCACCATACCAACCTATATATGGTATTTCACTGTCATTCCAAGTAAATTTGCACGTGCCACCTCTAAACATTCAAACAAACATCCGTTTTGTGTGCTCGTACCGCTCATGGAGCGACGGGGCGGTCATTATCTTCCATGATAAGCGTTATATTCTCAAGATGAGTGTTTTCACTTGTCATTGCATGAGAGAGGCTGGTAAAAAGAATGCCCAGTCCTACATAATACAAAAATAAATAAACAAGAATTCCCCCTGGAAAGTTGAGTGTTTGGATGGCACCCATGGATTCGATCAGCCATAGAATGTGTTTCAATGGTGGAGGGGGGGTAAAATTTCAATTATGCTTGGAAACCGCCAATAATGTGTTTAGCATGGAATATGTTGAAAACTCTGTTGTGACGTTGACAGGAAAAGTATACCACTCAAAATTATATATTCATCTCTGTTTTAAAACAATGAGCTCTGGCACCTCTGCAAATCCCTGCTTCTCTCTGCGAAGGGGCAATCTATTTACTTTTATGTTATTTACTTTTCATGTTGAGTCAACTTCTTATTCCAACCTCAATCTATTAGTTGGCAAGCATCATGTGGTGGGGAAAGATCCAAACACATCTATCCAGTCAAATATATTTGATCATGATTCATTATTGTTGACGATTATCTTCATGATAAGTATGTTGGGAGGCGAAACATTAAGCTCCTATCTTTCTATGTGTTCGATGGATGTTGTTTGTTCTAAAAATATGCTTTGAGTATTAGCAATCACAGAAAACTATATGATAATTGAGTATGTGGAGCTCTTACTTAGACTTTGTTGATGCATTAACATTGTTTGACGACTAAGAACATAGGTTGTTAAGTTTCAAGAGAATGCATTGTTTGAACCATGACATGTGAATTGATTGCTACTCTATCATGATGATTTTTATGAGAAAAAGTTGTTGGTTATGATGCTAGAGAAGTGACTGAAATTATCAATGATCAAAACTATTCACTATGCTAGCATTCACACTTCATAAATTATTTTTATCATTTACCTACTCGAGGACGAGTACGGATTAAGCTTGGGGATGCTGATACGTCTCCAATGTATCGATAATTTATGAAGTATTCATGCCACATTTGCCTATTTTTACAATACTTTTATATGATTTTGATGCACTTTATATGATTTATTTATAACTAACCCAGACTGACGTTGTTTTCAGTAGAATTACCGTGATGTTGTTTTTGTGCAGAAAATAAAAGTTCCCGAAATCGCCCGAAACTTTTTTATGATTTTTTCTGGAGAAAATAAGAAATACCAGAGCGAAGAACCACCGGAGGGGAGCCACCTTGTGGACCACAAGCCAACAGGGCACGCCCTGTTAGCTTGTGGGCCCCACGTGGCTCTGGTTGACGTGATTCCAACGCTGAAAAATCCTATAAATTCAGAAACCCTCGAAAGTTAACCTAGAACTTCCGCTCCGCCGCCGCAACTCTCTGTATCAAAGAAAAACCAATCTGGAGCCTTTTCGGTACCCTGCCGGAGGAGGAAATCGTCATTAGTGGCCATCTTCATCATTCCGACGGAGGCCACGACGAGGAGGGAGTAGTTCACCCTCATGTCTGAGGGTATGTACCAGTAGCTATGTGTTTAATCTCTCTCTCTCTCTCTCTCTCTCTCTTGTTCTTGAGATGGCATGATCTTGATGTATCGCGGGCTTTGTTAATATAGATGAACATATGATGTTCTTCCCTTGGTATCTTGTTGTGATGAATTGAATCTTTCCCTTCGAGATCTCGTTATGTTGGATTGAATATTTTGGGTTTGAGAACACTTGATGTATGTCTTGCATGTGGAACTTGTGGTGACAATGGGGTATTCTATTGATTCACTTGATATATGTTATGGCATCAACTTGCAGATTTTGGTGACCTTGGGGATATATGCACATGGGTTGATTGCACGTTTTCATACTACTTTCTCCGATAGAAATCTTGGGTACTATTTGAAGTTCTTTGTGTTGGATTGAATATGATGAATCTGAAATTGTTTGCTGCATGTTGAATAATTAACCCGCGGATACTTGTGGTGACATTGGAATATCTAGGTGACATTAGGGTTGATTGACATGTATCATTGGTGTTATTTTAGTATAAACTCTAGAGCTGTTTGTGACACCTATAGGAAGCTCAATAGATTGATCGAAAAGGGTAACTTTGAGGTGGTTCTACTACCTACAACAATTTCATCTCATGTTCTCCGCTAGATATGAACTTTGGAGTGATTCTTTGTTGCACGTTGAGGGATGATCATATGATTCTATTATGTTAACATTGTTGAGAGATTGCACTAGTGAAAGTATGAACCCTAGGCCTTATTTTCAAGCATTTATATAACATTTTGCTCGCTGTTTGCCACTTGTTACCTTGCTGTTTTTATATTTTCAGATTACAAAAACTTATATCTACCATCCATATTGCACTTGTATCGCCATCTCTTTGCCGAACTAGTGCACCTATATAATTTGCCATTGTATTGGGTGTGTTGGAGACACAAGAGATTTCTTGTACTTGATTGCAGGGTTATTTGAGAGAGACCATCTTCATCCTGCACCTCCCACGGATTGATAAATCTTAGGTCATCCATTTGAGGGAAATTTGCTGTTGTCCAACAAAATTCTGCACTCGGAGGCCGAACAACGTCTACAAGAATAAAGTTACGTAGTAGACATCAGGGGCATGTCAACATTGCGCAATGGTTGCATATATATATATATATATTTGTTTTGATGAAGGGAAATTCCAACCAAAACAGATGTACTAGGGCGTGTTTGGTAGGCCGCATATGCCTTAATCAGGCCCGCGCGAGAAGATTATGGCCCATTTGTTTGACTGCATTCACCATTGGACTTGCATAACACGAAGCAAAGCACCTCTGGGACGGTCTTACCGAGAACACTCAGATCGGCAATTCCCAGCGAGCCAGGCTGAGGTGAGCCACAACGAACGCACATGGGTGTGCCCTTTGCACGGAGAGGAGGCTGCACGGATGCGAGCATTACACAGTATGTACGTGCTATCTTCTTCTAGCTCGAGTAAGCTCCTCCTTAATATTCTTTCTTCCTTCTCCCTTCTAATCTACACAACGGTACTTCGATTCAAGATAAGCTCCACACGAAAAAGATGCACATTGATTTTATGGTTTCATTTTTGCGACTAGCGCGTAATTTCGTCGACCGTAAATGCTCAATTTTGTGTTCACGTTTGGAGCTATTTTAGACGAATTTTGTCAAATTCGTCGCGCATGGTCGACCGTTTGAAATTTTCTTTGACCAGTAGCCTAATCTCGCAGTTCCACACGACTTTCGTGTTGCAAATTTTCTGTTTCGACGATCGTAGATGAGAAGATCTACATCTTCCTCGTGATTGTGCATATGCATATGTTTGCTCTGATTTAAGACAGTACTTAACCGTTCCTCTAGGATGGTGTGGTTCCTCTCGATATCCTCTCCCGCGCCTTGCTGCAGTGGCGTCATCGTCACCGTTGTTCATCTCAACCTTCTCTTCTGGATCCTACTGTGCTAACGCCACCATAACACTGTATGTCTTCTCCTCTGTCCTATGCTTCAGAGCCCTCCTATTCATCCCTCTCGACGCCGACGCGGTTCCTCTTGACCTCTTTTCCCACGTCCTACTAGATTGGAGTCGTTTTCGACGTCGTTCATCTCGACCTTCTCTCTCTTGTCCTACTACACCGACGTTGCCATGGCACGCACACTGCATTTCTCCTTCTCTGCCCTCTGCCTTCATACATACTTTCTGTGCGGCGACACACTAACAACTAGTTCGTGTGCCACCGACGTGGTCGCTCGCCCACGACTCCGTGCTCGTCGTGTCGGACGTGGCGCCACGACCATCGTCCATCGCGGTCCCCATGGTTTGACAAGCACTGCATTTCTCCTCCCCCGTCCTCTGCCTCAACGCTCCTCCACACGGACTTTCTCTGCGGGGACGAGGCTAGCAACTAGTTCGTCGTGGCGCCACGGCCACCGTCCACCGCAATCACCATGGTTCGACACACACCGCATTTCTCATCCCCCGTCCTCTGCCTCAGCGCTCCTCCGCATGAATTTTCTCTGCCGGGACGACGCTAGCAACTAGTTCGTCGTGGCGCCACGGCCACCGTCCACCGCAGTCGCCATGGTTCGACACACACTGCATTTCTCATCCTCCGTCTTCTGCCTCAGCGCTCCTCCGCACGGACTTTCTCGGCGGGGATGACGCTAGCAACTAGTTCGCTGCGCCGCCGGCAGGAATGCTCGCCCGAGACTCCGTGCTCGTCGTGTCTGACGCGGTGCCGTGGTCACCGTCCACCGCAGACGCGAGGCACAGTGCAACCGTGTGTTTTAAGTGTAAGTGTTAGCTCTTAATCATATCCCGTGTATACAACCAAATGTCGTGCAGTTGCGTGATCCGAGCCAATGCAAGACACCAAACGCTATGCCAAATTGCTCCCCTAATGCAAAAAAAAAAAAACTAGATACGGACGATCAAACAATGTACAAATGTCGATTTCTTGCCTGTTTTTTCTTAATCAGACTCCGTTGAGCCAAGTTCCATGGGACAGAGGCTCCACGGACCACGGAAAGGTAACCAAGCACGTCCTGGACACAAAGTCATAAGCAGAGAATTGCAGAGCTTTAGATTCTCTCCTGTTGGAGGGGGCGTTGACCTTGAGGCCCCCTTTGTTTAGGCTACAGATTCCAAGAATCACTATGGCTTTGGATTCTCCAAAATCAGTTGTAGCTATGGATTCCTGAGAATCTGAAACTGCTTGTTTGTTTACCTTTGTGTTGGATAGCTGTAGGAACTACAGAGGTTGTGGAATGTCATTTTTGTCCCTAAATGCTGAGTATTTTGAGTCTAGACTAAATTGACATGTACATATAGTACTGGTTAAATGCAAACTAACTGATCTCATCCAATTCATCACTAGTACACGCAAGAAAAAGAAGCAATCAAGGCATGGAATGATTTCATGCATTCGTACAGGCAAAGCAACGCCATTCACAACGCATGACGGCTGCCAAGAAGCAGGCGCGGCGCCGGAGCACCTGTACGTGCACATTATGCACGGCTTCAACGCGGTCAATGGCTGCAGCGCGTAGGCTGCTCTTCTTCAGCCGTGCAGGCGCCGACCCGATTCGTCACGCCGCTGGATGATTCCCTCCGGCCCCGGCTCGATCCGGTCGATCCGCCCCGCTACCAATCCATGTCGTCCGAGCCCGGCCTGTCCTCCGTCTTGACGTCCTTCACCAGACCGGTCTGCTGGTTGCCCCGATCTGGTCCTCCGACGGGAGTGCATGGGCGCCACAGAAGGAGACGGCCGTCGAGAGCCTGTGGGAGGTCGGCGTCCATGGATAGCGCGTGCTCAGCCAGAGATGGGAGGAGAGAGGAGTAACGGGAGTCAGGAGGAGGACGGGGCGAGCAACGGCGGCGTGTGGCGTGAGAGCGGTTGCAGTCGTTGGAGGAATAGCTCGGGGGAGACGAGTGACACTTTTGCTGTAATTTTGACTAGAAATAGGGGTAACGGCTCAAACTGAAACATTTTCTTTTGTGGGAAGCTACAGAATCGGTCGAAACACCCAAATCGCAGCTTCCAGATTTGCTTGCCTGGTAGTTCAGTTCGTAGAATCGATTCTAGCAAGCTATATAGGAATCTGAGTGTTTGTTTGAGATTCTGATTTCAGAAGGTCTTGAATCCGAGAATCAGAATCTGTAGCCCAAACAAAGGCCACCTGAGTGGCGGCTCGCTTCCTTCCTTTCGAAGCCACGAGCCCGACCGCACCGGAGGACCGGACCTAAACCAACCTAACCTAGCCCGAAACGCAGCACCACCCTCCCTAATTAAAACCATCGCTCTCTCTCTCCCTTCGTCTCCATCGTCTCTCCCCTCCCTCCCTCCCTCCCCCAAACCCTCAGCTCGCCCGCGAGCGCGAGGTCCCGCTCCGAAACGCGAGCCGCGCCGGAGAGATCGAACGCGCGTCCCCCTCCGCCGCTCCCCGCCCTCCCTGGTCGTCGTCGGCGGCGGAGCCCCCCTCCGGGCGGCGCAGATCCCCCAAAACCCTAAGCCCTGGCGCGGCGGTAGGGTTTGTGGCCCGCGCGTCCTCCGAGCGGGGTCGGGGCCGCCATGGCGCCCATCAACAGCTCCAACATGGAGCTGCACTCGCAGAAGCTCTTCGAGCCCGACCTACGTACGCCCCCGCGCCCCCCCCCCCCCCCCCCCCCCCACCCCCCATGCCCTGTCTATCTGCTTTTTCCTATGTGCCGGCCGCCGCGTCAATTCTGCGGTCGTGCTTGCGCGACGAGCTCGCGGTTTCGGTCGGGGGGCGGCGGATCGTCTGTAGTTTGCCCGCCCATTGTTTCCTCGCAACCTTTTCTGCTTGTTTGCAGTTAGACTGTCGCTCTTGTAGTCCTGTTTACCTTACTGAATCTCCGCATTCCCCTCCTGGTTTATTAAGTCGGCATCTTTTCTATACGGTGTGGATTAATTAGAGGTATTTTGCCCCCCAATGTGCAGTTTTGAAGCGTCATGTTTCCACTGCCTGGAACCGAATGCAGCTGTTCCATGTTTTTTTAATTGATTAATCTAGCATGTAGTTCTCCATCTTAGAATTGTGTCAAACGGCCTGCTCTCCACTTTCCTGTCGAAATTCACCATATATAAAGGAGTAAAGGACACTTTTTGTTCAATCCCAAGTTGCAAATTTTGAAAGCCATAATGCTTTCTCTGGAGCCGGTGATTCTTTTGGCTCAGTGGTCCGATGCCTAACCACCCGTTTGACTATTTTGCAGCTGTGCAAGTCCGGCTGCAGCTTGTGATGGAAGTTCGGGACAGCCTGGAGATGACGCATACTCCGGACTACCTCAACTTCCTTCGATGCTACTTCAGGGCCTTCTCAGCCATCCTGAGCACCTACACCTCGCCTCAGGCCACCGAAAACGCTGAGCACAAGCTGCGCAATGTGGTGATCGAGATCCTCAACCGGCTTCCGCACAGTGAGGTGCTGCGACCCTTTGTGCAGGATCTTCTCAAGCTCTCTCTCCGTGTGCTGACACAGGACAATGAGGACAATGCCCTTCTTGCCATTCGAATCGTATTTGACCTTCTCCGCAACTTCCGCCCTACTGTTGAGGCAGAGGTCCAGCCATTTCTTGATTTTGTTGTTGCAATATACCGCAACTTCAAATTTACTGTCAAGCATTTCTTCGATAACCCCAATGCCAGTGCCAATGTCGTTGCTCCCGTGACCAATCAGCACTTGGACCCCACTGCCGATGGTCCAGGCATGTTGGCAGTGCCAAGTGGTGGACAACTCAATCCAAGCGCACAGTCATTCAAGATAGTTACCGAGAGCCCTCTTGTGGTGATGTTCCTCTTTCAGTTGTATGCCAAGCTGGTGCAGACAAATATCCCGTTCTTATTGCCACTCATGGTGGAAGCAATTGCTGAGAACGGGCCAGACAAGGTGCCGCCTCACCTGAAGACGCCCTTTGTTGAGTTAAAGGGTGCACAAGTAAAGGTAGGGCTTAGTTCACTATACTTCTGTTGCCTTGCCTGCGGAGTTCTTAACTGATTGATGGTTTGTGCTGCAGACATTGTCGTTCCTGACGTACCTGCTAAAAAGCAACGCAGATTATATAAAGCCATATGAGAACAGTATATGCAGCAGCATTGTGAAATTGCTTGTTACATGCCCCGCAGACTCAGTTTCCATAAGAAAGGTTATTACTATGACTTGCAAACTCCCTTGGTTAGGTGCTGCATCATGCATTATTTTGAAACACTTCCATTTATGTAATTCCAGGAGTTGCTAGTTGGGCTGAAGCAAGTTCTCAACACTGAATACAGGCGTGGGCTGTTTCCCTTGATTGACACACTTCTTGATGAAAGGTACATAAACCATTTCACTTCTCGAATACTCATGCTAGCTATCGATCTGATGTCATAACTCATGACCACCTGTTTCTTTCGGTGTTTCCTTTTGAAGTTACTTTTGGAGGGCTGAATATTTCTAGATAAAGTCCAACTAAACAAGGTCACATAAACTCCTTTTCATTGAAGACAAGGATAATTCAAAGCAGTTGGAAACCAAGGAATTATAAAAAATCATCCCTCCCTTTGATTTGGATTGTTTTGAACTCTTCAATTTAAGTTTGTAGAAAACCACTGTAAAACTGTAAGCAGAGAAATACTATATCCACCAAGCTGTCAATGAGGCACTACGTGTTACGCTGACCGTATCCTTCTTTTCTTACGGTTGCCGTGTCACACAACTCAACTGGGTACATGATAATCTTAGTCATTTATGCCCTGTTATAGATATTGGAGCACTTGATTGCTTGCTTTTTTGCTTGCCATGCTTTATTCTTGGTTTCAGACAAGTTTTAACTCTTGATTGCTTGTCTTCCAGGGTTTTGGTTGGCACAGGACGAGTTTGTATCGAGACATTAAGGCCGCTTGCTTATACCCTTCTTGCAGAGTTGGTGCATTATGTTCGAGGAGACCTTTCCCTTCCGCTGGTTGATCTTATTCTTTAACTCTAGCATGTCAATCTTGTTACGTTAAAATATTTATTTTATTTCACAAGATCACAAATCTGGCACTGCTCAGTCAGAGGGTATGTCCAAAACATGCATTACCAACTTTTTGGGTATGGCCTAAACTTTGGTCATTGTTTGGATGCTTACCAATATTTATTTTGACATGCCTTGCTCCTTTGCCTATTTTAGTTTATTTTTCTTGCCAACATTGGCCAAATCATGGGCACGAGAAACCATGATGATATTTTTTGGCCAGGTAGAATTTTGGTTTGGTAGCATTGGGCTTAAAATCAAACACACCCATAATTTCTGCAGTTCCATAGATTTTAGAGGGAGAACTGCTATCTTATTTGCTCATTGTAAACACCATCAATATAAAGGCTTAAACAGCTAGTTGTTTGTTTGATTAGGTGCTTTGTCAGATGTTTCTTTTGCTAGCTGTAACACAGATACTGTAATTTTCCTTATTCAGTAAAGATTATGCAAGTATCTACGAGAGCAGACTTTTGCTTTGTTCTACTATATTCATGACCTAGTTTTGGGGATGTTTATACTAAAGCAGTAACTTCACTTTTGTGCAGTTGTCACGGATCATCTATTTGTTCTCTCGGAATATGCATGATTCTTCGTTAACTCTCGTAATTCATACGACGTCTGCCCGCCTAATGCTTAATCTGGTATGCTTACTATTCTTCCTTCCTTTAGTATAAAAAATGTCATTTACCAAGGATTTCAAATCACATTGGCTGCTGGAGGCAGGCGTCAGTGGGCTTAACCAAGCCAGCTGGACTTAGGTGGGTGTTTGGAGGGAGTGGAAAGGAGGGGATAAGAGGGATAGGGTAGGAAACGAGTGAAGTCACGGCCACCGTCACATCCGTTCTTGATATTGGAGTAGCAGATCTGAAAAAAAATCCTTGAACATAGACCTTGAACTCGAGCTCAATCTCGATCATGGCTTTGCTGGCCTATGATGATGATGTCAGGATACGATGGTTGCCTGCCAACGATCACCTCTATCATTGAGTCTCCTCTCTCCCTATTGTTCTGTGTTGTGTGGCGGTGGTCTGCTGGGAGGGAAGATACATACGAAAAAAAGGAAGGGCTATCCCTAACATCGCTAGATGGTCCAAGCAATCACCCCTACATTTTTGTGTTTTTTTTTTCCATTCCTTTTTCTTTTCTCTTCTCTTCTCCAAATGTGCTTATCCTATATTATGTAGCTTACATTTTACATTAGGTAAACTTGGATGCTATGTCTCCTAACTTCCTACCAAAATGGTATATTTGTTAAATAAATTGCTTGCCGTGTGAGGTAACAATTATTGTTTGCATTTGCACCGTCTTACTCTCGCCGAAGATGACCCTATGCATTTAGGTGTCCTGGTTCCCTGGGGTTGCCGTGATTTTCCAGAGTGCCGAGATAACTGTAGTGATTTGTACATCACTTTTGTTGTTGAGTTTTTCCTTCTGTAATTCAGTATTCATGCATAACCATAAAGCTAAATAGTAGTTCTAGTGAAAATGCGTTTGCAAACTGCTAATTTTTCTGGTGCCGCTCTAGGTCGAGCCCATATATGAAAAAGGTGTTGACCAGCAAAGCATGGATGAAGCACGAGTATTGTTGGTAAGAATTGTTTGTTCATAATGTACACATCAAAGATTACTTTTTCCTTAACAAATACTCCTGATTGGCCAATCACCAGGGGCGCATATTGGATGCATTTGTTGGGAAATTCAGGACACTGAAGCGCACGATTCCTCAGGTATATGGAAACTCCAGGATCTTTGTGCAATCCATTGGCACATTATAACACATGGCCACATGGGTTAGATATTGCAATAATTCAAACTAAAAAACTACAATACACAGCTATAAATAAAACATAGGCAATATTTTCTAATGCTGCTATGTTCCAAAACAATGGGGCAATTCTGCTCAACTGAATCCCTGCACGGTCTTTATGGAATGGAGTATGAGCTAGCTGTGTGAATTTCTAATGCAAATGTAGGTAGGATTGCGTTGGTAGTCTTGGTCCCTCTAATTTTTTGGTATGCAATTTATGTTCCGTCCCATATTAACTGTCGCTCAAACGAATGTATCTAGCGCCGAAATATGGGACGGGGGGAGTATATAAGTATACAACTATATACATAACAGAAGATCCATATATTATCAGTGTTGCAGTCTTGTTCTAGCAGAAATCCACTTTCCATTCGGAATTTCAAAGGCCAAAGTAAGTGCAGGCCTTGGTGCGTTGCAGTAAAGTAGCTATCATAAGATCTTCCCCAACTATCCTTATGTGTTCCCCCTGCTAGTTACCGTCGTGATATATTCTCCCTGCTGTCATTGCCTATCCGCACGATATGTTTCTATTTGGTGGCATGCTTTACTTTGCCTGTTAAATATCCACAAAAGCAGGCGATGAGGTAGGAAAAGCATGGGGAATAACGTTGTCTAGTAGTACTCCTAATTGTTAAGGCGCAATCATCAACTGTAGGGTTGACCTAAGGGCTCTGCTCACTCTGGCTAAGGAGATAAGGTTTCTTTTAAGTGTCATGTAGCTTTGTGTGATTGGCTGGGTGCCCCGTCTCTTTTGTATCTACATGTTTTACATATTTCCATCTTGTCATGCTCATGCAACAGAACATATCAGTTCTTAAGATTTCTATTATGAACAACAATGAAAGGTAGCTATCATTTACTTCAATTTCAGCTTCTTTATGCATGAGAACTGAAAATGTAATGGTAAATTCATGTTATGCTTACTTATTTGTGTATCTGATGATCTACTTTTGAGCCATAGTACTTAAGTTGGCTTTCAAGCACCCAGTAATGCTGCGTCATTTCCATTTATTGCTTTATATTATGTTACCTTACACTTGTTCTTGTAGTTGCTTGAAGAAGTTGAGGAAGGGAAGGAACGTCCAAATTTGAGAATGAAGCTCGAAGTCCCATTACAGGTGTGTTTTATGTGATACAGCTGAATCTGATAAACCAAGCACCATGAAACATAATTAGGGACCCATGGCTAAATCTGATACAGCTGCTGTTTTTTTGTTGTTGTTTATTAAACCATTTCGACATTTATTGCAGACTGTGTTGAATTTGCAACCACCCTTGGAGTATACGAAGGAGGTTAATGATTACAAAAGTCTGATAAGGACACTCGTAATGGGTATGCACGTTGTTATACAGTATTTGCACCATTCAAAGTTTTTAAGTGATGTCATGCATCTTGTGGCTACATTTCTGAACTATCAATTTTCATATTGAACACACACCAGGAATGAAGACAATAATTTGGAGTATAACCCATGCTCATTGGCCACGCCCACAGGTATTATGGACTTCCTTAATTGCTACATAGTAAATTTTGCCTCTTGTCATTTTCTTTGTGCTCTAGTCCTTAAGTTCTTATATCCTATCATGTGTTGTGCAGCAACAGAATCAGCAATCTGCTAGTTTGTCAGTTCAACCCTTCAGGGGACTGCGGGAGGATGAGGTACATCACTCTGTCCGAGCCTTTCTTCCTCTTGGTTTGATTTGAGTTTTAGTAATAAATCTTGACCATCTACTCTAGGTGCGGAAGACTTCAGGTGTTCTAAAATCTGGTGTTCACTGTTTAGCTCTATTTAAGGAGAAAGATGAGGAGAGGGACATACTGCAATGTTTCTCACAAATGCTAGCTATAATGGAAGCTCGTGATATCATGGATATGTTTTCCTTCTGCATGCCGGACCTCTTTGATTGCATGATAACCAACAACCAGCTTTTACACATATTTTCTTCCCTTCTGCAAGCTCCGAAGGTTCTCCGGCCCTTCACAGATGTATTGATTAATTTCCTTGTTAGCTCGAAGCTTGATGCTCTGAAACAACCAGATTCACCTGCAGCAAAGCTTGTCTTGCAACTCTTCCGCTTCTTGTTTATTGCTGCCGCAAAGGCTCCAGAAAGCTGCGAACGCACTCTTCAGCCACACGTGCCAGTAATAATGGAAGTTTGCATGAAGAGTGCCACTGAAGTTGAGAAACCTCTTGGTTACATGCACCTTCTCCGTAGCATGTTCCGTGCTTTGAACAGTGCTAAATTTGATTCATTGATGCGTGACCTTATTCCATCTCTTCAACCTTGCCTCAATTTGTTACTCTCGATGCTTGATGGGCCAACAACTGAAGATATGCGGGACTTGATTCTGGAGCTTTGCCTGATATTACCTGCCCGTTTGAGTTCGTTGCTACCTCACATTCCTCGTTTGATGAAACCTCTTGTTCTTGCTCTGAAAGGGAATGATGATCTTGTGAGCTTAGCTCTTTGTACACTTGAATTTTGGATTGATAGCCTTAATCCTGATTTTCTGGAACCTAGCATGGCCAGTTTAATGTCTGAGGTCATTCTTGCTTTATGGTCTCACTTAAGGCCCCTTCCCTACAAATGGGGTACAAAGTCCTTGGAACTTTTAGGTAAGCTAGGCGGTCGAAACAGGCGATTTCTGAAGGAGCCCCTAGCACTTGAATGCAAAGAAAATCCGGAACATGGACTTCGTTTAGTTCTGACTTTTGAGCCCGCAACACCGTTTTTAGTTCCTCTGGACAGATGCATACATTTTGCTGTTGGTGCTGTTATGCAAGGTACTGGTATGGAAGCTTTCTACAGGAAACAGGCTCTTCAGTTTATTCGAGTATGCTTGAATTCTTTGTTAAATTTGAGGGAAAATGTACCTGCTGAGGGTGTGAGCTCTGGAGTTCTTGGGCATCTGCTAATTTCTTCATTAGATCCCTCAAGGCGTCACAACGATGCTTCAGATATGAAGGTTGGTATAGTATTTAAGACTCTCCTCAAGACATCCTGTGTATACTATTGAGCATTAGCATTAAATATTAATATGTACATGAGTCTACATACACCTTAAAATAGTATACATGAGTCTACATACATCTTAAAATTCTGACCCTAAGATGCACACAAGTATTTGGATCTACCATAGTCCAATAAGGACTGGATCAGTATCCAGCACAAGTGAAAGAGAATGGGTCGAAGTGTTGTTTAATCAGACATTTATTATCTTATGGAATATGATGTCCTTATTTGTACATTCCCCATGGTTACCTGTTACCTAAGTTGCTAAATGTTGTCAGGTTTATTTTGACTTGGTGTTCATTTGAAGTTACTTGATATATCTTTGCAGATGATTGTATGTTTGTGGAATTAATAGTTGGCTTTTATTTACCTGTTAACCTCTTTGTAAATGAAAGCCAATATGGTACTACTCCCTCCGTCCCATATTAATTGTCCCTCGAATGGATGTATCTAGCACTAAATTAGTAATTTTTACTAAACTAACCTACAAGTGAATGCATCTTCCTCCTTCCCATGTACAAGGAGGGAGTACTAAACTAAAAGCCACTAATTGAAAATGATACTCCCTCCTTCCCATATTAGTATCATTTTGAATTAGTAATTTCTACTAAACTAACCTACAAGTGAATACATCTTCACTCTTTGGATTATAGTGGGCCTTTATCATTGCCAAGTTGGCACATGTGATTTTTGGGTTGCGTGCAATATCTGCACTTCTGATTGTAGCTAACTGCAGCTAGGTGTTTAATCAGGTGTCGTCACAGTGGCAATGCTATGCATATATATCTTTTAGATTTTTATTTGCAGATCTGTTGATCACTTAGCCCTTAAGTTTTAGTGATCCATGTCCAAAGCAAAATGATTTCATAGATTAGTGGTAATTGATTCTGGACTTGGAACCATAGTTTTTTTTTTGGCCTCTGTGTTCTAGCCATCTTATTGTTTGGTTACTGTTTTGTTTCTTACTGATGCTTCCCTTTATTTTATCTATTTTTAGGGAGATTTAGGTGTGAAGACAAAGACACAATTATTGGCAGAAAGATCAGTTTTCAAGGTTTTGCTTGTAGCTATCATCGCCGCTAAAGCTGATACCAGTCTTCAAGATGAGAAGGATGACTTTGTTGTTGATATATGCCGGCATTTTGCTATACTTTTCCATGTTGATTCGTCATCCTCCAATCAATCTGGATTTGGGCAGCCTATTGGTTCGTCCCTCTCATCTAGCATGGGGTCTAGACCAAGAAGCAGCACACCGTCTAATCTCCGGGAGTTGGACCCTTTAATATTTTTGGATGCATTAGTTGAAGTTCTATCTAGTGAAAACCGCCAACATGCAAAAGCTGCTCTATCTGCTTTGAATACTTTCGCTGAGACACTAATCTTTCTCGCACAGATGAAACACACTGGTGTGCTAAGAGGGGGCCCAAGCACTCCTATGCTTGTTTCTAGTCCATCTTTGAATCCAGTATATTCTCCTCCCCCGAGTGTGCGGGTTGCCGTGTTTGAGGAACTATTGCCCCGATTATTGCACTGTTGTTATGGTAGCACGTGGCAAGCTCAGATGGGTGGTGTAATAGGCCTTGGAGCATTGGTTGGTAAAGTGTCTGTGGAAACCCTATGTATCTTTCAGGTCAGAGTTGTACGTGGACTTATATATGTTCTTAAGAGGCTTCCAGTGCATGCAAACAAAGAGCAGGAGGAGACAAACCATGTCCTAACACAAGTGTTACGGGTAGTAAACAACGCAGATGAAGCAAACAGTGAACCCCGCAGACAAAGTTTCCAGGGAGTTGTTGAGTTTCTTGCTTTCGAGCTGTTTAACCCCAATGCTTCAATTGTAGTGAGAAAGAATGTGCAGGCATGCTTATCACTGCTTGCAAGTAGGACTGGCAGTGAAGTCTCTGAATTGCTCGAGCCTTTGTATCTACCATTGCTTCAGCCTCTGATTTCACGACCTCTGCGTTCGAAGAACGTTGAGCAACAGGTTTCCTTGGATTCCTAACTTTTTACTCATCCAGAATAAAGTTTTACAATATCAGTTGATGGATTTCTTTTCTTTTCTTTTTGTCACAGGTGGGTACTGTTACAGCCCTGAACTTCTGTCTAGCACTAAGACCACCCCTTCTGAAGTTGTCGCCTGAGCTCGTCAATTTTTTGCAAGAAGCACTGCAAATTGCGGAGGCTGATGAAACAGTATGGGTCACCAAGCTGATGAATGCCAAAATAGTCATGACATGGAATAAACTAAGAACTGCATGCATTGAACTGCTCTGTACTGCGATGGCTTGGGGAGATCTGAAAGCTCCAATTCACAGTGAATTGCGCGCAAAGATTATCTCAATGTTTTTCAAGTCTCTGACATGTAGGACAACTGAAATTGTCAATGTTGCCAAGGAGGGACTTCGTCAGGTAACGGTTATCTGCACTTATGCTCTGTTATATTGACACTTTGCGATGGAAATCAGAATATTTGTCAATTGTTAGCCTTTTGTTTGTTAATGTCTGCATAAAAAAAATGTTTTCTATGTGCTATGTTCTCACTTGTAATTGCATTATAGGTTGTTCAACAACAGAGGATGCCAAAAGATCTTCTACAGAGTAGCTTAAGGCCCATCTTAGTTAACTTAGCACAAACAAGGAGTCTCACCATGCCGTTACTCCAAGGATTGGCCCGTCTGCTTGAATTACTGTCAAATTGGTTCAATGTAACTTTGGGTGCAAAGTTATTGGATCACTTGAAAAAATGGCTGGAACCAGAAAAGCTTGCCCAGAGTCAAAAATCTTGGAAAACTGGAGATGAACCAAAAATAGCTGCAGGTGACATATTTTGCTATGTTCCTTATCATGTAGGATATTGTGTGGGGGAAGGATTACATGCCACTCTACATTTATAAACCATATTTTATTGTACAACAACAGATTACAAGACTTCACTAACTTTGTGAGTTGCGACATTTTTTACATGAACCTACTTAGATATAGATGATTATAATCTTCATTGGGAAATATCTGATTCATTTAAAAATAGTGATCCAATGTGAAGCCATCCTTGTATTGTTTGGCAAAATCGTGTTGTCCTCATTTCTAACTTTCTTTGGTAGCTGTATATGGTCTTATGTAATGTTTTTTCTTTGCTTGGGCAGCTATGATTGAGCTTTTTCACCTTCTCCCCGCGGCGGCGAGCAAGTTCCTGGATGACCTTGTCACCTTGGTAATAGATTTGGAGAGTGCACTTCCTGAAGACCAATTTTATAGTGAAATCAACAGCCCTTACCGTGCTCCACTCTCCAAGTTTTTGAACCGCTATGCTGTGGAGGCTGTGGATTATTTTCTTGCTCGATTAAGTCATCAAAAGTATTTCAGAAGGTAGACACTTTGCCAGATCATGCGTTTATCGATGGTTTGTGAATAGCACTACTTTGTTTGTGCAATAATAGGAAGCTTCAAAAGCACAGTTTAGTACTGCATGCAGTTTGTGGTTATATGCTACTCCCTCTGTAAACTAATATAAGAGTGTTTAGATTACTAAAGTAGTGTTCTAAATGCTCTTATATTAGTTTACGGAGGGAGTACTACTGTACCAAACTTGGGTAGATTAATTAACTTCAAAGACTTTAGCTGGCTTAATCCAGAAGTGATTTTTGGGTTATTATGGATTCATTTTTCATGTGTTAAAACTGTACTTTACCACTGTACCTTCATAATTCAGAAGGAATTACTGTAGACATTCTGCAAGTGCAAGGCACATCTTTTGCAGCATATAACATATCTCTGAAATTAGATACCGAGCAGGTGATTGAGATAATAGGTTGGTAAAATATAGCATCACCAAAATCATTCTTGCTGACGGTTATCATTCTTCCATTAGATTTTTGTTGTCTGCTGACATCTTCTTGTCCCCTTGAAGTTATATAGGGATTATTATATATATATGTGAACACCCTTTGGTCCTGTGACGTTATCAACTTTGAAATGCACCTCTTGCTCGTATGATTAGCATAGGGCTAATTATATTTATCACGTCCAAAAATTGATTAATTCTTCCTTTTCAAAAATACAGGTTTATGTACATAATCTGCTCTGATACTGGGGAATTACGGGATGAACTTGCGAAGTCACCTCAAAAGATACTTGCTAGTGCCTTTTCACAGTTTAACTCTCAGACTGAAGCAGGTGCTGCTCAACTACCATCCTCGGGACCTGGTAATCAATTGTTGTCCTCGGTAAAGGATGAAGGAGCTGGAGCCACAACCAATAGTTTTACTGTCCAATCTTCATCAAACATGGTTATTGGTTCAGATAGTTATTTCAATGGATTAGAACTTATCTCGACCCTTGTGAAATTGATGCCCGAGTGGCTCCGCGACAACAGGGATGTCTTCGACACATTGCTGCTTGCTTGGAAATCACCTGCAAGAATTGCTCGCCTGCAGAACGAGCAGGAATTGAGTTTACCCCAGGTAGGTGTTTTAACTTTCCAGTTACTCCTGACGCCTTGGTCACGTACAGCATCTTTAATATTTTGACAATAATAGTATTAGCTGCCTTTCCTGTTCCAACCTTTCTTAATTTTCTGTTTTGTGCATTACTTATATTTTATTTCCTGCATTCTTTGCTTGCTTGTGTCTTCTTTCCGTGTATCAGATCATATTTGGCTATCAAGTTGGACTCTTTTTTCGAACTCTGTATTTTGTTTTCAGATGTTCGTTACTTCAGTTTTGGCCTCTCCTTTTGCAACATCAATTTATAGCACAAGAAAAATATATCTGTCGGACACATGGCATGCTCTAAAGGTTTTAATAACACTTCAAACTTCTGGCAATTTTGTGCTCCACAGATCCTTCTGAAATGCTACTTTAGTACCCTACCAGTGGTGCAGTTAGACAATCCTAAGCAATTAGTACTATCACATGGATATTATTTCTGGTTTCTGCATTATCTGAATACTCTGCTGCCCTGAGCTTATTCACTTTGATGCACATACTTCCGCTTGCACCGAGTGACTCCTATGCACATACTTCCTCTTGCACTGAGTGCTTATTCACTCCTATGCACATACTTGCTCGTAATTGAGTTCCTGTTACAAGACACTTTACTCCTTTGCACCTTATTAGTGCTGTGGTAAATATTGTGAATTACTTTGATCCCTTGGCATATTGCAGATTTCCACATTCTATCCAGATCCTGTTTTTTAATATATTTGCTTTCTGACCAGGTGATGGAAAGCAAACGGCTCATAAAATGCTTCCTGAATTACTTAAGGCACGATCGTACTGAAGTTAGTGCACTCTTTGATATGCTATCAATATTCTTGTACCGAAGCCGAATAGATTATAGCTTTCTGAAGGAATTTTATGTCATAGAGGTAAGTTTCTTGTTTCTAATTCGTACAAGTTGTTTGCTTGTATTTTCTGAGTGCTTACCATTTCTTACACATTTACATGTTACATTTAGGTTGCTGAAGGATATGCTCCAAATTTGAAGAAAACTATTCTGACCCACTTTCTGAACATATTCCAACTAAAACAGTATGGACAAGATCATTTGGTTGTTGCTATGCAGATACTCATTCTTCCAATGCTAGCTCATTCTTTCCAAAACGGACAAAGTTGGGAAGTTGTTGATCCTTCTATAGTTAAAATTATTGTTGACAAGCTTCTTGATCCTCCGGAAGAGGTGAACTATAGTCCACTCCTAAATAATGCCTGTTTTTTTTCTCTTCATGAGGGTAATGGGATTTTTTTTTTTCATGTGTCTAGGTCAGTGCTGAATATGACGAGCCTTTAAGAATAGAACTTCTTCAGCTTGCCACGTTACTTCTGAAGTATCTTCAGAATGACCTTGTTCACCATCGAAAGGAACTCATAAAGTTTGGTTGGAACCATCTCAAACGTGAAGACAATTCCAGCAAACAGTGGGCCTTTGTGAACGTGTGCCATTTCTTAGAGGCATATCAAGCCCCTGAAAAGATAATTTTACAGGTAGGTTAACATAAATTTCTCCTGTAACAATTGTGCATTATTACCAGCTTGTAATATCAGCTTATCCAGCAAACCAGTCTGACCTATTATATTACCCAGGTTTTTATTGCTCTATTACGGACATGCCAACCAGAAAATAAGTTGCTAGTGAAGCAAGCTCTTGATATCCTTATGCCGGCTCTGCCTAGAAGACTCCCTCCTGGGGATACTCGCATGCCAATATGGATCAGATACACGAAGAAAATTCTTGTGGAGGAAGGCCATTCTATTCCCAACATGATTCACATATTCCAGCTTATTGTTCGCCATGCAGAACTGTTCTATAGTTGCAGGGCACATTTTGTTCCCCAGATGGTTAACTCTCTTAGTCGCCTTGGATTACCATACAACACAACTGCTGAAAACCGACGTCTTGCAATCGAACTTGCTGGATTGGTAGTGGCGTGGGAGAGACAGAGGCAGAGTGAAATGAAAGTTGTGCAGGAAAGTGAAAGCCAGAATCAGATCGTTGATATGCTTAGCCCTACTGTTATTGGTGGTGATCCAAAACGCTCTTCAGATGTTCCCATGTTTGCTGATGATTTGAGTAAGAGGGTAAAGGTTGAGCCAGGCTTACAACCACTTCCTGTGATGTCACCTGGTGGGGCATCCATACCTAATATTGAAACACCAGGATCTTCTGGGCAACCGGATGAGGAATATAAACCCAATGCTGCAATGGAGGAGATGATTATTACTTTCCTTATAAGGGTGATTATTATTTTTAGTTCTACGCCTTTTGTATTAAATAACACACTGAGCTGCATCAGTAGATTGTGTGCGTTAAAATGATATTTTTCTTTCAAAATACATGCATATTTCTAAGGTATACTTCTTATATTTCCACAGGTCCCCTTAAGGATATTTTTCTTTCAACTTGATAACCTGTGCTTTTTCTCCTTAAGGGGACCTGTGGATTAGCTGGCTCATTGCTCTTGCGTCATATATCACTCTCCTAAACAATCAGCATGTCCACGTCACATTTTGTATTTGGTTTGAAGTAGTGAATACTGATATAAATTCATTGATTTGGAGAATAGGCGTCCTGTGGATTAGCTGGCTCATTGCTCTTGTGTCATATATCACTCTCCTAAACAATCAGCATGTCCACGTCACATTTTGTATTTGGTTTGAAGTAGTGGATACTGATATAAATTCATTGATTTGGAGAATAGGTGTCACTGGTGATTGAACCCAAGGAAAAAGAATCTAGTTCAATGTACAAGCAAGCTCTTGATTTGCTGACACAAGCTTTGGAAGTCTGGCCCAATGCCAATGTTAAATTCAATTACCTCGAGAAGCTGCTTGGGAATCTGACACCCTCCCAGTCAAAGGACCCTGCAACGGCGCTTGCACAGGGTCTTGATGTTATGAACAAAGTATTGGAAAAACAACCCCGCCTCTTCATTCGGAATAACATCAATCATATTTCTCAAGTAAGTTACTCCAGAATTATCTCTCTTCTCTTGACAACGTCTTCCTTAGATACCTATTTTTAATTGGGTCTAGACAGATGTATCTAATCTTTGATATGTTCTGTGAATTCTTGTGCTTAGATACTGGAACCTTGCTTCAATAACAAAATGCTGGATGCTGGAAAGTCTCTTTGTTCCTTGCTAAAGATGGTATTCAGTGCTTTTCCACTTGAAGCGGCTACGACACCGCAGGATATAAAAATGTTGTATCAAAGGGTTCAAGATCTCATTCAGAAGCATCTTGCTGCTGTGACAACTCCACAGATAACACTCGAAGCTAGCAATGCTAACTCTATAATTAGCTTTGCACTGTTCGTCCTCAATGCACTTGCAGAAGTACAAAAGAATTTCATTGATCCATTTATTGCGCTGCTTCTTCGTGTCCTGCAACGTCTTGCACGTGATATGGGATCTTCTGCTGGCAGCCATGCCCGACAAGTATGTTGACTTAATGTTGATATGTTTTTTAACTTAATTTAATACACTAACACGCTAACATATTTTGCTGCAAGCAATCTGCATTTTTGATCTCTTATCCTTGGATCTGGCTTATCTTTTACTTGTATGACTGTAGCAAACCTCATTATTGATTAATTATATTTAGTGAACTAAATAAGCAGTGACATCAAGATAACTAATCTAGGGCGAAACACAGGTCACTTTAACTTAGTTGCCCAGCAAACTTTGTCGCATTGTGTACCCACATACTATCTCCGTCTGGGTTTATGGGCCCCCTTCATATTTGTGCCCAATTTTGACCATAGATTTGACTAACAAAATATACGTTGTTTGTCACAAAATATATGTCGCATGTCACAAAGTTTGACCCAAAATACAAGGGGGGACTAATAAACCCAGGCGGAGGTAGTACATGATTGACTAATTGTCACTCTACCCTTAAATGTTAACACTATAGTCCATTTCAGTCTCTCAGCGTCCACTTTGTTCCTTAGCTTTCTTTTGGTATTTTTTTTCCTATTTCCTACAACTGTTTACGTTAGAATTAAAATTACCCATTTAATGACTAAACCTAGTATTTGTTATTATTGTTTAACTATGTGGTTCGGTTCCTATTCCATGCATAAATCTTTTGACAAGACTCAGTGAACACTGGTTTGATTAACCTTGGCCATTGACATTGCAATACTTTTAGGGACAGAGGCCTGAAATGGATTCAGCTGTTAGCTCGCGCCCTACTGTGGATTCTACTGTCATATGTAACATGAAGACTGTCCTAAAGCTCATAAGTGAGAGGGTGATGGGCTCCTCTGAGTACAGACGAAATATGGGACAAATACTTCAAACACTTCTTTCAGAGAGAGGCACCGATTCCAGTGTTCTTCTATGCATACTAGACATGATAAAAGCTTGGATTGAGGATGACTACAGACTTGTTTCATCAGCTGGCTCCGTTAGTTCGCTTAACCCGAAAGATATAGTAACTTATCTTCAGAAGTTATCAATGGTTGACAGGAAAAGTTTCTCCTCGTCCGCACAAGAAGAATGGGATGCAAAGTATCTGCAGCTTCTTTATTCACTTTGTGGTGATTCTACCAAGTAAGAACATCTCTATGCATCAAGTTTTTATTAGTAGTTTTGGTTCCTGTTTGATATTTATTTGCTTGTGCAGATATCCATTGGCTTCCAGGCAAGAGTATTTTCATAAGGTTGAGAGACAATACATGCTTGGATTTAGGGCTAAAGATCCAGAAATGAGGAAGCGGTTCTTCAGGCTTTACCATGACTACGTGGGAAATACGTTATTTGCTAGACTGCAATTTATAATACAGACTCAGGACTGGGAAGCAGTGAGTGATGTTTTCTGGTTGAAGCAAGGCTTGGATCTCATTTTAGCCATATTAGTTGAAAATGAACCAATTTCTCTTGCCTCAAATTCTGCTCGGCTTACCCCGCTTACGATAGTGGGTCCAGTTCCAGATCACATTATCATGCCACAGCAGGTTCCCGATGCACATGAAAGCTTGGATGGCACTTCCCTGTCATTTGATTCTCTTACGATGAGGCATTCTCAGTTCTTGAATGAAGCAAGCAAGCTTGTGGTAAATACCATTCTAAACTTTCATAGTGACAGGCTAATCTGGATGGGGCTATGTTTTTATTAAACCCTTTTGCCAGTTTTTCTTGCAAGTCTTTGTCTTGAATGTAATCCATGTTAAGAACTAATTCTTTTGTTATCTGTAATTTATGCAGGTGGCAGATGTCATGGCTCCATTGAAAGAACTTGCTTTTGCTGATCCCAATGTTGCATATCATTTGTGGGTTCTTGTCTTCCCAATTGTTTGGGTTACTTTACAGAAAGATGAACAAGTTGCGCTAGCCAAGCCAATAATTGCACTTTTATCAAAAGACTACCATAAGAGGCAGCAGGGATGCAGGCCTAATGTAGCCCAAGCACTTCTTGAAGGTCTTCATTTGAGCCACCCTCAACCACGCATGCCTAGCGAGCTTATCAAATATATTGGAAAAACTTGCAATGCCTGGCACACTTCAATCGCATTACTTGAGAGTCACATGCTGCTTATGAATGAGGCTAAATGCTCCGAGTCACTGGCCGAGTTATACAGGCTTCTGAATGAAGATGACATGAGGTATGGATTATGGAAGAGAAGATCAATCACTGCAGAAACTAGAGCTGGGCTATCACTTGTCCAGCATGGATATTGGCAGCAGGCGCAAACCCTCTTTTACCAGGCAATGATCAAAGCAACTCAGGGCACATACAATAATACCGTCCCAAAAGCTGAAATGTGTCTGTGGGAAGAACAGTGGTTGTCTTGTGCAACTCAGTTAGGCCAGTGGGAAGTATTGGCTGATTTTGGAAAAGGTGTGGAGAATTATGAGATTCTTTTGGACTGCCTCTGGAAGGCACCTGACTGGACATATATGAAGGAGCATGTAATTCCGAAAGCTCAAGTAGAAGAGACACCAAAGTTACGTCTGATTCAGGCATTTTTCACTCTTCATGACAAAGGTACTAATGGTGTTGGAGAAGCTGAGAACCTCGTCAGCAAAGGTGTTGAACTCGCACTAGAACAGTGGTGGCAGTTGCCTGAGATGTCTGTGCAGTCCCGAATGCCTCTGCTGCAGCAGTTTCAGCAGTTGGTTGAAGTGAAAGAATCCTCTAAAATACTTCTTGACATTGCAAATGGGAATAAACCAGCTTCAGGGAACTCCGGTGCCAGTTCAAATCACCAGAATTCATTTGCTGATCTCAAGGATATCCTTGAGACATGGAGACTTAGGACTCCTAATGATTGGGACAATACGACTATTTGGTATGACCTGCTCCAATGGAGGAATGAAATGTACAATTCGGTAATAGATGCGTTCAAGGATTTTGGCCAAACAAATCCTCAACTTCATCATCTTGGTTACCGAGACAAGGCTTGGAATGTGAACAAGCTTGCTCACATCACTCGCAAGCATGGTCTTCCTGATGTTTGTGTTACTATACTTGATAAGATGTATGGGCATGCTACCATGGAAGTTCAGGTGACTGTCTCTACCATGAAAATTTGTATTACTGCACACTCCCCAATGTCTATTTTACTAGTTTACGTTCTGATCTGATTGCAGGAAGCATTTGTGAAGATATGCGAACAAGCTAAGGCATACTTAGATATGAAAGGCGAACTCGTCAGTGGTCTTAACTTGATCAATAATACCAATTTGGAATTTTTCCCTGTGAAAAATAAAGCAGAAATATTTCGTCTGAAAGGTGACTTCATGTTGAAAATGAATGACTGCGAGAATGCAAACGTTGCATATTCAAATGCAATCACCCTTTTTAAGCATTTGCCAAAAGGGTGGATTAGCTGGGGAAATTATTGTGACATGGTATGGCTATGATCCTCTTTGTTAACAATTCCCGTTCTGTTTATAGATTTGTTGAGTAATTATGATTGTGTGCCTTTTTGCAGATTTTCAAAGAAACACAAGAAGAGGTTTGGCTTGAGTATGCTGCAAGTTGTTTTTTCCAAGGCGTTAAATATGGAGTTTCGAACTCAAGGAGCCATCTAGCTCGAATTCTCTATCTTCTCAGTTTTGATACGCAAAATGAACCAGTCGGAAGGGCTTTAGATAAATATCTTGAGCAGCTGCCCCATTGGGTTTGGCTTTCTTGGATCCCTCAATTGCTGCTATCATTACAGAGAAGTGAAGCTCAACACTGCAAATTGGTTTTGCTGAAGATAGCTCAAGTTTATCCACAGGTAAAATCAATGCTTTAACTTTCTTGTTATTGAACTTCTTGGACTTAAGAAATGCATATTCTTGTCTCTGGATGTACACATCTGAAAGTTATTCATGCAGGCCTTGTATTATTGGCTTCGTACATACTTGATGGAGCGGCGTGATGTTGCTACTAAAACTGAAATGGGAAGAAATATGTTGGCTCAGCAGCGCATGCAACAAGCTATGTTGGCAAACAATGCTGCGAATAACAGCAGCGTGGGTGGTAATTTGGCTTCTGACAACCAGGTTCATCAGGCCGCCCAGTCGGGTGGTGCTACAGGCTCTCATGAGGGGGGCAACCTCCAAGGACAAGAGGTGGACAGATCTACTGTTGAAGGTGGTACAAGTACCAGTCATGATCAAGGTCAACAGAGCTCAACAGGTGCAGAGGGTTCACAAAATGCACTAAGACGTAACAATGGACTTGGTTGGGTCACTTCTGCAGCAAGTGCATTTGATGCTGCAAAGGACATCATGGAAGCTCTTAGGAGCAAGCATACCAATCTAGCCAACGAACTTGAGGTAAGAAACAACAAAGTAGTTTAATGAGAAAGAAGATTAGTCATATTGATGTACATATCTCAAAAGCGTGGTAGAGATGAGATATTATTTCTAAACCACCAGCTGTTCTCTATTATTATAGAGTAAATAGTTTTGGGCTGTTTGCACATTTTTAAGGAAATTTGTTAAACAGTGGCACCCTTTAAAATCGGCAGAAAGCTGTGATGCTTATGTACATTAGTTTGTCTATTATGAAGGTTTACAATCTAATGTTATTTCATGCTTGTTTCAGCTTTTACTATCTGAAATTGGATCAAGATTTGTTACTCTTCCTGAGGAAAGACTTCTTGCTGTTGTTAATGCACTGCTTCATCGCTGCTACAAGTATCCAACTGCAACCACAGGCGAGGTTCCGCAATCTCTCAAGAAGGAGCTTTCTGGTGTATGCAGGGCTTGTTTTTCACAAGATGCTGTTAACAAACACGTTGATTTTGTCAAGGAGTACAAGCAAGATTTTGAGCGTGACCTTGACCCAGATAGTGCTACTACATTTCCGTCAACCCTTGCTGAACTTACTGAGAGATTGAAGCACTGGAAGAATATTCTGCAGAGTAATGTTGAGGACAGATTCCCTGCTGTATTAAAGCTAGAGGAAGAAAGTAAAGTACTTAGGGATTTTCATGTTGTTGACGTAGAACTCCCGGGGCAGTACTTTACAGATCAGGTTAGTCCCTAATTCTTTTGAACTATTTCACTCATGATTGGTGTCAGATCAATATAATGTCTCACATTCTTTTGAAAATTTTATGCTACCCACCAGTTCTTGACTGTACTACTCGCCACACTGGTTATTGTTTGTATTATCTCACTTTGCATTTCTTTTGCAGGAGGTTGCGCCTGACCACACTGTCAAGTTGGACAGAGTTGGACCTGATATACCAATTGTCCGGAGGCATGGTAGTAGCTTTCGACGCCTGACACTTATTGGTTCTGATGGTTCACAACGCCATTTTATTGTTCAGACATCATTGACCCCGAATGCTCGGAGTGATGAAAGAATGCTGCAGCTTTTCCGTGTGCTAAACAAAATGTTTGACAAACACAAGGAGTCTAGACGTCGCCATCTTGCTATCCATACCCCGATAATTATTCCTGTGTGGTCTCAGGTGAAGTCCCTATTCTTTACCTGATAATAGTCTGTTATCCTGAACTTTTAGGTTCAAGGTAGTATGTAATGAACATGTCTTAACATTGCAATTTTTATTATTCAGGTTCGGATGGTAGAGGATGATTTGATGTACAGCACTTTCCTTGAGGTTTATGAAATCAACTGTGCACGGCATAACAGAGAAGCTGATTCACCTATAACCATTTTTAAAGAGCAGCTAAATCAAGCCATCTCAGGGCAGGTTTCTCCCGAACAAGTGGTGGAACTACGTTTGCAAGCATACAATGAAATTACTAAAAATATTGTAAATGACAATATCTTCTCCCAGTACATGCACAAGATTCTGCCAACTGGCAACCACCTTTGGACTTTCAAGAAACAGTTTGCAATCCAAGTGGCTCTGTCCTGCTTCATGTCATACATGTTGCAGATTGGTGGCAGGGCTCCTAACAAAATTCTGTTTGCGAAAAATACCGGGAAGATCTTCCAGACTGACTTCCATCCAGGTATTCTTCTTGATGATCATTAATCTTTTTCTTTTTGAGGGACAATAATCAACCTTTGTAAATATGGCATGTAGAACTTGATGATCACTCATTTGATATTTTTTTGCAGCTTATGATCCAAATGGATTGATTGAGTTCAATGAGCTAGTTCCATTTAGGTTGACACGCAACATGCAAGCTTTCTTCTCTAATTTTGGCGTTGAAGGTCTAATCGTTTCTGCCATGTGTTCTGCTGCCCAGTCTGTGGTTTCACCTAAAGTAAGTATTTCCACCCAGCATAGGTGATTCTTCTAGGATATACTCCCTAAGAGTAGTTAGGATCTTATCCTGGTACCGATTCTGCTTCAAGATTCATTAAAGGGTGCATCTATTTAGTTTTATTGCATGTGCCATATGTTGAGATTTCTGCTTTTATGATTTTCAGCAAACCCAACACATATGGCATCATCTGGCTATGTTTTTCCGCGACGAGCTGTTATCTTGGTCATGGAGAAGGCCGCTTGGCATTCCGTCTGTTCCCGTTGCCGCTGGAATGATCAACCCATTGGATTTCCAGCAAAAGGTTAGGCACAATGTGGATCACGTCATCAACCGCATCAAATCCATATCACCACATTATCTTGCTGATGAGGTAGGCAGTTTGTTGAAGATGATGTTTGCGTGGCGCTTGATCTTTGCAGACAACATTTAAGTTGTGCGATCTCTGACCATTCTCTTGGTATTTCAGGAGGAGAACACAACAGAACCGCCCCAGTCTGTCCAAAGAGGCGTTACAGAACTGGTGGAGTCCGCGCTATCTTCGAGGAACCTGTGCATGATGGATCCGACGTGGCACCCGTGGTTCTGAGGGATGCGAATCACATTTTGTAGCCTGACGAGCAGCTAGTGCCTCCCTAGTTAATATCTCCTGTGAATATAACCTTATGTAGCAGAACCGGTCCGATAGGTTGCGTCGTCTTCGTGTAGATAAGGAAGGAAGCTGGGGTTGCAGCCCTGTTTTCCTGCCGGTATTGACATAGTCTGATTTTGTTGGTTTAGCTTTTTTTTTAGAAAAGGAGGATTACCTCCGTCCTCTGCATCAGCATGATGCATACGGCCTCTTTATTAATGATAGGAAAAAAAACAAATAGTCCGCGGTCTCGAACATGCTCTGAAGGAGCAAAAAGTACAGTTCATAAAAACAAGTAAAGCCACAACCGGCGAAAATAGACATAGATGCTTAGCCATCTATCCTATTACTGGACCGCCATCCAAACCGGTTGAATATATCCCGCGCTACCATCTCTCACCGGGCAGACCCAGTAACCAAAGGCTCCCTAGTTACTGCAGGAGTGAGTAACGATCACGTATGGATTAACGCCGATGCCTTGTGTATTACCTGCAAAAAATGTATATGTATTTGTCTGTTAAAAACCATGTCATTCCTACAGTTCCATATAGTCTAGCGGTATTTATATCAACTCCATCTAGCCACGTATCAAATAACGTGTCAATGCTATCCGGAGGAACGATATTAACAGATATGCGAACAGTTTGCCATAATAGTTTTGCTAGCGGACAATGGAGAAAAAGGTGTTTGATGGTTTCCTGATGATCACAAAAGCTACATCGCGTACTTCCTGGCCAATTGCGCTTTGCTAAATTGTCCTTAGTGAGAATCACCTTCTTGTGAACATACCACATGAAGACTTTGATTCTCAAAGGAACTTTGACCTTCCAAATATGAATTGACTTGGATATAACCGTTGTGTCAATAAGGTTAAGGTACATTGATTTTACTGTAAATATGCCGGAGGTTGTGAGCTGCCACGTAAGCTTATCGGGTTCATCCGATAACTGCACATCAATGAGTCTTCTGACTAAGTGTAACCACTCCGCCCATCGATGTCCTATCAAAGTTCGTCGAAACTGAATATTTAGAGGACTGGACTGTAATATTGTGGCAACATACGCATCTTTACGTTGCACAATATTATACAGGGCTGGATACTGTAAGGCTAAGGGCGCTTCCCCCAACCACGTATCTTCCCAGAATCTCGTTGTCCCTCCATTTCCAATAATGAACTTAGTTCTATGGAAGAATTGAGGCTTGACCTTCATCAAGCCTTTCCAGAATGGAGAATCAGTTGATCGAACAGTTACCTGGGCTAATGTTTTAGAATGCAAGTACTTATTACGTAAAATTTGTACCCACATTCCTTCTGTCTCTACCGATAATCTGTATAGCCACTTACTAAGCAGATATCTATTCTTAACTTCTAAATTCTCAATCCCCAGACCTCCCTGGTCCTTGGGTCTGCATATAATGTCCCATCTTGTAAGTCTATATTTTTTCTTAACTTCATCACTCTGCCAAAAGAAGCGGGATCGATAGAAATCCAATCTTTTGCGTACCCCTACTGGTACCTCAAAGAAGGACAGGAGGAACATAGGCATACTCGTAAGAACCGAGTTAATCAATATTAGCCTTCCTCCATAAGACAGAAGCTTACCCTTACAGCAGCTCAGTTTCTTCTCGAATCGATCCTCTATACACTTCCACTCTTGATTTGATAGCTTACGATGGTGAATAGGTATGCCCAAGTAGCTGAACGGCAGGCTACCCAATTCACATCCGAACAGCTGTTTATAATCCTCTTGTTCTTCTTTGGCTCTCCCAAAGCAAAACAATTCACTTTGGTTTAGCTGGGCAGCATGGGTGAACCAATGGTAACATGTCCAAGTTCGAAAGTGAGACATGACTGTTGGAGAATGAGGTTCAACAAAATAATTGTTGTGAGTTTCGTCATAATTGTGGCAGACGAACCCTGTTGACCTCTTGGATGTTACACTATGTATTTGTCTCTCTTGAAGTACGCTGAATTCAGATTAAAACCATGTCTTTAGCACGTGTAATGTGACCCCTGAGATGATGTGGCGACTTTGGTCGTACTCCCTCCCTCCGTTTATTAGAGCGTCCCTGAACCGTCCCCCAACGACTGGCGGACGCCCTGATCACTGTAGGGTGGATATGGGGCGGCCATGGCCTGTCTGCCACGTCGGCTTGACCCACTATAACTATCCTCATCTGAAAAACCAAACCCTAGACAGCGGTCAATTTGAACTTCATTTTACTCTCCTTTTCATCCACTTTGCTTTTGATCCCCTCCAATCCGATTTGATGGCCGGCGATGGAACCGGCACTGACTCGGGTGGAGTATTTGACGGCTTCGTCGACTGGGCGAGCTTGTTGCACGAAGTGGAGCCCGGCGAGGCGGTCGTGCCTTGACCAAGGCGGCACCGGCAGCGGGGGATCATCTTCCTTAACACCGGTCAATGCAGCGTTGCCCGGCGTGCAGCTCTGGCCGCTCCGCTCCCGCCCTTCCGGTACGCCGCCCACCACCACCCTCTACTCTGGAAGTGGTACCCGACCACATTGGGTCCTCGTGCCCACGCCGACGCTGACGTTCACGAGGACGCCCGAGTCCGTGGCACGAGCAGCCCGCGGCGGCGGCGGGGGAGGCGCTGACCGCACGTCGGTCATGCGTGAGCGCGTCGATCGATCCCGAGGCCGTGCTCCTCACGTTGGTTCTCCTCCGCTCTCTCACGACGACGAAGATAGATGTGCGATGGCTTCGCCGCAAGAATGCCAAGGCATTCCGATTTTCCATCGAGTTGTCGGAGCGCGAGGCAAACAAGGCGGTGATGACGAAGGCGAAGGCGACCCCCCATGAGAAGGAGCAGGACCGCCTGCTCCGCAGGCTGTCGGGCCAAAGGTGTAGCTTCGACTTCGACCTGACGGACGACTCCACCTCCAGCTCCGACGACGACGAACCAACGCATGCCGATGCCTACATGGAGGGGCACATCCACGCCGACGACCGGAAGGGGAAGGGGCCGACGTGGAAATGGTGATTTCCTTCGCCTTTACCGTTTTATTTATGTTTTATCTATTTGTAGTATGCATTTGCACTATGCGTCGATGAACTCCGATGAACTATGGTTCTTTTGTCCGGTGATGAAATGGTGATCCGATGAACTGCATGTTGATCGTGTTTATACGTAGCGTTGCAGGCTCGTCCGCAGGCGTTTGAGGGGCCAGATTTGAGCGCGCGGGTTGTAGATGGTCTTAGACCCCTCTTATTTTGAGAAAAGTTTGACCATAGATGCAACAAATAAAATATAACTATATGTCAAAAAAATTATACCATTAAACCTCCTTTTTTTAATAATACACCTTTTTTCCGCATGTGTGGGCGTATCATTCATTAAAGGGGGGGAAATAATTTGATAATACACCTTTTTTATTATCCTTTTAGTCAAATAAATGATCAAAATTTTATCCGAAATATGAGCGACTACAGATGAGAGGGGCTGAATAAGGTCGAGGAGTGGAGATTAGTGTAGTAATAGCACGATCTAACTGTAAATAGTACTATCTGTGTTACTTTTTATAATAGGTTTTTTTAGAGTCTAACAGTGTCAAAAAACGTTTTATGTTAAATTACAGATATCGAGATAACCATTGAAACGAGTGCTTTTCGGATAGTGCTCCTCCACTACATGTTGCAAGTTCCATCAATCCCTCGAAGTGAAATTACTTTTAAAAGCTATTCATGGTAACATAATTGACATAGTTGATATTAAATCGAGGCTTCTGTGCTGCCTGAGGGCGCTTGCTTGGGCCTTCCGGCTACCCGACTGTTTGACAGGGGGCGTTATGTCTGTTTGCCATGGGCCCAATGTTTCGTATATACCCGAGGCCACTGTCGTTGAAAGAGCCTCGTGCCCCATGTGTGGTTTTGAGAATTGATGACAATCCCTATGGACTAATGGTTGCCTTGAGTTATATTTGAAGGGTTTGTCCATAGGCATTTCTTGAAGACCATTTGTTGGTTTCAAGGTTGTTAGAAGAAGAATATGTGCTGACCAAGGTGTTATTCAAGGAATTAACTAAAGACTGGTCATAGATAAGACAAGATACAAGGTTGATCAAGTGTAACTACAAAGAGTGATTCAAGTTGATCAACACACAAAGCGTAGAAGATGTACCAAGTGGGATCAAGTGATCCCATGGTATGGTAAGTATTATACATTATGCTTTGTGTACTAACCATTGGTTTTTGTGAGGTTTCTATGTGGGGTTAGGTATCTTTCCATGGGCTTGCATCGATAGGAAGATCTCATACAACCCATGAAGGATGACATCAAGTGGTGATCGTCATCAAGAGTGCGGTGTGCAAGTTCAAGTGGAGCATCACGGAGAGATCACATGCTTGAAGCTTGCCGTTCATTGTGGTGAGAATGGACATGTGAAGATGTGCCGAAAGGAGGTCCACCCATAGTGGAGTACGGGGGAGCAATCTACTAGTCTTCATCGAGCTGACGCAATCAAGAAAGGTGATCCATCTTGAGGAGGTCTAGATCATCATCATCTAGCTCAAGTGGATTATGCGCAAGACAAAGGTTTGTCCTTGATAGGTTTTCTATTTTACCGGTCTCATGGTATTAGTTGGGAGAACGGGTTATATGATTGATTGTCATACTATCAAGGGGGCTCTCGAGTGAGTAGCTTGATCGTATCGTCCGTAGAGAGCTCAAACCATTGCATTCTTGGCATCATCATCTTTCTTGGTTTTTCTCCATGTGAGTTTTGGAGCTTATGGTCATCTTCATGACTAGCTCAAGTTCATCGGAAACGGATTTCGTATGCATCATCTTTGCGTTTTCGGTGTAGAAGATTTTGCCGGTTCATATCTGGGAAGGTTCTCTTCTTTATTATTTTGGCAATTTATTCTCCATTGCTTGTGTTTGCCAAATGTGTTGGTACTCAAAATGGTGTTAAGAAAAGAACCATTTGGGTTGCCAAGCCTATTATGACTAATGTCTTAGGACCCAGCTTGGTTGGGGACCAACAAGTTCAAACTCGACGAATATGTGTTGTTGGAGGGCATTGGAGACTTGGCTACCTCATGAAAAAAAATAAGGGATCTACATCAATTATATTTTCTCAAGCCAAGTCATTTGGATTATCATGTGTCTATCTTATATCCAATGTTCCTTCTTGCATTAACTTATACTTAAATTGTTTACATTGAAAGTTACTTGCACCTTTGCATGTTTTGGTTCAGTACCTTGCATGTGTTCGTATATGTTGTGCCTCCGGCTTGCTTATCTTGAGTAATCAAGTATGTGTTTGTTGGTGTGTACATCATGTACGTGCGAGTCTTGTGTTGAGCCTTTTTGCATCTTGTTTTTTATCTCACCTGGCTCTTGTGAGGAATTAATGGATTATCCTATTGTAGGGGAGTGATGTGCTTTGTGCACTTCACGATCCTAAAAATGTGTGTACGCGAGGAATACCACCTAGTATTGATATTGCAAGATTATCTAGTCTCTATGTGGTATGTCTTATTCATGAGAAGTTCAAATTCTAAATGGTCCATTAAATATCTATTGTTGGATTTTATTTGCCTCTTGTTAAGAAGTTTGAGTTTTCACATTATGGGGGAGTAACATGCTATGTGTATATTGCAAGCCTAGAAAATGTGTACATTTGAGGTATTGCCACTTAGAGTTGATATTGTAAATTATGTTGTTACTAGGTGGCATGTTAGCTCTACAAGTTTCAATATGCTTAATTCTTATCTTTTTGGTGTGAAGATGATGTTGGATATCTATGCAACCTACCAACGGGAATTATTTCCAAATACTTCTTGTCTTTTGACAATTGGTATTCCTTTATGTTGTAGAATTTGGTCATCATCTTTACATTGGATCTTGTCTATAAATACCTTGTTTCACTCCTGTTCTCTTCCTTGCCTCTTGTGGATCTTTGTGAACATGTCTAGTGATTTTATAGATTTATATAGGAAAAGTGATGATCCCATCTTATGCATCTTGTAGTCAAATTCAAATTCTATATAATGCACATCTCATGGGGGGGATATCCTATTTTCTTTAGAACACTCTCTTTATGCGTTTATCATAAAACCTTTTGATCCTTATCAAGTGCGTGTTGTTGGAAGGAAAAACTTTCCTTTTTGGTACTTTGTGCCATCTAAAACTTTGTAGAGGGTTTGGTGTATTTGTTGGAACCTAGCTCTCTTTTGAGAGCTTGATACCTTTTTATTTGATATCCTTCAATTGGTGTGTTTCGATGGATATCTCATTTCTTGATGTACCTTTTAATTGCTATCCTTCAAGTGATATTTTCTTCATCTGGTATCTTATTTTCACTTGGCATCTTTTCATTGGTTACTTAGCAACCATGTGTTGATTCGGTTCTTGAAAGTCTTGAGCATGCATACTTACTACATGTACTTACTTTTCCATGCTTCCTTTCTTTGACCCAATATATAGGGGAAACTTCATCAAATCCTTATTGGCTAAGATGTGCATGAAATTCAATTTCATATATATATATGCACATGTTTATGTGGAGTTTGTCCTATGGATTGGTGGTTCTCTAACTCTTTGGTCCCAATGAGTTTGGGTACCATTTTGTTTGTGTTGTTGTTCTAGGAACAAATGAAGATGCATTGGAGGCTTGTCTCATTCACAAGGAAGATGGTGTCACCATGTGCTTATTGGAGTCAAGCTAGGAAGATCAATGAACCATTGTCTACCACATCATTCCAATGCTATCTCAGTAACAAGTATCTATTCATGCATACATTTCTTGCATTCAACCTTGTGTAGGGTGCATCATGGCATGAATTTCTTGGTTAGTTGTTTGTTTCCTTTCTCAAAGCATCCCAACAATGATCTCTTGTTGCTAGGTGTGATGTCTTTGATGTTCATATGGTTGAAGTTCATTTATATACTATAAGATAATATTAAGCCATGTGCTATACACTTTTCAAGCAAAAATCTTATTGGTATATTTTATGACTTCCTTTTCGATATCCGATTCTTTCCTTGTGTATTGATATCATCATGATTTTTATCTATATAGAATCTTATACACTTGAGATAAGTTACATCTTTAGTGGATATCCTCATTCTTTCACGTCCACCTTTTTCATTCTGTTTTTATTTTCTTTGGTGGTTCCGTGAAAGGATTTGGCTTGAGTGCGGATCTTATATCCTTGCATCTTGATGCACTCATTTTGTGGTGAAGTTTGTTTTCCTCATGCTTGTTGTGATGAGGTTTTTGCCAGTCCTCTATCCAACAAGCTTGAGTTTGCTTAGTTCGGAGCTCATATGCAAAAGTTATGACAGTTTCAATATTGTCTCTTTCCTTCCCAGCTTGGTCAGTTTTTCAGCTCCCAAGCGGTAATACCGCGCTGACCAGCGGTAGTACCACTCCAGCGGTACTGCCACATTTCAGTGCGACTAGCACCTCCGCTTATAATTTTCTCTCTGTGTAGTACAGCGAAAGGTGGGCGGTACCAGAGAGCGGTAGTACCGCTTGGGCGGTTCTACCGCTCGATCGGCTGACCCACTTCCACTGTTCTCTCAATAGGCACAAATGTTAAGCGGAAGTACCGCCTGTGCGGTACTACCGGTATGTTTCTCCATTGGAGTACAACTTATATTTTGCTCTCTGTATAGCTCAGCCCTTCGAGCGGTAGTAGAACGACAGTAGTGGGCGGTAGTACCGCTCCGTGCGGTAGTACCGCTGGTGGGAGTGGTAGTACCGCTCCGGCAGCACTACCGCCTCCTTGAGCTTCTCAGTTGCACGTTGCGGCTGAATCTACCGTGCCAGCGGAAGTACCGCTCGCCCGAGCGGTACTACTGATACGTCTCCAATGTATCTATAATTTTTGATTGTTCCATGCTATTATATTATCATTCTAGGATACTTTTTGGGTGTTTATTTACCAATTAATATTATTTTTGAGCACTAACCTATTAACCCAGTGCCAAGTGCCAGTTGCTGTTTTCTGCATGTTTTTGGCTTTTCAGGTCTACAGTACCAAACGAAGTCCAATTGCATGAAACTTTAATATGATTTTTTCTGGACCAAAAGAAGACCTGGAAGCTTCAAAGGAGGCCAAGGGCCCCACGAGGGAGGCACCACATAACAGGGCGCGCCCTAGGGGTGGGCCACGCCCTGTTAGCTTGTGCCCCCTTCGGGCGTCCCCCGGTGCCCCTCTCTGGTTTACAAATTCCCTAAAATCCCCAAAACCCTAAGGAGCATCCAGAAACACTTTTTCCGCCGCCGCAAGTCTCTGTTCTACCGTGTGCCCATCTGGAGCCTTGTTCCGGTGCCCTGCCGGAGGGGCGATCGATCACGGAGGGCCTCTACATCATCCTTGCTGCTCCCATGGTGATGTGTGAGTAGTTCACCACAGACCTACGGGTCCGTAGTTAGTACCTAGATGGCTATCTCTCTCTCTCTCTCTTGATCTTCAATACAATGATCATCACATCTTCGCTTTGACCTATCCGATGTAATTCTTTTGTGCGGTGCGTTTGTTGGGATCCAATGAATTGTGAGTTTATGTTCAGATTATTCATGAAAATGATTTGAGTCTTCTATGAAATTTATTATGATTCTTATTTGCATGATCATTATAGCTTCGTAAATCTCTCTGATCTATTGAAATAGTTTGGCCAACTAGATTGATATTTCTTCAGTGAGAGGGGTGCGTTGTAGTGGGTTCAATCTGGCGGTGCTCTATATCCCAGTGACAGAAAGGGACAAGACACGTCTTCGTATTGTTGCCACTAAGGATAAAACGATGGGGTCATTTCATATTAATTGAATTCTCTTTGTCTACATCATGTCATCGTTCTCCAAGCATTACTCTGTTTTACTTAATACTCTAGATGCATGCTGGATAGCGGTCGATGGGTGGAGTAATAGTAATAGGTGTAGGCAGGAGTCGGCCTATTTGCTTATGGACGTGATGCCTATATATACATGATCATTGCCGTGAATAAAGATCGCATAACTATGTGCTTTTCTATCAATTGCCAAACAGTAATTTGTCTACCCACCGTATGCTTACTATATGAGAGATGCCACTAGGGAAAACTATGTCCCCCGGGTCTATTCACTTATAAATTTACAAAAGTTTAATTACCTTGCTGCCATTTATTATATTATATTATATTTTGCAATTTACAATTATCTACTATCATCTACACACTTCATTTGCTTGCAAATAACGAGACCAAGGGGATTGACAACCCTCTTGCCGCGTTGGGTGCAAGTGTTTGCTCTTTTGTGTGCACTCGCTCAAGATGGTGGTTGACCGTTACTCCTACTAGATCATCGATGGCGCGCGTTGCCGCACCCGTCTATTTGTATAATAATATGATAGACTTTTTATCAATATATTACACATGAAAAATGAAAGTTATATTTATACAAACAAACTCATGTACGCATGAGTTATGAATTGAGGGGAATTTTACACACACTAAAAGATCCCACACATACAAATTGACTTGATACGAAAGTTTGCACAACAATCTTTGAATGAACCAAATATAAACTCAAATGCAACATGTATATGCTCTTCCAATGATGAATTTAATCATATGGCCCACTTTACAGTTGGCAAATTATCAAAGTGCAAACCAAAGTTGGTGATACTGGAAAAGATGTGTTACTACTCTTTCGTTGCCACAGAAGCATCTGAAAGGGAGCAACAATTAAGGGGGTATACTTTATAATTTCACCAACACAAATATTATTCATCAATAATATATGGCCACATGAATTAAATGTCGCGCACCAGCGCCCGTCTATTTGACCCCAAAAAACTCATGCAAATTGATGATAAACAATACCACCATGTCCTTAAAGTGAAGTAGATTACACATAATTTGGACCAAATCCATCACAAACAAGAAGCAATCTGCGGTTATCTTCATGCAAGCATTTGGAACAGAGACTACAACCCTTTGAACTTTGCAAAAACGCATCCAATTAACAAATTCAGTAAATTCTCAACATAAAAATTGAGGGAAGTCAATGGGGCAGCATGGTGATATCTATACCTGCCTGCAAGCATTGTGTCGGCCGTCTCCAAAACATGATCACATAAAGCATATAAGATCAATGTGATTGTTTGGTCAGGTTGTCAGAGTTATTATGTTACGTTCCCAGTTACTACATCATGGTACTTGGTTCCAGCAAGCGGGGATTAGAGGACAAGAAGCAAGCCATGGAGGACAATGGCGTGAACATCAAGTTGCATGGCACCGAAGAATTAAGTGATGGCGCATACAAAGAGCAGCATCTCGTCGGGGCTAGCCACAACGCCATCTCCACTATCAACAAGCCCATCTAAGCTCATGTGCCGCAATTCCAACAGGAAGTAGCTCGCTACATCCACCATGCATAAAAATACTACTTCAAAGAGGTCCTTCAATGACGCGCACCAGTGTGCCTCCCCCCGGGGCACGACCTCAACGGGTGGAAGGAAACGGGTCTAGAAATGTTTTTCAAACAAGCGTAGAAGCTAAAGCACGAGCAATAGTCTAGACAGAGTGTTTTGGGGGAATAAATAGAAGACTAATCGGATTGTTAAATGAGGGATGTTTTTGAAACAAGTTGATTCAAGCCGCTTATTGAAATAAAACTCTAGATAAGTTGTGGTTCAATTTTTGTAGCAATAACAGAAGGAATAAAAGTATTAACTCGTGTATACACACATCTAGTTGACACCTCAAGAATCCGTACAGTATAAAGAAACTAATATTTTTCAAAAGAACAAAGAAACTCCGGTGTTGTATGGATATTCTTCTATACACCAATCCCATAACAAGAAACTGATGCTGATGTAGTAAATCGTAGAGTTTCACCTTTGGTTAGCTTTCGACAGCTGGTTAGGAACAAAACATATTCCAAGGCATAGTAAAGTTCAGATGGGGTAAAATATATAAAACAAGAAATATGATGACTGCATACTTCCACATTACACCAACCTAAAAATATTTGTCTTATGAGTTCAGGTTCCATTCAAGAAACGGGAAAATAGTTTGACATCAAAATTAATGCATCTCTTGCTCCATGAAACTGATGTGATTATGAGTCCAGACTGCAATAGCAAGTATCCAGATTGCTCTTCTATGGAATGTCTTTCTAGAGTAGAAATAAAAGTAACAGAAGTGAGTAATAGTCTAAAAAGCTAAAGATATAATTCTGCTGGGTCTCCTTCCAATTTCCAAGACATGAACAATCTCTTTAAATGACAAATAGTACAGCAGAGCTGACCTCTTTCTCAAGCTGCCTTCATCGCCTCGGTCGTCTCTGGCTTCCTGTGTTCCAGCACAAACTCCATATGCTTACAATTCCTGTCACACAAGTTCCGCAAAACAATATACATCAGGTTGATTTATTTCTCTACTACCAACAACAATAACTCGCTTGCCTCCCCTTTTTAATAGTTTAAGACATTAGTAAGGCCTTGATATACCTTCAGTTTAACATCAGCGAGCCAACTAACAATTCAGCTGATACCAAAAATATATTCTTAATAGCCTACCAATCATAGGGACAATCGAGAGGACCTCCCCGATATGCAGCTTGTACAGGATGGTGGTCTTGCCCGCTGCATCTAGCCCAAGCATCACGACCTGAAAATCGAGTATCACCCGAGTGAAACAATTAAATGGCCCAAAGAAAAAGGACTAACATTATACAACACGAGCAATTCTTAGAGGAGCATCAAAAGGGGGAAGGTGCTCCTGGAACCGGGACAACATCGGCGGTGTGGTGTCCTCGATCTGTTTTTCTAAGAGGGGTCGCAATCCGGCAAGATTCTCTTGTGTCTCTCTATCTCTATTTCTCTGTTTGCGCTGCGGCGACGGCAGCGGCGGTGCACCTAGGTCTGCCCTAGCCAAGGTCGGGAAGGATCAAAGATTGGGGAGCCGATTGGCTGCGGGAAGGGAAGCAAAGGGGAGTGGGTGGGGTTACGATGACGCGAATTAGAATCAAGTACGTTCGTTTGCCATCGGACGTTCAGGAATATCAGTGAGTAAGATGCCTCCGATTCGGCCATGGGAATAGCAGCCCCAGGACATTCGGCCCAGTACCAGCCCATGCGAGAGTAAAAAGTGTCTTGGACGGACAAGGATAGCTGAGACACGCGATCCGACGGTGTAAATCGGTGAGGGTGTGAGAGTGCTTGAAAAGGGTTCGGTTTTACTGTCCTTAATTGATTCGATAAACCTTGGTTCTCTACTGAGGGAAATACTCATCCGTATTGTGCTGCATCACCCGTTCCTCTTCACGGAAAACCCAACGCAGATCACAAGTATCAACTACCGCTCGCCCGAGCGGTACTACCGCTTATGCACGGGCTGAAGGGCATAACGGGTTGATTCGGGGGGGGGGGGGGGCTATTTAAGGGGGTCTTCTTCCCCATTAGTTCTCATCTTTTGAGCTCGTGTTCTTCCCCCATTCTTGACCTTCTTCGAGCTTGATATCTCTCAATCCCTCCACTGATTCTTGCTAGTTCTTGAGGGAAAAGAGAGAGGAGATCTAGATCCACATTTCCACCAATCACTTTCTCCTCTATGTGAGGGGAACACCTTGGATCAAGATCTTGGAGTTCTTTGTGTTCTCCTTGTTCTTCCTCTCATATTCCTCCATAGCTTTTGTTGTTGTGGTGGGATTTAGGAGCGAGGGACTTGACCACTTTGTGTGTTCTTGCCATTGCATTAGTTGCATCGGTTTGAGTTCTCCACGGTGATAGGTGGAAGTGAAAAGTTGAGAAGCTTATTACTCTTGGGTGTTTGGGCACCCTAGAACTTGTTCCTCTTGGGTGCTTTGGCGCCCTAGATGGTTGGTGGCTTATCAGAGCTCAATCATTGTGGTGTAAAGCTCCGAGCAAGCGTCGGGGTCTCCAATTAGGTTGTGGAGATTGCCCCGAGCAATTTGTACGGGTACTGGTGACCGCCCCCAAGGGTTGCCAGTTGCACGGGTTCGGTGACCGCCTCCAAGGGTCGTCATTTGTATGGGTTCGGTGAACACCCTCAAGGGTCCCTTAGTGGAATCACGACATCTTGCATTGTGCGAGGGCGTGAGGAGATTACGGTGTCCCTAGTGGCATTTTGGGGAGCATTGTTCCTCTACACCGCTCCAAACGGAGATTAGCATCCACAAGGGTGTGAACTTCGGATACATCATCGTCTCCGCGTGCCTCGGTTATCTCTTACCCGAGCCCTTTACTTATGCACTTTACTTTGTGATAGCCATATTGTTTCATGTTATATATCTTGCTATCACTTAGTTGTTTATCTTCTTAGCATAAGTTGTTGGTGCACATAGGTGAGCCTAGTTGTTTCATGTTTTGTGCTTGACAAATTAAACTCTAGTTTTATTCCGCATTTGTTCAAGCCTAAGCCGTAATTACTTTAAAGCGCCTATTCACCCCCCTCTAGGCGACATCCCCGTCCTTTCAATTACTCCACCAATTCACTGCTATCCATCATGCATCTATGGTATTAAGTTCATGACAAAGAGAGTAACACTTTAAGCACTATAACATAATGTAGGCTAAGAAAGACAAGCAATATGTTCAGACCCCGTCGTTTTATCCTTAGTGGCAACAATACAAATACGTGCCTCGCTACCTCTTCTGTCACGAGGTGAGTACTCCACAATATTGAACCCACTACTATGCACCACTCCCCTCTGGTGATCTACTCTTCTACTTGGCCAAAGCAAACTCATAGATCGAAAAAAATACATAGCTATAACAATCACACATAATAAAGTTCATATTTGAATCAATTACTTTCAATGAATAATCTAATCATAAATCCACAATTCATCGGACCCCAACAAACACACTGCAAAAGAGGATTACTTCGGATAGTACCCCGAGGAGAACATTGTATTAAAGACCAGAGAGAGAGAGAGAGAGAGAGAGCCATCTAGCTAATCACTATGGACCCATAGGTCTGTGGTGGACTACTCACGCATCATCATGGAGGCAACAAGGTTGATGAAGATAGCCTTCGTGATCAGTTCCCCCTCCGGCAGATTACCAGTGGAGGCCTCTAGATGGGATCGTGGAAGAACGGAGGCTTGTGGCGGTAGAAAAATTATTTTGGGTCTTCTTCTGGTGTTTTTGGGATTTTAGGGAATTTATAGAAGTGGAATTAGGTCAAGCGAACCTACGAGGGGCCCACAAGCTCACACGATGCGCCCCCCTTGGGGCGTCGTCTGAGCTTTTGGCTCTCGCGTGCGTTGTCTGGCCTCCCCCCGATGCACCTAGGGTCCCTTTTAGTCCAGAAAAAATCACGGTAAATTTTTGCTCCAATTGGACTTCATTTGGTATTGGTTTCCTGTGAAACAAAAAATAGGCAAAAAACAGGAACTGACACTTGGCAATAGATTAATAGGTTAGTTCCCAAAAAATGATATAAAATGGCCTCTAAAGCATATAAAATTGATAATATAATAGCATGAAACAATGAAAAATTATAGATACTTTGGAGAGGTATCATGGGTGTTTACATCTTTTCCTTGAGGTGGTTGCGTTTTTCTATAAGTTCAATGTTGTTTTTAGCCGAACTAAGCCCGCCGCGTGGACCAACTTTGACCTAGCTGGCAGCCAGCAGGATCTCGAACGGGCGTTCTCCAGTTCAATTGGGGGCACTGATACGTCCATTTTGCATCATGATTTCTTATTGATATTTATATTATTCTTGTCCACTATACCATTTTATTATACTATTCTAATGCCTTTTCTCTCTTAATTTACAAGGTACATCACAAAGAGGGAAATTGCCGGAAACTGGAATTCTGGACCTGAAAACCAAGAAAAAGGCTGAAAATTCTCTAGACTCCAAATGACCTGAAACTTCACGAGGTTTTTGTGTGAAATATATCTGAATTTATGGAGAGAGGGAGGCCACCTGTTGGTGCCAAGCCAACAAGGCGCGCCCACCCCCTAGGCGCGCCCTGATGGCTTGACAGGCCCACAGGCGGCCTCCGGCCCCCCTCTTCTGCTATATGATGTGTTTTGACGTAGAAAAAATTAGGAGGATACTTTTGGGACGAAGCGCCGCCGTCTCGAGGTGGAAACCTGGGCAGAGGCCCTTTTTCTCTCCGCCAGAGAGATTCTACCGGGGAAACTTCCCTTCGGGAGGGGGAAATCGAAGCCATTGCAATCACCAATGCTACCTCCTTCGTGGGAGGGTCAATCTTCATCAACATCTTCACCAGCACCATATCATATGAAATCCTAGTTCATCTCTTGTATTCAATCTTTGTCTCAAAACCTCAGATTGGTACCTGTGGGTTACTAGTAGTGTTGATTACGTCTTGTAGTTGATGGTTGTCGGTTTGTTTGGTGGAAGATAATATGTTCAGATCCTTTATCATATTTATCACACCTCTTATATTGAACATGGTGATGATTTTTGAGTAGTTACTTTTGTTCTCGAGGACATGGGAGAAGTCTTGTTATAAGTAATCATGTGAAGTTGGTATTCGTTTGATATTTTGATGATATGTATGTTGGTTCTTCTTTTAGTGGTGTCATGTGAACGTCGACTACATGACACTTCACCATATTTTGGGCCTAAGGGAAGGCATTGTGGAGTAATAAATAGATGATGGGTTGCTAGAGTGGCAGAAGCTTAAACCCTAGTTTATGCCTTATTTCGTAAGGGGCTGATTTGGATCCACATGTTTCATGCTATGGTTAGATTTATCTTAATTCTTATTTTGTAGTTGCGAATGCTTGCGAGAGGGGGTAATCATAAGTGTACTGCTTGTTCAAGTAAGGGTGACACCTTAGCACCGGTCCACCCACATATCAAAGTAACGAAAGTGAATCAACTCAACATGACTAGACAGAAATTCCCATGTGTTCTCGAGAACGCTTTGCTTCATATAAGAGAATTTTCTGGCCCGTCCTTTGCTATAGAAAGGATTGGGCTATCTTCCTGCACACTTGTTACTTTTGCTACTTGTCACTTGTTACGAATTATCTTGCTACAAAACTATCTATCACTGTTACTTATAGCACTTGCAGAGAACACCTTGCTGAAAATCGCTTGTCATTTCCTTCTGCTCCTCGTTGGGTTTGACACTCTTACTTATCGAAAGGACTACAATTGATCCCCTATACTTGTGAGTCAACAAGACTCTTTTTTGGCGCCGTTGCCATGGAGTGAAGCGCCTTTGGTGAGTGGAATTTGCTAAGGAAACATTTTCGGTACATGCTGAAATTTACGGTTGCTTGTCACTATGGATAATAATCCTTTGAAGGGCCTGTTTGGGGTATCTTCACCCCGACCAGAAGTGGAAAAAGTTTCCCCTCAACCTACTGAACCTACTGAAAATATTTAATTTGAGATTCCTTCGGGTATGTTAGAGAAAGTGCTAGCTAATCCTTATGCAGGAGATGGAACAACTCATCCTGATTTGCACTTGATATATATAGATGAGATTTGTGGATTATAAGCTTGCAGGTTTATCCGAGGACAAGTCAAGAAGAAGGTTTTCCCTTTATCTTTGGAGGGAAAATCATTGAATTTATGCTCGGCTTATCCTATGCATGGGATAGAAACCGGTTGAAGATGGAATTTCATCAGAAGTTTTATCCTATGCATCTAGTTCATCGTGATCGGAATTATATATATAATTTTTGGCTTCGTGAAGGAGAAAGCATCGCTCAAGCTTGGAGGAGGGTTAAATTTATGATGCACACTTGTCCCAACCATGAGCTCTCAAGATAAATAATTATACAAAATTTTTATGCTCGACTTTCTTATGACGATCAATTAATACTCGATTCTTCTTCCACTGGTTCCTACATGAAGAGAACTATTGAATTCAAATGGGATCTTCTGGAAAAACTTAAACGTAACTCTGAAGATTGGGAGCTCGACGAAGGTAAAGAGTCAGGTATAAAACTTGAGTTTGATTGTGTTAAATCCTTTATGGAAACTGATACTTTTCATAAGTTTAGCACTAAATATGGACTTGACTCAGAGATAGTAGCTTCCTTTTGTGAAACCTTTGCTGCTCATGTTGATCTCCCTAAGGAGAAGTGGTTTAAATATCACCCACCCATTGAAGAATTGTTAGAGGAACCTACTATTGCTAAATAAGAAACTATTGTTTATAATATTGATCCAGTTGTGCCCACTACTTATATTGAAAAACCACCTTTTCCTATTAGGATTAAGGAACATGCTAAGGCTACATCTGTGGTTAATAAAAACCATATTAGAACACCAAAACCTTCTGAACAAATAAATGTAGAACCTAATATTGCTATGGTTAAAGATCTCTTGGTTGATAATATAGATGGTCATGTTATTTACTTGTGTGATGAGGCTGCTAGAATTGCTAAACCTGTTAGCAACAAACATGATGAGTTAGATAAAAATAAACCAGTTATTGGCATGCCTGGTATTTCTGTTAAGATTGGAGATCATTGCTATCATGGCTTGTGTGATATAGGTGCTAGTGTGAGTGCTATTCCTTTTACCTTGTATCAAGAAATTATGAATGACATAGCACCCGTTGAAATGGAAGACATTGATGTTACTATTAAACCTGCAAACAGAGACACTATTTCACCACTTGGGATTATTAGAGATGTTGAAGTATCATGTGGAAAAATTAAGTACCCTACTGATTTCTTAGTACTTGGTTCACAAGAAGATAATTTTTGTCCCATTATATTTGGTAGACCTTTCTTGAATACGGTCAATGCTGAAATTAATTGTGTTACAGAAAAGGTTAAAACAAGTTTTGGTGATGCGTCTCATGAATTTAGTTTCTCTAAGTTTAGTAGACAACCACATCAGAAAGAGTTATCTAGTAAGGATGAAATTATTGGTCTTGCTTCTATTCTCGTGCCTTCTACTGATCTGTTAGAACAATATTTGCTAGACCATGAAAATGATATGCATAGGAATGAAAGGAAGGAAATAGATGAAATATTCTTTAGACAAACACCTATTCTTAAACACAACTTGCATGCTGATATTTTAGGGGATCCTCCCCCACCTAAGGGAGATCCCGTGTTTGAACTAAAGAAATTACCTGATACACTGAAATATGCTTATCTTGATGAAAGGAAGATATATCATGTTATTATTAGTGCTAACCTTTCAGAGCATGAAGAAAAGAGATTACAAAAAACTCTGAAGAAGCACTGAGCTGCTATTGGATATACTCTTGATGATCTTAAGGGCATTAGTCCCACTCTATGTCAGCACAAGATTAATATGGGACCATATGCTAAACCTGTCGTTGATCAGCAATGTCGCTTGAATCCTAAAATGAAGGAAGTGGTAAGAACTGAAATATTGAAGCTTCTAGAGGCAAGTATAATCTATCCCATAGCTGATAGTAGATGGGTAAGTCCTGTTCATTGTGTTCCCAAGCAAGGAGGTATAACTGTTCTTCCTAATGATAAAAATGAACTTATTCCACAAAGGATAGTAATTGGTTATAGGATGGTAATTGATTTCAGGAAATTAAACAAAGCTACTAGAAAATATCATTACCCCTTGCCTTTTATTGATCAAATGTTAGAAAGATTATCTAAGCACGCACAATTTTGTTTCCTTGATGGATATTTTGGTTTTTCTCAAATACATGTGTCAAAAGAAGATCAAGAGAAAACTACTTTTACTTGTCCCTTTGGAACTTATGCTTATAGACGTATGACTTTTGGTTTATTCAATGCACATGCTACCTTTCAAAGATGTATGACTGCTATATTCTCATACTTTTGTGAAAAGATTGTTGAGGTATTCATGGATGATTTTTCCATTTACGAGACTTCTTTTGATGATTGCTTGAGCAACCTTGATCGAGTTTTGCAGAGATTCGAAGAAACTAATATTGTCTTGAATTGGGAGAAGTGCCACTTTATGGTGAATGAAGGTATTGTACTTGGGCATAAAATTTTCGAGCGAGATATTGAGGTAGACAAAGCTGAAGTTGATGCAATAGAGAAAATGCCATGTCCTAAAGATGTTAAAGGTATAAGAAGTTTGCTTGGTCATGCTGGTTTCTATAGGCGTTTTATTAAAGATTTCTAGGCCATTAACTAATCCTGTCAAAAATATATTCCATTTATTTTTGATGATGATTGTGTAGAATCCTTTGAAATACTTAAGAAAGCCTTAATTTATGCACCTATTGTTCAACCGCCTGATTGGAACTTACCATTCAAAATTATGTGTGATGCTAGTGACTATGTTGTTGGGGCTGTTCTAGGGCAAAGTGTAGACAAAAAATTGAATGTTATTCATTATGCTAGTAAGACTCTAGACAATTATCAAAGAAATTATGCTACTACTGAGAAGGAATTTTTACCAGTTGTGTTTGCATGTGATAAGTTTAGACTTTATATTGTTGATTCCAAAGTTACTCTTCACACTGATCATGCTGCTATTAAATATATGATGGAAAGAAAGATGCTAAGCCTAGACTAATTAGGTGGGTGCTTTTACTTCAAGAGTTTGATTTGCATATTGTTGATAGAAAGGGAGCTAAAAATCCTATAGGAGATAACTTGTCTAGGATGGAAAATGTTCTTGATGACCCACTGCCTATTGATGATAATTTTTTTCTGATGAGCAATTAGCTGTTATAAATGCTTCCCGCATTACTCCTTGGTATGCAGATTATTCTAATTACATTGTTGCTAAATATATAGCACCTAGTTTCACATACCAACAAAAGAAAAAGTTCTTCTTTGATTTAAGATATGACTTCTGGGATGACCCACATCTATATAAAGAAGGAGTAGATGGTGTTATTAGACGTTGTGTACCTGATCATGAACATGAATAGATCCTACGGATGTGTCATTCCAAGGCCTACGGAGGGCACCACGCGGGTGACAGAATTGCACACAAGGTATTACAGTCTAGTTTTTATTGGCCTACTCTTTTCAAGGATGCTCGTAAGTATGTCCTCTCTTGTGATGAATATCAAAGAATTGGTTATATTGGTAGACGTCAGGAAATGCCTATGAATTATTCACTTGCAATTGAACCATTTGATGTTCGGGTTTTGATTATATGGGACCTTTTCCTTCCTCTAATGGGTACGCTCATATTTTAGTTGTTGTTGATTACGTCACCAAGTGGGTAGAAGCTATTCCAACTAGTAGTGTTGATCACAACACTTCTATTAAAATGCTTAAAGAGGTTATTTTCCCGAGGTTTGGAGTCCCTAGATATTTAATGACTGATGGTGGTTCACACTTTATTCATGGTGCTTTCCGTAAACTTCTAGCTAAATATGATGTTAACCATAGAAGTGCATCACCTTATCACTCTCAGTCCAGCGGTCAAGTTGAGTTCAGTAACCGGGAAATAAAATTGATCTTGCAAAAGACTGTTAACAGATCTAGAAAGAATTGGCCTAAGAAACTTGACGATGCATTATGGGCTTATGGATTTGCTTATAAAATCCTATGGGAATGTCCCCATATAAAATGGTCTATGGAAAAGCATGTAATTTACCCCTTGAGTTAGAACAGAAAGCTTATTGGGCAATTAAAGAACTAAACTATGATTTCAAGCTTGCCGGTGAGAAGAAGTTATTTGATATTATCTCTTTAGATGAATGGAGGACACAAGCCTATGCAAATGCCAAGTTGTTTAAAGAAAAAGTTAAAAGATGGCATGACAAAAGAATCCAAAAACGAGAATTTAAAATTGGTGATCTAGTTCTTTTGTACAATTCTCATTTCATATTTTTTGCAGAAAAACTTCTCTCCAAATGGGAAGGGCCCTATATCGTCGAAGAAGTTTATCGCTCCGGAGCCATTAAGATCAGTAATGCCGAAGGCGCCGAAGGCACAAATCCGAGAGTGGTTAATGGGCAAAGAATTAAACATTATATTTCAGGTATGCCCATTAATAATGAAACTAATGTTATTAAAGTAATGACACCGGAAGAACACATAAGAGAGACCTTCCGGAACACTCTAGAAACCTGAAAAGGGCTAGGTATGTGATACAGTAAGTAAATCGACTCCAAAAATTCCATAAAAATATTTTCTATTTGTTTTGGAATATTAGAAAAAATACAAAAAATAAAAACCAGCCAGGGGACCCACGAGGGAGTCCGAAGCCAACAGGGCGCGACCACCCCCCTAGGCGCGTCCCGATGGCTTGGGAGCACCTCGTATGCCTCCCGGACTCCTTTTTCTTCCTAGAAACATATCCTGACCTAGAAAATTCATTATATATATACTCCCGTATGTTTTGACCACCGCATCGCAAGTTTCTCCTCTATTCTTGTTTCGGGGTGTTTTTCTGACAGATCTAGATCGCCATGATGCCGTCAAGCTCCTCCAAGAACAAGTTCTTTGATAAAGTTACCAATCACTACCTTCCGGAGGTGATGAAACACCCTCAAGCCATTGAGATGCGTGTTCAAGGGTCAAAGAAGGAGGGGAGCGAGAAGGCCATGCTTGCAGCAGTGGAACATGAGATCTTCAAGTGCCAAGGGATGGTGGAGCGTGGGCTCCAATCACTCCATGATCACGGATTTTGTTTGTGGACATAATACGGAGAGCAAGGAAATTATGGAGGTGATCTTCAAGCTCCATGATAGGCTTCAAGATCTTCAGGCTCAAATTTATGATCTACAAAACCAAAACTATGAGTATGAATCTCGTTTCAAGAGGATGAGTATAGCTGCAGGTTTTAGAATTCTGGAGACGAGATCTTCTTTCTATGATGGGGAGCCTATAAGTTGGAAGATGGAGGACAAGCCTACGCTTTCAACACCACCATCACCCAAGAAGGAAACTTGAGTACATGGGTATGGGCACCACCCTTGGCTTGTTCCAAGCTTGGGGGAGGTGCCCCAGTATCGTATCACCATCACTTTTATCATTATCATTTATCTTAGTTCGATCCTTAGTTATTTTGTGATCTAGGGAAATAAAAGTTTAGTATTGCTTTGCTTAGAGTGCTAGCTTTGTGATCTATCTATCCTTGTAATTGAGTGTGAGAGTTATATAGTAAAGATTAGTTGAGCTTGTTTGCTTTACTCTCATGCATAAATCATAGCAAAAAAAAAAAAAATAAACAAAAAGATAATATGCTAATCCCATGGGGAGTAATGACTCCACATAGAAAGAAGTGTGTTTGATAAAAGTTGTTGGAATTTAACAAACATAGTATTAGTCATTGATACAATCCATGCAAAATTATGATAGAGGAGAGGATATTAAGATACAAATACACTATTTTGGACATCTTTTATGATTGTGAGCCCCCATCAAATATTATATAATGATTGAATAGTTGATGTTGGACAAGGAAGACAGCGTAATGAGTTATGTTTGTTTACATACACATAGAAGTTATATTGTCATGGATCCTCTAACATGCGATGCTTGCTTAGGATCTTTTGCTAGCCCAAAAATTCGCACTAAGTAGAGACACTACTTGTGCATCCATAACCCTTAAACCCAGTCTCTTGCCATGAGAGTCGACCATATCCACCTATGGATTGAATAAGATCCCTCAAGTAAGTTGTCATCGGTGCATAAAAGCAATAAAAAATGCTCCTAAATATGGATGATCTTTTATTGTAAGGGAAAATAAGCTTTGTACGATCTTGTGATCGCCAAGAAATAAAAGCAACATACTGCATTATAAAGGTTGATATAAAGTGACGTTCCTTTACACTAAGAGCTTGCACACCGAAAAATAAAAAGCGCATGACAACCTATGCTTCCCTCTACGAAGGGCCTATCCTTTACTTTCATGTACTTACTTTTTTTTGCAAGAGTCAATAATGTTTATTCCCATTCCAATCTATTAATTCTTTAGTGGCAAGCATCATGTGTTGGGAAAAGATCCAGACACATATATCTAGCTGGATGTAGATGATCATGAGTCTTTATTGTTGACATTATCTTTGAGGTAAATAAGTTGGGTGGTGGAAACAATAAAGGCCCTATCTTCCTATGTGTCTGATGGAAACATTTGCTCCAAAAATATGCATTGAGCATCACCAATCATAGAAGACTAAATGATAGTTGAGTATGTGAACTTGCTAAAATGAAAAGCTCTTACATAGAATCTTCTATGAAATATGATGAATTGTGATTGTCTCGGTGAGTAAGAACATAGTTTCTTGGTTGTCAATAAAGTTTATGCTTCATACTTCAAGGTTGTGGATAGATTGTTACTTGTTTATGAGAAGTTATATGACGAAAACTTGTTGCTATGATAATATTCATGATGCTCGCATGTCCGTATTTTGTTTTTATCGACACCTCTCTCTCTAATTATGTGGTCATTATTATCGAGTTCGGCTTTCGCTTTAGGACAAGCGAGGTCTAAGTTTGGGGAGTTTTTACGTCCATTTTGCATCATGATTTCTTATTGATATTTATATTTTTCTTGGACACTATTCCATTTTATTATACTATTCCAATGCCTTTTCTCTCTTAATTTACAAGGTACATCACAAAGAGGGAAATTGCCGAAAACTGGAATTCTGGACCTGAAAACCAAGAAAAAGGTTGAAAATTCTCTGGACTCCAAATGACCTGAAACTTCACGAGGATTTTTTGTGGAATATATCTGAACTTATGGAGCAAAAAAGTGCCAGAGGGGGGCCACCTGTTGGTGCCAAGCCAACAGGGCGCGCCCACCCCCCTGGGCGCGCCCTGATGGCTTGGCAGGCCCACAGGCGGCCTCCGCCCCCTCTTCTGCTATATGATGTGTTTTGACCTAGAAAAAACCAGGAGGATACTTTTGGGATGAAGCGCCGCCGTCTCGAGGCAGGGGTCCTTTTTCTCTCCGGCAGAGAGATTCTACCGGGGAAACTTCCCTCCGGGAGGGGGAAATCAAAGCCATCGTCATCACCAATGCTTCCTCCTTCGTGGAAGGATCAATCTTCATCAACATCTTCACCAACACCATCTCATCTCAAACCCTAGATCATCTCTTGTATTCAATCTTTATCTCAAAACCTCAGATTGGTACCTGTGGGTTACTAGTAGTGTTGATTATGTCTTGTAGTTGATGCTTGTCGGTTTGTTTGGTGGAAGATAATATGTTCAGATCCTTTATCATATTTATTACACCTCTGATATTGAACATGGTGATGATTTGTGAGTAGTTACTTTTGTTCTCGAGGACATGGGAGAAGTCTTGTTATAAGTAATCATGTGAAGTTGGTATTTGCTTGATATTTTGATGATATGTATGTTGGTTCTTCCTTTAGTGGTGTCATGTGAACGTCGACTACATGACACTTCACCATATTTTGGGCCTAAGGGAAGGCACTGTGGAGTAATGAGTAGATGATGGGTTGCTAGAGTGACAGAAGCTTAAGCCCTAGTTTATGTGTTATTTCATAAGGGGCTGATTTGGACCCACATGTTTCATGCTATGGTTAGATTTATCTTAATTGTTGTTTTGTATTTGCGGATGCTTGCAGGGGGGGTAATCATAAGTGGGCTGCTTGTTCAAGTAAGAACAACACCTTAGCACTGGTCCACCCACATGTCAAATTATGAAAGTAACGAAGGCGAATCAACTCAACATGATGAACACGACTAGACAAAAATTCCCATGTGGTCTTGAGAGCGCTTTGCTTCATATAGGAGAATTGCCTGCCCTGTCCTTTGCTATAAAAAAGGATTGGGCTGCGAAGCCTATTGTGACTAACCTCTTAGGACACAACTTGGTTGGGGACCAACAAGCTCAAACTTGATCAATAGATGTTGTTGGATGGCATTGGAGACTTGGCTACGTCATGAAGAATTAAGAGATCTTCATCACTTATATTTTCTCAAGCCAAGTCATTTGGATTATGATGTGTCTATCTTATATCCAATGTTCCTTCTTGCGGTAACTTGTACTTAAATTGAATACATTGATTGCCCCTTTGCAAGTTGTGGTTTTGTACCTTGCATGTGTTCGTATATGGTGTGCCTCTGGCTTGCTTATCTTGAGTAACCAAGTATGGGTATGTTGGTTTGCACATCATGTATGTGTGCGTATTATGTAGAACCTTTTTGTATCTTGTCTTATCTTATTTGGCTCTTGTGTGGAGTTAATGGATTATCCCATTTTGGGGGAGTGATGTGCTTTGTGCACCGCACTATCCTGCAAATGTGTGTACATGAGGAATACCACCTATTATTGATATTACAAGATTATCTAGCTTCTATGTGGTATGTCTTCTCATGAGAAATTCAAATTCTAAATGGTCCATTAATTATCTCTTGTTGTATTTCATTTGCCACTTGTTAATTTTGTGGGTTATCACATTATGGGGGAGTAATATGCTATGTGCATATTACAAGCCTAGAAAATGTGTACATTTGAGGTATTGCCACTAAGAATTGATATTGTAAATTATCCTGTTCCTAGGTGGCATGGTAGCTCTACAAGTGTCATTTGCTTATGATTTAGGTATGAAGATGATATTGGATATCTTTGCATTCTAACAATGGGAATTACTTCCTAATACTTCTTGTCCTTTGACAATTGGTATTCTTTTATGTGGTAGAAATTGTCAATCATCTTTACATTAGATTTTGTTTATCTGTTTGTCTTCCTTGCCTCTTGTGGATCTTTTTGAACATGTCGAGTGTTTCTATAGATATAGGGAAAGTGATGATCCCATCTTGTGCATTTTTTAATCTAATGCAAATTCTATATAATGCACATTTCTTGGGGGAGCTATCCTATTTTCTTTAGAACATTCTCTTTATGCGTTTATCATAAAATCTTTTGATCCCTATCAAGTGTGTGTTCATGGAAGGCAAGCCTTTTTCTTTTTGGTACTTTGTGCCATCATGAAAATTTGCCGAGGGCTTGGTTTGTTTGGAACCTAGCTCTCTTTTGTGAACTTGATACCTCTTGTTTGTTTTCCTTCAATTGGTATCTTGTTGCCTTTTATTTGGCATGTGTCAATGGATATCTCATTCCTTGATGTATCTTTTAATTGATATCCTTCAAGTGATAATCTTTCGTTTGGTATCTTATTTTCACTTGATACCTTGTGTTTTGGTATCTTATCAACTATGTGTTGATTTGATTCTTGAAAGCCATAAGCATGCATATTTACTATATGTACTTTCATTGGCATGTTCTTTTTCTTTGACCCAATATATATGGGAAACTCCACTATGACATAAATTGGCTAAAGTGTGCATGATATTCAATTTCATACCTATATGCACATAGTTATGTGGAGTTTGTCCTATGTATTGTTGGTTCTCTAACACTTTGGTCCCGATGAGTTTGGGTACCATTTTGTTTGTGTTGTTGTCCTAGGAACAATTGGAGATGCATTGGATGCTCGGCTCACTTACAAGGAAGGTGTTGATACCATGTGCTTATTGGAGCCAAGCTAGGATGATCGATGAACCATTATCTACTACATCAATCCGATGCTATCTCGGTAACAAGTATCTACTTCATGCATACATTTGTTGCATTCAACCTTTTGTAGGTTGCATCATGGCATGAATTTCTTGATTCATTCTTGTGGTACTTGTTTCCTTTCTCAAAGCATCCCAACGATGATCTCATGTTGCTAGTTGTGATGTCTTTGATGTTCGTATGCTGGAAGTTCATTTATGTACAATAAGAAAATATTAGGCCATGTGCTATGCTTTCAAGCAAAGATCTTATTGGTATATTTATGACTTCCTTTTGTATATCTTGTCCGTTCCTTCTTGTAACTATTTCATGTGTACATCTTTCTTTGTAGATATATATCATCATGATTGTCTTCCACCTAGAATCTTATACACATGAGAGAAGTTACATCTCTAGTTGATATCCTCTTTTCTTTCACGTCCACCGTTTCATTCCCTTTTTATTTCCTAGGTGGTTTCGTGAAAGGATTTGTCTTGGGTGCAGATCTTATATCCTTGCATCTTGATGCACTCATTGCTGGTGAAGATTATTTTTCCTCATGCTTGTCTTGACGTGAGTTTTCCATTTCAATTGGTATCCCCCCTCTTGACAAGGCTATTATTTCCTATCTTCACCATGGGTTGTCACAAGCTTTGGTTTTAAATTTGTTTATTAGTAAGCTTGTGAACCCATTTGCTAGTAGTGTGTGTCTGTGGGAAGGATATGTCTTGCACTTTGTGTCTCATTTCATCAAGACTATGTTGATGCTTAATGCTCATCCTTATATTAGTCTTCTCAAGTGCTCTGCCATGACTCACACAAATCATTTTGGTTGAGCCTACTCTTAAGTTGCCTCTTCTACATGTTGCTCAACCATATGTCTGGTGCAAGTACTATGCTTATTGTCTTATCTACCTGCTTGCACTTTTTTTGTGTTTTTATTGATTTTGGGGGAGTGATGATCCTATTTTGCGCACTTGTGTCGAGATAATTTTTTTGTTAATTGTGCACAAATCATGGGGAGCTTCTCTAGTTTCTCTAAAACACTCTCTTGCCCATATCATAATATCTTTTATTCATGTGGCTCGTAGGTCCATGTGATTGTTTGTTCCAATTGGTATCTTTTGATTGCTTGCTTCACTCTTTTGTATGTCTTTGTGCCATACGATTCTGTTTGCAATCTTTGGGTCCTCAATATAGTTTGTTTTCCTCCAACTACTTATCATTGGATATGTGTATTTCTTTGCACTCGTATTTTGAGAAATACACACTTTTTGGAGGAACACCTATTATATTGGCTTTCTAAGCTTTTCGTCCATTTTGGCAATCGATGCCAATGGGGCAGAAGTTTAGAGAGTTTAGTTTGGAAAGTTTAGAGAGTTTTGCTTTTGATTGCTTAAGAATTTGCATCTCATACCCATGCATTATTGCTTTGCATGTGTGTGCTTGGTTGTGCTTATTTTCTTATATAAACTCTTTTGAAAGTGGTTGTCATCAATTACCAAAATGTGGGAGATTGTAAGAGCACATTTCTCCATGTGTGGTTTTGGTAATTTATGACAATCGCTATGGACTAATGGTTGCCTTAAGTTATATTTGAAGGATTTGTCCATAGACACTTCTTGAAGTCCATCTGTTGGTTTCAAGGAGTTTATATGATGACCAAGGTGGTATTCAAGGTTTTATCCAAAGATTGGTCATGTGAGAGTTGAGATTATTGCAAGCATGTCTTGAAGAAGAAGATTGTGTGAGCATTCATGTTTACCTTCAAGACATCATCTTTATGAAGAGAGAAGATAAGATACAAGGTTGATCAAGAGAGTGAATCAAGTTGATCAACATACAAAGCGTACAAGATGTACCGAGAGGGATCAAGTGATCCCATGGTATGGTAAGCATTGTCCATTACGCTTTGTGTACTAACACATGGTCTACATGAGAGTTCTATGTGGGGTTAGGTATGTGTCCATGGGATTGCGTCAAGAGGAAGATCTCATACAACCCATGGAGGATGACATCAAGTGAAGATCGTCATCAAGTTTGCCGTGTGCAAGTTCAAGTGGAGCATCACGAAGAGATCATGCTTGAAGCTTGCCATTCATTGTGGTGACAATGGACTTGTGAAGATGTGTCGAAGAGTGGCTCACCCATAGTGGAGTATGGGGGAGCAATCTACTAGTCTTCATCGAGCTGGCGCAATCAAGAAAGGTGGTCCATCTTGAGGAGGACAAGATCATCATCATCTAGCTCAAGTGGACTATGTGCAAGGCAAAGGTTTGACCTTGATAGGGTTTTCTATTTTACCGATCTCATGGTGGTAGTTGGGAGACCGGGTTATAGGATCGATAGCCGTACTATCAAGGGGGGCTCTCAAGTGAGTAGCTTGATCGTATCGTTCGTTGAGAGCTCAAACCATTGCATTCTTGGCATCATCATCTTTCTTGGTTCTTGGTTGGCTTTTCTCTATGCGGGTTCTTGAGTTTATGGCCAGCTTCATGACAAGCTCAAGTTCATCGAAAACAGAGTCCATATGGATCTTCTATGATGTTTTCGATGTTGGAGTTTTTGCCGGTTCTTAATTCATAGAGGTTTCACATCTCTATATCATTGGCATTTTCATACTGCCTCTTCTTAAGATATCATTGGCTGTTTGGATAGTACTTGTCGTCCGCTATCCAACAAGCTTGAGTTTGCTCAATTCGGAGCTCGTATGCAAAAGTTATGGCAGTTTTATTGTCAAAGTTGTTTTTGTTTGATCAGGCGGTAGTACCGCTTGGTACCACGGTAGTACCGCTTGAGCGGTACTTCCATTGTGTACTACCGCTGCTACTTCCGCTTATATTTTGCTCTCTGGATAGGTTGGTTTTCTGCACGGTACCGCTCGGTAGTAGAGGGTGGTGGTACCGCTCCGGGCGGAAGTACCACTGGAGGAAGCGGTAGTATCGCTTCGGCGGCTCTACCGCCTCCTTTGAGCTCCTTTGTTGCACACTATGGTTTGATACTTTCGTACCAGCGGAAGTACCACTCACCTGAGCGGTACTACAGCTTATGCACGGGCTGAGTGCATAACGGTTGGATTTGGGGAAACCAATTTAAGGGGGTCTTCTTCCCCAATGGTTCCCATCCTTTAGAGCTCGAATTTGCCCCCCATTGTTGACCTTCTTCGAGCTTGCTAACTCTTAATCCCTCCAATGATTCTTGCTAGTTCTTGAGGGAAAAGAGAGAGGAGATCTATGTCGGGGGGATTACCCCCGGGTAGGCTCAAGGAGGCGACTCAACATTTTAAAACAACAGGGTGGCCAACGCCCCTCTATCCGGCCGCTCCGGCTGGCACCCCGTTCTGGCTGGCTCCTAAGTCCAGCCGGCTCCCTGACCGGCTGCGCCAGCCGGCTGCTCCGTTCGACCCCCCTTCGGCTGCTCCAGCCGGCCTGCTGCGCGAGGTCAACCACCACGTCCCTTCGGACACGACATGAAGACACTATAGCCTGCGTCATGCGTCACTTCGATGCGCCCCAATAGTGGTGCACTGTAGCCTGCATCACGCGTCACCTCGCATGTCATCTCCAATAGTGGTGCACTATTGCCTGCATCATGCGTCATCTCACATGTCTTCTCCAATAGTGGATACTTGGCCATGTGGGCCACCCCTTGTCCCCTGGGCTTCCTTTTATAAGAGGCACCATGGGAGCTCACCCATGGCCAAGCCTCTCAAGGCATTCACATGCACACACACATGTGGAGCTCTCTCTCATTCTCCCATTTTCCCCTCCCACTCTCACACGTGAGGCATAGAGGAAGAGCTCTCACAGCTCCTTCTTCCTCTCCTAAAGACAGCTCCAGGAGCAACTCTATACACTGCATACATCACCAGACATGCAGGATTAGGGGTGTTATCTCCACACGAGAGCCCCGAACCTGGGTAAACCACCGCGTGCTACTATCCTATCCCGTCCTGGATCCTCCACGACAGCCTTGCTCTCACCTCGATTAGCCACCCCCCTGGCATCTGTTGTGAGAAAACGACGACAATCTAGATCCACATTTCCACCAATCACTTCTCCTCTATGTGAGGGGAACCCCTTGGATCTAGATCTTGGAGTTCTTCGTGTTCTTCTTCATTCTTCCTCTCATTTTCTTCCATAGCATTAGTTGTTGTGGTGGGATCTCGGAGAGAAGGACTTGGGCACTCCGTGTGCCCTTGCCATTGCATTTGGTGCATAGGTTTGTGTTCTCCATGGTGATACGTGGAAGTGAGAAGTTGAGAAGCTTATTACTCTTGGGTGTTTGAGCACCCTAGAGCTTGTTCCTCTTGGGTGCTTTGGCACCCTAGACGGTTGGTGGTGTCTCGGAGCTCAATCATTGTGGTGCAAAGCTCTGGGCAAGCGTCGGGGTCTTCAATTAGGTTGTGGAGATTGCCCCGAGCATTTTAGGTCACCTCGGAGCCATAATCCATTGTGGTGAAGCTTCGTGGTGTTGTTGGGAGCCTCCAATTAAGTTGTGGAGTTTGCCCCTGTTGGAAATATGCCCTAGAGGCAATTAATAAAGTGTTTATTATTATCATATTTCTCCGTTCATGATAATGGTTTATTATTCATGCTAGAATTGTATTGACCAGAAACTAAATACATGTGTGGATAATAGACAAATACTATGCCCCTAGTATGCCTCTACTAGACTAGCTCGTTGATCAAAAGATGGTCAAGGTTTCCTGACCATTGACATGAGTTGTCATTTGATAACGGGATCACATCATTAGGAGAATGATGTGATGGACATGACCCAACCGTTAGCATAGCAAATGATCGTTCAGTTTATTGCTATTGCTTTCACTATGTCAAATACACGTTCCTCTGACCATGAGATCATGCAACTCCCGGATACCGTAGGAATACTTTGGGTCTATCAAACGTCACAACGTTACTGGGTGATTATAAAGGTGCACTACAGGTATCTCCGAAAGTGTTTGTTGAGTTGGCATGGATCGAGATTGGGATTTGTCACTCCGACTATCGGAGAGGTATCTCTGGGCCCTCTCGGTAATACAACATCACAGAAGCCTTGCAAGCACCGTGACTAAAGAGTTAGTTGCAAGATGATGTATTACGGAACGAGTAAAGAGACTTGCCGGTAACGAGATTGAACTAGGTATTGGATACCGACGATCGAATCTCGGGCAAGTAACATACCGCCAGACAAAGGGAACAACGTATGTTGACATATGAGGTTCACCGATAAAGATCTTCGTGGAATATGTAGGAACCAATATGAGCATCCAGGTTCCGCTGTTGGTTATTGACCGGAGAGTCGTCTCGATCATGTCTACATCATTCCCGAACCCGTAGGGTCCGCACACTTAAGGTTCGATGACGATTTAGTATTATATGAGTTATGTGATTGGTGGCCGAAGTTTGTTCGGAGTCCCGGATGAGATCACGGACATGACGAGGAGTCTCGAAATGGTCGAGAGGTAAAGATTCATATATTGGAAGGCTATATTCGGACGTCGGAAAGGTTCCGAGTGATTCGGGTATTTTTCGGAGTACCGGGGAGTTACGGGAATTCACCGGGAGAAGTAATGGGCCTTATTGGGCCATACGGGAAAAGGAGAGGCACGCCACGTGAGGAGGCGCACGCCCCCCCTTGCCCAAACCGAATTGGACTAGGGGAGGGGGCGCAGCCCCCTCTTTCCTTTCCCTCTCCCTTCCCCCTTTCCTACTCCGTATGGGAGGTGGAATCCTACTAGAACTAAGGAGTCCTAGTAGGACTCCCCACACTTGGCGCACCCCTAGGGGGCCGGCCTCCTCCCTCTCATCCTTTATATACGAGGGCAAGGGGGCACCCCAAGGTACACAATTGTCCCATAGCCGTGTGCGGTGCCCCGATCTCCGTTTTCCACCTCGGTCATATTTTCGGAGAGCTTAGGCGAAGCCCTGCCGAAATCACTTCACCGTCACCGTCGCCACGCCGTCGTGCTGACGGAACTCATCTACTACCTCGACGTCTTGCTGGATCAAGAAGGCGAGGAACGTCACCGAGCTGCACGTGTGTAGAACTCGGAGGTGCCGTACGTTCGGTACTCGATCGGTGCAGCTCGAAGGATTGTTCGACTACATCAACCGCGTTGTGAGACGCTTCCGCTAAAGGTCTACGAGGGTATGTAGACACACTCCCCCCTTCTCGTAGCGATGCATCTCCATGGATAGATCTTGCGTGAGCGTAGGATTTTTTTTGAAATTACATGCTCCGTTCCCCAACAGTGGCATCCGAGCCAGGTCTATGCGTAGATGTGATTTGCACGAGTAGAACACAAGTGAGTTGTGGGCGTGGGTGTATACATATTGCTTGCCGTTACTAGTTGATACTTGATTCGGCGGTATTGTGAGATGAAGCGGCCCGGACCGACATTACGCGTACGCTTACGCGAGACAGGTTTCACCGCTACGTGCACTCGTTGCATAAAGGTGACTGGCGGGTGTCTGTCTCTCTCACTTTAGTTGAATCGGTTTCAATGAAGAGGGTTCTTTTAGAAGATCAAAAAGCAATCACTACACCACGTTGTGGTTTTGCGTAGGTAAGAACGGTTCTTGCAAACCCGTAGCAGCCACGTAAAACTTGCAACAACAAAGTAGAGGACGTCTAACTTGTTTTTGCAGGGTATGCTGGTGATGTGATATGGCCAAGACATGATGTGATATAAGTTGTTGTATGAGATGATCATGTTTTGTAAAGTTATCAGGCAACCGGCAGGAGCCTTATGGTTGTCTCTTTATTGTATGCAATGCCAACGCTATGTAATTGCTTTACTTTACCGCTATGAGTTAGCAGTAGTAGTAGTAGTAGCAATAGCCGGCGAGACGACCATGACGCTGCGATGGAGATCAAGGTGTCACGACGTTACGATGGAGATCATGATGTCAATCTGGTGACGATGGAGATCATGACGGTGCTTTGCTGATGGAAATCAAAAGCACAAGACGATGATGGCCATATCATGTCACATATATTGAATTGCATGTGATGTTAATCCTTTTATGCATCTTATTTTGCTTAGGACGACGGTAGCATTATAAGATGATCCCTTCACTAAATTTCAAGATAAGTGTTCTCCCCTAGTATGCACCGTTGCAAAGGTTCGACGCTTCTAAACACCACGTGATGATCGGGTGTGATGGATTCTTTCGTTCGCATACAACGGGTGTAAGCCAGTTTTACACACGCAGAATACTTGGGTTAAACTTGACGAGCCTAGCATATACAGATATGGCCTCGGAACACAAGAGACCGAAAGGTCGAACATGAGTCATATAGTAGATATGATCAACATGAAAGATGTTCACCATTGATGAACTGATCCACCTCACGTGATGATCGGACGTGGATTAGTTTGATGTGGATCATGTTACACTTAGACAACTTGAGGGATGTTAATCTAAGTGGGAGTTCTTAAGTAATTTGATTAATTGAACTTCAATTATCATGGACATAGTCAATAGTGTCTTAGCAAGTTTATGTTGTAGAACGATAGACCACGCTGTTACTCCCCAGTATTTTAATGCGTTCCTAGAGAAAGTTAAGTTGAAAGTTGATGGAAGCAACTATGCGGACTGGGTCCGTATTCTGAGGATTGTCCTCACTGCTGCACAGAAGGCTTATGTCTTTGATGCACCGCTCGGTGAGCAACCCCTATGGCTTTGTCTGAAGACGTTATGAACATCTGGCAGACAAGAAAAGATGACTACTCGATAGTTCAGTGCGCCATGCTTTACGGCTTAGAACCGGGGCTCGAAAGATGTTTTGAGCACCATGGAGCATATGAGATGTTCCAAGAGCTGAAAGTTTGTTTTTCAAGCTCACACCCGGGTCGAGAGGTATGACACCTTCGACAAGTTCTATAGCTGCAAGATGGAGGAGAACAGCTCCGATAGTGAGCATGTACTCAGAACGTCTGAGTACTTCAATCACTTGAATTAAGTGGGAGTTAGACTTCCAAATAAAGTGGTGATTGATAGAGTTCTCTAGTCACTATCACTAAGCTACTGGATTTTCGTGATAAACTATAAACATGCAAGGGATAGAAGATCCTTAAGCTATTCGCGATGCTACAAGCTGCGGATGTAGAAATCAAAAAGGGAGCATCAAGTGTTGATGGTTAATAAGACCACTAGTTTCAAGAAGGGCAAGGGAAATAAAAGGGAACTTCAAGAAGAACGGTAAAACAGTTACCGCTCACGCGAAGAAACCCAAGGCTGAACCAAACCCGAGACTTAGTGCTCCCATTGCAAAGGGAAATGTCACAGGGAGCGGAACTTCCCCAAAGTAACTGGCAGATAATAAGACTGGCAATGTCAACAAAGATATTTGATATACATGTTATTGATGTGTACCTTACTAGTACTCGTAGGAGCACCTGGGTATTTGATACTTGTTCAGTTGCTTGCAACTTGAAACATGGAGCTTCGGAATAAACGAGGGCTAGCTAAGAACGAGGTGACGATGTGCATTGGAAGTGTCTCCAAGGTTGATGTGATCACCATCGCCACGCTCTCTCTACCTTCAGGATTAGTGATGAACCTAAATAATTGTTATTTGGTGCTTGCGTTAAGCATGAACATTATATCTGATAGTGTTTATTGCAAGACGGTTATTCAAATTCAGAGAATAATTGTTATTCTATTTATTTGGATAATATCATTGATGATCATGTACTTAAAATGAAAGGTTTATTGAATCTTGATCGTAGTAATACACATGTTCATAACACAAATGCCAAAAGATAATGATAGTACCACATATTTGTGGCACTGCCGCTTAGGTCATATCAGTGTTAAACACATGAAGAAACTCCATGTAGATGGGTTTTTGGAATCTCTTGATTATGAATCATTTGAGACATGTGAACCGTGCCTTATTGGCAAGATGACTAACACTCCGTTCTCCGGAACAATGGAGCAAGCAACCAACTTATTGGAAATAATACATACCGATGTATGCGGTCCGATGAGTGTTGAGGCGCGCGGTGGATATCGTTATGTTCTCACGTTCACAGATGATTTGAGTAGATATGGCTATGTCTACTTGATGAAGCATAAATCTGAAACATTTGAAAAGTTCAAAGAATTTCAGAGTGAAGTAGAGAACCATCGTAACAAGAAAATAAAGTTCTTACGATCTGATCGTGGAGGAGAATATTTGAGTTACGAGTTTGGCAATCACTTAAGACAATGTGGAATTGTTTCACAGCTCACGCCACATGGAACACCACAGCGTAATGGTGTGTCCGAACGTCGTAATCGTACTCTATTGGATATGGTGCGTTCTATGATGTCTCTTACCGATTTGCCACTATCATTTTGGGGTTATGCATTAGAGACAGCTGCATTCACTTTAAACAAGGGCACCATCTAAATCCGTTGAGATGACACCGTATGAACTGTGGTTTGCAAGAAACCTAAGATGTCGTTTCTGAAAGTTTGGGGATGCAATGCTTATGTCAAAAGGCTTCAGCCAGATAAGCTCGAACCCAAAGCGGATAAGTGCGTCTTCATAGGATACCTAAAAGAGACCGTTGGGTACACCTTCTACCACAGATCAGAAGGCAAAGTTTTCGTTGCTAAAGAATGGATCCTTTCTAGAGAAGGAGTTTCTCTCGAAAGAAGTGAGTGGGAGGAAAGTAGAACTTGATGAGGTAATTGTACCTCCTCTGGATAGTGGTATGCCACAGAAAGAAATTTCTGTGACACCGACACAGACCAGAGAAGAAGTTAATGATGATGATCATGAAACTTCGGATCAAGTTGTTACTGAACTTCGAAGGTCAACCAGGACACGTTCCGCACCAGAGTGGTACGGAAATCCAGTCTTGGAGGTCATGTTGCTAGACAACGATGAACCTTCGAACTATGAAGAAGCGATGGCAAGCCCGGATTCCGACAAATGGCTTAAGGCCATGAAATCCGAGATTGGATCCATGTATGAGAACAAAGTGTGGACTTTGGTAGACTTGCCCGATGAACGGCGAGCTATTGAAAATAAATGGATCTTTATGAAGAAGACGGATGCTGATGGTAATATCACCGTCTATAAAGCTCGACTTGTTGCTAAAGGTTATCACCAAGTTCAAGGAGTTGACTACGATGAGACTTTCTCACCCGTAGCGATGCTAAAGTCTGTCAGAATTATGTTAGCAATTGCCGCGTTTTATGATTATGAAATCTGGCAAATGGACGTCAAAACGGCATTCCTTTACGGATTCCTTAAGGAAGAATTGTATATGATACAGCCGGAAGGTTTTGTCGATCCTAAAGGCGCTAACAAAATATGCAAGCTCCAGCGATCCATCTATGGACTGGTGCAAGCATCTCGGAGTTGGAATACTCGCTTTGATGAAGTGATCAAAGCGTTTGGGTTTATACAAGTTTATGGAGAAACTTGTATTTACAAGAAAGTGAGTGGGAGCTCTATAGCATTTCTAATAGTATATGTGGATGACATATTGTTGATTGGAAATGATGTAGAATTTCTGGAAAGCATAAAGAATTGAAAGGAGATTTTCAATAAAAACCTGTTTTTGAGTTATCCACAGATTGGGCATCGAGATCTATGGAGATAGATCAAAACGCCTGATAAAAGTTCACACATCTTGATGAGTTTTTTGAAGAAGTTCAAAATGGATCAAGTCAAAGAAATGAGTTCTTGCCTGGTGTGAAGTGGAGTAAGACTTGAAAATCTAGGTAAAGGTTGTTTTACATGTTAGGCATCAAAATCTATAGAGATAGATTGAGACGCCTCATAGGACTTTCACGAAGCACATACCTTGACAAGTTTGAAGAAAGTTCAAAATGGATCAGTCAAAGAAAGAGTTCTTGACTGTGGTACAAGGTGTGAAATTGAGTAAGACTCAAATCTCGACCACGGCAGAATAAATAGAAAGGATGAAGGTTATTCCCTATGCCTCGGCCATAGGTTCTATAAAGTATGCCATGCTGTGTGCATTGCCATGTGTCTGGCAAAGAGGACGAAAGTGATCCAGGAGTAGATCACTGGACAGCGGTCAAAGTATATCCTTAAGATGATTAAGGAAGAATTTCTCGGGAAATAGAGGTAATAAAGAGTTCGTCGTAAGGGGTTACGTCGATGCAAGCTTTAAACACCAATCCGGAAGACTATGAGTCTCTGACTGGATACATAAAGTGGGGTAGTTTTTTTGGAGTAGCTCCAAAGCAGAGTATGGTGACCGCATCTACATAAGACATAGAGATTTGCAAAGTACACATGGATCTGAATGTGGCAGACCCGTTGACTAAACCTCTTCCACGAGCAAAACATGATCAGCACCAGAATGTGATGGGTGCTAGATTCATTACAATGTAATTGACTCTAGTGCAAGTGGGAGACTGTTGGAAATATGCCCTAGAGGCAATTAATAAAGTGTTTATTATTATCATATTTCTCCGTTCATGATAATGGTTTATTATTCATGCTAGAATTGTATTGACCGGAAACTAAATACATGTGTGGATAATAGACAAATACTATGTCCCTAGTATGCCTCTACTAGACTAGCTCGTTGATCAAAAGATGGTCAAGGTTTCCTGACCATGGACATGATTTGTCATTTGATAACGGGATCACATCATTAGGAGAATGATGTGATGGACATGACCCAACCGTTAGCATAGCAAATGATCGTTCAGTTTATTGCTATTGCTTTCACTATGTCAAATACACGTTCCTCTGACCATGAGATCATGCAACTCCCGGATACCGTAGGAATACTTTGGGTGTATCAAATGTCACAACGTTACTGGGTGATTATAAAGGTGCACTACAGGTATCTCCGAAAGTGTTTGTTGAGTTGGCATGGATCGAGATTGGGATTTGTCACTCCGACTATCGGAGAGGTATCTCTGGGCCCTCTCGGTAATACAGCATCACAGAAGCCTTGCAAGCACCGTGACTAAAGAGTTAGTTGCAAGATGATGTATTACGGAATGAGTAAAGAGACTTGCCGGTAACGAGATTGAACTAGGTATTGGATACCGACGATCGAATCTCGGGCAAGTAACATACCGCCAGACAAAGGGAACAACGTATGTTGACATATGAGGTTCACCGATAAAGATCTTCGTGGAATATGTAGGAACCAATATGAGCATCCAGGTTCCGCTGTTGGTTATTGACCGGAGAGTCGTCTCGATCATGTCTACATCATTCCCGAACCCGTAGGGTCCGCACACTTAAGGTTCGATGACGATTTAGTATTATATGAGTTATGTGATTGGTGGCCGAAGTTTGTTCGGAGTCCCGGATGAGATCACGGACATGACGAGGAGTCTCGAAATGGTCGAGAGGTAAAGATTCATATATTGGAAGGCTATATTCGGACGTCGGAAAGGTTCCGAGTGATTCGGGTATTTTTCGGAGTACCGGGGAGTTACGGGAATTCACCGGGAGAAGTAATGGGCCTTATTGGGCCATACGGGAAAAGGAGAGGCAGGCCACGTGAGGAGGCGCACGCCCCCCCTTGCCCAAACCGAATTGGACTAGGGGAGGGGGCGCAGCCCCCTCTTTCCTTTCCCTCTCCCTTCCCCCTTTCCTACTCCGTATGGGAGGTGGAATCCTACTAGGACTAAGGAGTCCTAGTAGGACTCCCCACACTTGGCGCACCCCTAGGGGGCCGGCCTCCTCCCTCTCATCCTTTATATACGGGGGCAAAGGGGCACCCCAACGTACACAATTGTCCCATAGCCGTGTGCGGTGCCCCGATCTCCGTTTTCCACCTCTGTCATATTTTCGGAGAGCTTAGGCGAAGCCCTGCCGAAATCACTTCACCGTCACCGTCGTCACGCCGTCGTGCTGACGGAACTCATCTACTACCTCGACGTCTTGCTGGATCAAGAAGGCGAGGAACGTCACCGAGCTGCACGTGTGTAGAACTCGGAGGTGCCGTACGTTCGGTACTCGATCGGTGGAGCTCGAAGGATTGTTCGACTACATCAACTGCGTTGTGAGACGCTTCCGCTAAAGGTCTAAGAGGGTACGTAGACACACCCCCCCTTCTCGTAGCGATGCATCTCCATGTATAGATCTTGCGTGAGCGTAGGAATTTTTTTGAAATTACATGCTCCGTTCCCCAACAGCCCCAACCTTGTTTGTACGGGTTCGGTGACCGTCCTCAAGGGTCCCTTAGTGGAATCACGACATCTTGCATTGTGCGAGGGCGTGAGGATATTACGGTGACCTTAGTGGCATCTTGGGGAGCATTGTGCCTCCACATCGTTCCAAACGGAGATTAGCATCCGCAAGGGTGTGAACTTCGGGATACACCGTCGTCTCCGCGTGCCTCCGTTATCTCTTACCCGAGCCCTTTACTTATGCACTTTACTTTGTGATAGCCATATTGATTCATGCTATATATCTTGCCATCACTGAGTTGTTTATCTTGCTTATCATAAGTTGTTGGTGCACATAGGTGAACCTAGTTGTTTTAGGTTTTGTGCTTGACATATTAAATGCTAGTTTTATTCCGCATTTGTTCAAGCCTAAACAGTAATTATTTTAAAGCGCCTATTCACCCCCTCCCTCTAGGCGACATCCACGTCCTTTGATATGATATGCATCAAACAATTTTAGATTCATCATATTCAATCCATGCAAAAGAACTTCAAAGAGTACCCCAAGATTTCCATCGGAGAAAGTAGGACAAGAACGTGCATCAACCCATATGCATAGATTACTGCATTGTCATAAAGTGCATCAAAACCATATAAAAGTATTGTAAACATGGGTAAATATGACATGAATACTTCATAAATTATTGATACGTTGGAGACGTATCTGTGGCCGTCGTTGCGACTTGTTCGGTTTCTGGCCTGCGCTCGTCAAAGTTTGTCGGGTACCTATGCAAACATGTTCGGGCAGGCAAGTCCCTCGTGAGCTGGCCACCTCCCACATTGGGCGCATAGGTAAATGATAAAACAAAGAATTTTTGACGCTGAATGCTACCTAACATGGCCTTGATCAAACGATGTAATCATGGTATGAATTTGGGATACGAATGATTCAAGGCAATAGCCTATCATTTTGACATCAAAATAATAAAACACAACCATGCAAGTAAACAATTATTGCCTTTCAAAATAAAATATGCCAAAGAACGTGATCTCTATACACTTAATCATGATAAGCAGACACATTTAGTCTTCCTAGCATTAAGATATCAAATTATGAACAACCCCGATACCAAACCAAGCAATAAATCATACTTTTCTAGCTTAAGCTTTTTCAACTATTACGCATTACAATGATGAACGGTGGCTTTGCCACAAATATCATGTCAGTTCTATATGATCATGCAAAGCAAAATAACAAGTAATGCTGAAGTCATATGATGAATAGTAACAATGAATTGCATGGTAATATATCTCAGAATGACTATGAAAATGACATAATAGGTAGGTATGGTGGCTATTTTGAGGAAGGACATAACGAGCCTTATGTGTGAGAGAGCGTGTCATCGCACAGAGTTGGATGCACCAGCGAAGTTTGCACCATGTCTCGAGGTGAGAGTGAGCAATGCACGGTACCGAAGATGTCAACAAAATATGGATAGGTGGAAGTGCTTATAGACCAAAGACTCACATTAATCATAAAAAACTCAAGTACTTATTGAAAAAGTTTTAGTAGCCCTCCAAGCAAAGCATAACTCGCATGCCCCTAGGGAGGAGGTTGGTAGGAGTTAACCATCTCGCCCCCTGATCTGAACACACAAAGATTGTCAATCAAAGATAACTCATACTTCGACTTCCTCGCTAATGTCAGCGGCTACCACTTTCGTGCATAAAAGACTCACAAACCTTAACACCAATATTAGCACTTAGCTTTTAATTATTTACCCACACACTCACATATTACAACCTCAATATTGCAAAACTATTGAAAGAATCAAACTCGTCCTTATTCAATGATCTTCAAGTCCATGCAAGTCTTTATTATACCACTGTTACATACCCATCATTCTTGGACCAATCATATAACTCATGCAAATTACCAATTCCTACCCAAAGATATAGAATTAAATCAAGAGAGATCTAATAAATCTTATAACATATCGCCATGCTCAATCAAATATAAATAAAGTACAAGAGCAATTGCCTCAACTCAAATAGATATAAGTGAAGAACGGATGAACATCATACAAATATAAGATATAAGATGAGTGTGTGTCCCACCTAATAGGTGTGATCAGGAACCAGTGATTGTAAAAAACAGTAAAGAAAACTAATATAAAAATGTCTTGGGTGGTTTATACCACCTCTGTTCCTAATAATATAAAAACGTCTTGGTAGTTTATACTACCTTTGTTCCTAAATACAAGATGTTTTTTTTTGCGGGGCCTAAATACTAGACGTTGAGCTGTCAGAACGTTTAATATTTAGGAATAGAGGGCATAATTTGTATTTCTTTTTTCGTACCGACGGTTTGAAATAGGCTCGAATCCTCTTTCTATTTCAAAACCGACGGTCAAAAATACTCGAACTCTCGAGATATGGGATGGACTTGTAGGAAGAAAGAAAAGAAGCAACACCGACGTCGGTGACGTTGAGCTGTCCGCCTGCCCCGGCGACTGTCCGGTGGGACCAACCAAACGAGCAGCTCGACGGAAAACCCCGCGATGCGCCGCTTTCTTAATTCGTTTGCTTCACGTAATCAATTCGGCACTGCTGCGCACGTTGCCGGGCGCCTTTTATTAGCAGCGCACCGACAGCGTTAGTTAGCGATCAACGGGGGGAGCTTTCACAACGGGAAAGCGGCAGCAGGTAAACCGTTCTTAACAGCGCCGCTTTTACCTTTTAGGACAGAGCAAAGCAAGTGCAGTGGCAGTGGTTGGCAGCAGACAGCAGCTCGCCTCCTTCCTTCCTTCCTCCTCACTCCCCGCTATATACCCGCTACCCTACCCGTCGGAGGGTGCGCGCAGTGGCAGAGCTCGGTGGATTGTCGGGGCAAATGGATTCCAGGGCCGCCCTCTTGTGCTTCCTGGCCGTCGCCTCCTCCCTCCTGCACCCCGCCAGATCTGACGGTAAGAGCACCCGCTGCGCTTCTTCTCTTTGCTTGCTTGCTCGCTGCTGCATTTGTGATTCGGTTCTGCGCCTGAGCCGGATCTGATTCTGATCCGCGCGGCGTGGATTTAGAGGTTGGTTCTTGGAATCTAGTAGTACTCGCTTAGGATGATGAGCATGGTGTAGACGTATGGACGAGGAAGCTGCTTCAGGCGAGGGTGCTCGTCTGAATTTCATTTTCGGTGGTACATAGCATCCTAATTCCTGAATACTTAGCTTGCCGTTGCCTATCGATGTGCCGAGTTCTTGGATAAGCGGTTCTAGTGGGTTGGTGAGAGATCTGGCCTTCCAAGATCTCTTACTCTGTTTTACCTTCATTTGAGACGTGATAATTACTCAAATTGTTCCAGCACACACAAGATTCAGCATGCATGATCTGATGGTCAGGTCTCGTTGGTGAGCAATTGCATTGTTCTTCTGTTCGCTCGAGCCTGTAGCTGGTGCTCATGTTCTGTTGCAGGGCACGGTCGTGGCGACAAATGAACGGGTCGCTGTTTGATTTGGTGTGTGTGAAGTGTGCTAGGCACAAGACACACCGCTTAATTAGTGCTCCCTCTATAACAAAATGTAAGACGTTTTTTATGCCCTGTGCTAAACCAAAAAACGTCTTACATTTTGGTACAGAGGTAGTACTATGATCAACTTATACCGGAAGACTTAGCAATAAAAAACCTTGGGAGTGCTTTTGCCTCGTAGAGATCTGGTACTCACTCACAAAATAGTTGCTTTAGCCACGAAATGAAAGAGAACTCTGCACCCATTGTTTTGATGCTGCAGCCTATCACCTTCTTGCCTGCGCGATCCTTTGTGTGGGCGCGTTCATGTTTGATGTGTCCATCCTAGTCGTGCAGAGGCCGAATGTGTGCTCATTGTGTTTGTAACCCCTTGATGCTTCATTACGAGTTAATAAAAAAAACCTTGTAATTAAACTTCTTGCTTGATACTGGTGACTGTTTTCAGGGGACGACAACCAGCTCCTCAAGGGGATCAACAGCTACAGAGCTTCACTCAAGGTCCCGGCGCTCACCGAGAACAGCAATGCCGACTGCCTGGCCGAGCAGCTAGCGAAGAAGTTCAAGGGGCAGCCGTGCACCAACACCACCGGAGCCAACACCGTCCCCGGCACCGAGCCGCAGTTCCCCGACTACCCCCAGTTCCTCGACCGCTGCCACCTCAACGCATCGGTGACCGAGGACGGGCAGGTCATGCCGGCATGCGTGCCTGGTCTTGTGGCCGACATTGTGCTGACCAACTACACCAAGTCCCAGTATAACAGGTTCCTCAACGACACCAAGTACTCCGGCGTCGGGATCGCCAACGAAGGGGACTGGGTGGTCGTCGTCCTCAGCACCAGCACCGACTCCGGCGACTACTCCCCTGCTCCCCCGGGCTCGAACTGGGCTCCTTCGGTCCAGCCATTCAGCTGGATGATTGTTTCGCTGGTAGGGTTTGTAGTTTTGCTGATGAAGTGAGAAGAATCGATGTTGCTCATATCGCGTGCTACGCCGCTGCAAATGGGTGTGTTCATCTTATGCCCGTGTCAATCATCTCTGTATCATTCAGATTTTCATTTCTACTTGGTCCAGTTGACACCACAGTACAGTAGCATATGCATGCCACGAGGTTTGGGATCGGAACATTTTTTTCCCCACTATTTGCCTTTGACCACAATTGTCAATGGCTTTATGCATATTGTGGCCAGGTGATGTGCATTATTGAACCACATCTTTTATCTTTGAACATTTAGAATTTCAACTTTGTTGGGTGTTGGCACTGTGCACTCAATTTCTTTTAACATCCGTACTGTGCATTTAGTTTTTTATTATTAGATGCATATTGGTGAAGCTGAGATGACTTGCGTTTTTTCTTCTTTGAGAGGAGATAACTTGTGTGTTTGTAGCTCAGATAACCGGTAGATTTTCAATTAGAGGGCAGAGGCCGCACACCTCCAAGGGACCTTGTAAGAGCATCGTCCAAGGGAGCATCTACAACCGGGCACTGTCCCATGAACAGCCGGTCATTGATTGGTCACAAAATCACAACTCAACCGGTATCCTCAAAACAAAATCACAACTCAACCGGTATCCTCAAACTGGCCCTATACGTTCGGGCTGACCGGCACCATCATATCCAACCCATGTATGGGGCGAATATGGGAGGCCCGGGTGCATCCGCCACGTCGGATCTGACACACATGACCCACTAAAATTTTCATCAATCCTCCCCTCCCCCACCGCCCGACCTAGCAGGACCAGTCCTTTGCCTCTCCTCTCTTCCTCCTCGTCCGCGCCGGCCCTCTCTTAGCTTCGTCACTACAACCACAAAATTTCTCCTCTCTTCCTCCTCGTTCGCGCCGGCCCTCTCTTAGCTTCGTCACTATAACCACAAAAATCCTTTCCGTCAGTCCGCCGCCACGGTACGTCCGACTCTTCTTGGAGTACACCTTGCCCACTATGTGTTTGAAAAATTGTTCGAGTAGTTATTATTATTATTTTGTAGGCAAAATGATGGATTTGGAGGATTCGTCAGATGAAGAGTATCAACACAAGAAGCTTGATGAATTAGTTCAAAAGGAGTTGTTCGATTCATCAGATTTGGACGACGAAGATGCTGAGATGATGATGAGCATCCAGGGGAAATGGAGCACATTCCGAACTTCACTGGTTCGATCAAAGGGAGGAGACTTTACAATCGGGATAGGATCGCTAGCCTCTACAAGGACTATTTCCACCTCGTACCAACATTCCTTGAAACATTTTTTCGTCGATTCTACCCTATGCGAGAACCCTTATTCTTGCGTGTGTGGAGGGAGTGGAGACACATGATCCCTACTTGAGTCTCAACAATGATTGTTGCGGAACACTCTCGTTCTCTCCTTTGCAGAAATGCACGACTACACTGACGATGCATGCAGTAGGTACCGTCGTTGATGTCGTTGGTGAGATTGTCCGGATGGGGGCGAGCACATAACTTGAAACCACTATGAGATTTGACTGCATCGTGGTGCAAGTGTTTGGAGTGGAGTATCTGAGAGAACCAACTATGCAAGATACAGGAAGGCTGATGGCTATTGGAGCTGCAAGAGGTTTTCCAGGTATGCTCGGATCAGTTGATTGCATGCGTCAATGGAAGAACTGCCTCAAAGCTTTGCACGGGATGTACCAAGGTCACATCAAAGAGGCCACCCCCATACTAGAAGCAACGGTATCAAGGGACTTGTGGATTTGGCGTGCTTTCTTTGGTATATTTGGTTCTCACAATGACATCAATGTGTTCCTGCGATCTCCGTTGTTCAAGAGACTTTGTGATGGGGAAGCGACACCATGCAACTACACCGTCGACGGGCACAACTACGACACGAGGTACCACCTTACTATCCTTAGTGTGTGGCCTTTGTGAAAACCATATCCAATCCTCATGGAAACAAATAAAGTCACTTTCCAACAATGCAAGAAGCAATTAGGAAGGATGTGTGAAAGGACGTGGATGTCGCCTAGAGGGGGGGGGGGTGAATAGGCGCTTTAAAATAATTACGGTTTAGGCTTGAACAAATGCGGAATAAAACCAACGTTTAATATGTCAAGCACAAAACCTAAAGCAACTAGGCTCAGCTATGTGCACCAACAACTTATGCTAAGCAAGATAAACAACAAAGTGATAGCAAGATATATAACAAGAAACAATATGGCTATCACAAAGTAAAGTGCACAAGTAAAGGGCTCGGGTAAGAGATAACCGAGGCGTGTGGAGACGATGATGTATCCCGAAGTTCACACCCTTGCGGATGCTAATCTCCGTTCGGAGCGGTGTGGAGGCACAATGCTCCCCAAGAAGCCACTAGGGCCACCGTAATCTCCTCACGCCCTCGCACAATGCAAGATGCCGTGATTCCACTAAGGGACCCTTGAGGGCGGTCATCGAACCCGTACAAATGGCAACCCTTGGGGGCGGTCACCGGTACCCGTACACTTTGGCAACCCTTGGGGGCGGTCACCGGTACTAGTACAAATTGCTCGGGGCAATCTCCACAACCTAATTGGAGACCCCGATGCTTGCCCGGAGCTTTACACCACAATGATTGAGCTCCGAGGCACCACCAACCGTCTAGGGCGCCAAGGCACCCAACAGGAACAAGCTCTAGGGTGCTCAAACACCCAAGAGTAATAAGCTTCTCAAACTTCACTTCCACGTATCACCGTGGAGAACTCAAACCTATGCACCAAATGCAATGGCAAGGGCACACGGAGTGCCCAAGTTCTTCTCTCCCAAATCCCACCACAACAACTAATGCTATGGAGGAAAATGAGAGGAAAAATGAAGAAGAACACGAAGAACTCCAAGATCTAGATCCAAGGGGTTCCCCTCACATAGAGGAGAAAGTGATTCGTGGAAATGTGGATCTAGATCTCGTCTCCCTTTTCCCTCAGGAACTAGCAAGAATCATTGGAGGGATTGAGAGATAGCAAGCTCAAAGAAGGTCAACAATGGGGGGCAAAAACGAGCTCAAGAGTTGGGGAACCATTGGGGAAGAAGACCCCCTTAAATAGGTCCTCACGAATCTGCCCGTTATGTGTGCAGAATAACATAGGAGCGGTACAACCGCTATGAGCACCGGTACAACTGGTAAAAAGCAATAAGCGGTACAACCGGCCCACAACCGCCCAAGAACCGCACCACAACAGAAACTAGTCCGATGGTAGAGTGCTACATGACTGGTACAACCTTCGGACCAATTCTGGAGCGGTACAACCGCTCCAAACACCGGTTGTACCGGTTAACCGGTACAACCTCTCTATGGGGCGGTACAACCTCTCCATGTAAAACAGGTAAGACTAAAACAGCCATAACTTTCGCATACGAGCTCCGATTTGAGCAAACTCAAGCTTGTTGGATAAAGGACAACAAGAGCTATCCAACAATGACTAGTTAAATTAAGAACAAGCAGTGGAGAATAAATGCCACTAGGATAAGGAAGATGACCTTCCCAATAAATATCCGGCAAAATCTCTAACACCGAAAACACAATATGATGCATACGAAATCTATTTTCGATGAGCTTGAACTTATCACGATAAAGACCATAAGCTCAAAAACTCACATAGAGAAAAACCAAATAATGACCAAGAAAGATGATGATGCAAGGATGCAAATGGTTTGAGCTCTCAACGAACGATACGATCAAGCTACTCACTTGAGAGCCCCCCTTGATAGTACGGCAATCGATCCTATAACTCGGTCTCCCAACTACCACCATGAGACCGGTAAAATAGAAAACCTATCAAGGGCAAACCTATACCTTGCACATAGTCCACTTGAGCTAGATGATGATGATCTTGACTTCCACAAGATGGACCACCTTTCTTGATTGTGTTGGCTCGATGAAGACTAGTTGATTGCTCTCCCATACTCCACTATGGGTGAGCCACTCTTCGTCACATCTTCACAAGTCCATTGTCACCACAATGGACGGCAAGCTTCAAGCATGATCTCTTCGTGATGCTCCACTTGAACTTGCACACCGCAATCTTGATGACGATCACCACTTGATGTCATCCTCCATGGGTTGTATGAGATCTTCCATTTGACGCAAGCCCATGGAAACATACCTAACCCCACATAGAACTCTCACGTAGACCATGGGTTAGTACACAAAGCGTAATGGACAATACTTACCATACCATGAGATCACCTGATCCCTCTTGGTACATCTTGTACACTTTGTGTGTTGATCAGCTTGATTCACTCTTTGACTTAGTCTTGATCAACCTTGTATCATATCTTCTCTCTGACCAATCTTTGGATAAAACCTTGAATACCACCTTGATCACCATATAAACTCCTTGAAACCAACAGATGGACTTCAAGAAGTGCCTATGGACAAATCCTTCGAATATAACTCAAGGCAACCATTAGTCCATAGGGAATGTCATCAATTACCAAAACCACACATGGAGAAATGTGCTCTTACAATCTCCCCCATTTTGGTAATTGATGACAACCACCCTCAAGAGAGTTTATATAAGGAAATAAGCACAACCAAACACACACATGCAAAGTAATAATGCATGGGTATGAGATGCAGATGCTTAAGCAATCAAAAGCAAAAACTCTCTAAACTTTCCAACCTAAACTCTCTAAACTTCTCCCCCATTGTCATCGATTGCCAAAATGGATGAAAATCTTAGAAATCCAATATAATAGGTGTTCTTCCAAAAAGTGTGTATTTCTAAAAATATGAGTGCAATGAAATACACATATACAATGATAAGTAGTTGGAGGAAAACAAACTATATTGAGTATCCAAAGATTTCAAAAGGATCGTATGGCACAAAGACATACAAAAGAGTGAGACAAGCAATCAGAAGATACCAATTGGAATAAACAATCACATGATCCTATGACTCCCATGAATAAAAGATATTATGATATGGGCAAAAGAGTGTTTTAAAGAAATTAGAGAAGCTCCCCATGATTTGTGCACTATTAAGAATTTTTGTATTTGGATACAAGAGCACAAAATAGGATCATCACTTCCCCAAAATCAATAGAAACACACAATAAGTGCAAGCACGTAGATAAGACAATAAGAATATCACTTGCACCAAACATATGGTTGAGCAACATGTAAAAGAGGCAACTTAAGAATACGCTCAACCAAAATGATGTGTGTGAGTCATGGCAAAGCACTTGAGAAGACTATTATAAGGATGAGCATTAAGCATCAATATAGTCTTGATGAAATGAGACACAAAGTGCAAGACATATCCTTCCCACACACACAAAGCACTTTAGCAAATGGGTTCACAAGCTTACTAATAAGATAATTAAAAACCAAAGCTTGTGACAACCCATGGTGAAGATAAGAAATAATAGCCTTGTCAAGAGGAGGGATACCAAACGAAGTGGAAAAACCCCCGTCAAGACAAGCATGAGGAAAAATAATCTTCACCACCAAAGAGTGCATCAAGATGCATGGATATAAGATCCGCACTCAAGACAAATTCATTCACGAAACCACCAAGGAATTATAAAAAGGAATGCAACGGTGGACGTGAAGGAAAAGAGGATATCAACTAGAGATGTAACTTCTCTCATGTGTATAAGATTCTAGGTAGAATACAATCATGATGATATATATCCACAAAGAAGGATGTACACATGAAATAGTTACAATAAGAAAGAGCAAGATATCCAAACGGAAGTCATAAATATACCAATAAGAACTTTGCTTGAAAGCATAGCACATGGCTTAATATTGTCTTATTGTATATAACTAGACTCCACCACACGATCATCAAAGACATCACAACTAGCAGCAAGAGATTATCGTTGGGATGCTTTGAGTAAGGAAACAAGTACCACAAGAAAGAATCAAGAAATTCATGCCATGATGCAACCTACAAGAAGTTGAATGCAAGAAATGTATGCATGAAGTAGATACTTGTTACCGAGATAGCATTGGATTGATGTAGTAGATAATGGTTCATCGATCATCCTAGCTTGGCTCCAATAAGCACATGGTGTCAACACCTTCCTTGTAAGTGAGCCAAGCATCCAATGCATCTCCAATTGTTCCTAGAACAACAACACAAACAAAATGGTACCCAAACTCATTGAGACCAAAGAGTTAGTAGACCAACAATACATAGGACAAACTCCACATAACTATGTGCATATAGATATGAACTTGAATTTCATGCACACTTTAGCCAATTTGTGACATAGTTGAGTTTCTCCTATATATTGGGTCGAAGAAAGAAAGCATGCCAAAGAAAGTACATAGTAAATATGCATGCTCAAGACTTTCAAGAACCAAATCAACACATAGTTGATAAGATACCAAGTGAAAATAAGATACCAAACGAAGAAATTATCACTTGAAGGATACCAATAAAAAGATACATCAAGGAATGAGATATCCATTGACACATGCCAAATAACAGGAAACAAGATACCAATCGAAAGAAAACAAAAAGAGGTATCAATTTCCCAAAAGAGAGCTAGGTTCCAAACAAACCAAACCCTCGGCAAATTTTCATGATGGCACAAAGCACTAAAAAGAAAAGGATTGACTTCCACCAACACACACTTGATAAGGATCAAAACGTTTTATGATAAATGCATAAAGAGAGTGTTCTAAAGAAAATAGAATAGCTCCCCCAACAGATGTGATTTATATAGAATTTGCATTTGAATACAAGATGCACAAGATGTGATCATCACTTTCACTATATCTATAGAAACACTAGACATGTTCAAAAAGATCCACAAGAGGCGAGGAAGACAAACAGATAAACAAAATCCAATGTAAAGATGAGAAGCAATTTCTACCACATAAAAGGATACCAATTGTCAAAGGACAAGAAGTAATTCGAAATAATTCCTATTGGTAGATTGCAAAGATATCCAACATCATCTTCACACCTAAATCATAAGCAAATGACACTTGTAGAGTTAATATGCCACCTAGGAACAAAATAATTTACAGTATCAATTCTAAGTAACAATACCTCAAATGTACACATTTTCTAGGCTTGTAATATGCACATAGCATATTACTCCTCCATAATGTGATAACCGAAAATGATTAACAAGTGGTAAATGAAATCCAACAAGAGATAATTAATGGACCGTTTAGAATTTGAATTTCTCATGAGAAGACATACGACATAGAAGCTAGATAATCTTGTAATATCAATACTAAGTGGTATTACTCATGTACACACATTTTTAGGATTGTGAAGTGCACAAAGCACATCACTCCCCCAAAATGGGATAATCCATTAATCTCTCAAAAGAGCCAACTAAGATAAGACAAGATGCAAAAAGGCTCTACACAAGACTCACACATACATGATGTGCAACCCATCATACATACTTGATTACTCAAGATAAACAAATAGGAAGCACAACATATAAAAACACATGCAAGGTACAAAACCACAACATGCAAAGGGGCAAGTAACTATCAATGTAAACAATTTAAGTACAAGTTACCGTAAGGAGGCACATTGGATATAAGATAGAAACTCGATAATCCAAATGACTTGGCTTTAGATAATATGAATGGTGAAGATCCCTTAATTCTTCATGATGTAGCCAAGTCACCAATGCCCTCCAACAACACCTATTGATCAAGTTTGAGCTTGTTGGTCCCCAACCAAGTTGGGTCCGAAGAGGTTAGTCACAATAGGCTTGGCTACCCAAATGGTTCTTTTCTTGACACCACATTGAGTACCAACAAACTTGGCAAACACATTGCAAACCTTATCCTTCCCAAGAGAATAGATATCATCAATAATAATTGGGTTGGATACTTTACCATTAGTGCATGAAGAAGCAAAGTGACCCTTCTCACGACATAAGTAGCAAAATCTACCCTTTACTTTCTTCTCAATTGATTTCTCAACTTGAGGAGCGTTGAGTTGGGTCTTCTTGGGAAGAGGCCTTTCTTCAACTTGAGTTTGAGCATGAGATTGAACTTGTGGCCGCTTCCCTTGTTGCTTGTCACTATGGGGCTTTTTCTTCAATGGGCAAGATCTAACATGGTGCCCTTCTATTTTGCACTTGAAGCAAAAAATCTTGGCCGAATTCTTGACTTGTTCTTGGTCCTTCTTCTTGTAGCTTTTGGACTTCTTCTTCTTATTGGAGTTGAATCCAAGTCCACCCTTGTCATTGGAGGGTTTTTGCCCACACAAGATATTCCTGAGTGTGGACTTCCCTTCATGACTCTTTTCCAAGTCTTTCTTCAAAGAAATGACTTGGGCCTTGAGCTCTTTGATTTCCTCTACATGGTTAGTATCAACACAAGTACTAGAGGAAGTATAAGCTTCATCGTTAGAGCAACAAGGCAAGGAAAGTAATTCATCACAAGATGTACCAATGTTATGCATAGATGAGTTACGAGGACTAGCACATGACAATATAGCATTTTGATTAGAAGTAGTGCTAATGTCCACATGAGGCTCACTAGATGTTACCTTAGTAGTAATAGCCTCATGAGCTATCTTTAGCACAATATGGGATACTGGAAGATCACCATGAGTGCTAAAAAGCTTTTCATGACTTTCTTCCAATTTTCCATAATTGCTAGATAGCAATTCAAGTTGAGCCCTTAGCTCAAAATTTTCCTTCAAAATGGATGCTTCACAAGAAATAGAGTTAGTAGCACAAGCATCATCATTAACAACAAGAGGAGAAGGCAACTTGGCAAGCTCTTTAGCATATGAAGCTTCAAGTTGAGCATGAGACTCGGTGAGTTCGATGAGCGAACTCTTAATGACCCTTGAGCCATTTTTGAGGTGCTCAAAGTCCTCAAGGAGTTTAGCATGAGCAACTTCAAGCTTATCATTTTTAGTACTAAAATCATTAGCCACCTCGAGAGCCCTATCATGGGATTCCTTTAATCTAGATAATTCTATAGCAAAGGTCTCCTCAAGAGATTCCTTGGTGGTTTGTTCATTTTCAAGAACTTGAGATAGCTCCGCGATCTCATTAGCGTAATCACGCTCATGACCTTCCATTTTCTCAATGGTGTACTCATGCTCCTCGAGGTGAGCTTCCAACCCCTCAATATATTTCTTTCCCTCAATGGCAATAGACATGATTTCCATGAAGTTGGAGCGAGCAAGTTTATTCTTATGAAGAGCTTTAAAAATCATTTCACCCTTAACTTTTAAGGAAGCAATATTATCACTCTCTTCATCATTATCCTCATCCTCATTATCTTCAACATCATCATCATGAGATATATTGGGATTCAAAGTAGGAGATACCTTTGAAGCCTTAGCCATAAAGCAAAAGTGAGAAACAATAGATGATGATGTAGGATCCCTTGAAGCATCATTCAAGACCATATCTTGTTCCATGGAGTGTTGGGTTTCCTCTACATTGTTAGCACAACAACTCGAGGAAATAGATACATTTTTATCATGGCAACAAGATATAGCAAGCAGATCATCATGAGATTTAGTCAAGCAATTTCTACATGATATGCAAGGACTATCAACACAAGCATGTGAAACTTGTAAGGTGCTCGAAGTGTTAAAGTCCAAAGATGGAGCATTGCAATGTGATAGTGATGAGGGATCATCAACAGTAAGCACACTATCAACATTGCAATGACCAACACTACTCACCATATCATTACCTTGTGGCAATCCACATGTAGGTGAAGTAGAAGAAGTTGAGAAGACAATATGACCGGAGGTGGAGGGAGAACAATCATCCTCACAAATCTTGGACACACCATATTTATCTTGAAGCTTTGTCCACAACTCATGAGCATCCTGGAACGACATGAGTTGAAATATAACTACATTGCTCAAAGCATCAAAAAGCACATTAGAAGCTTGAGCATTGAGATAAGAGTTTTTATCATCCTCTAAAGATAATTTTTGAGGATCCTTCGGAGAAGAAAAACCCATATCTACAATCCGCTCTAAATTTGGGTCCATGACCCTAAAGAGATTAAACATGTGAATTACCCAAACATCAAAATTTGTGCCATCAAAACGAAGAGTGCCAGAGAATCCTAAACCCCTAGTCAACATCCTTACTCTCTAGGTGGTAAAACCTAATAATGAGAGACCTAGCTCTGATACCAATTGAAAGGACGTGGATGTCGCCTAGAGGGGGGGGTGAATAGGCGCTTTAAAATAATTACGGTTTAGGCTTGAACAAATGCGGAATAAAACTAACGTTTAATATGTCAAGCACAAAACCTAAAGCAACTAGGCTCACCTATGTGCACCAAAAATTTATGCTAAGCAAGATAAACAACTAAGTGATAGCAAGATATATAACAAGAAACAATATGGCTATCACAAAGTAAAGTGCACAAGTAAAGGGCTCGGGTAAGAGATAACCGAGGCGCGTGGAGACGATGATGTATCCCGAAGTTCACACCCTTGCGGATGCTAATCTCCGTTCGGAGCGGTGTGGAGGCACAATGCTCCCCAAGAAGCCACTAGGGCTACCGTAATCTCCTCACACCCTCACACAATGCAAGATGCCGTGATTCCACTAAGGGTCCCTTGAGGGCGGTGACCGAACCCGTACAAATGGCAACCCTTGGGGGCGGTCACCGGTACCCGTACACTTTGGCAACCCTTGGGGGCGGTCACCGGTACCAGTACAAATTGCTCGGGGCAATCTCCACAACCTAATTGGAGACCCCGACGCTTGCCCGGAGCTTTACACCACAATGATTGAGCTCCGAGGCACCACCAACCGTCTAGGGTGCCAAGGCACCCAAGAGGAACAAGCTCTAGGGTGCTCAAACACCCAAGAGTAATAAGCTTCTCAAACTTCACTTCAACGTATCACCGTGGAGAACTCAAACCTATGCACCAAATGCAATGGCAAGGGCACACGAAGTGCCCAAGTTCTTCTCTCCCAAATCCCACCACAACAACTAATGCTATGGAGGAAAATGAGAGGAAGAACGAAGAAGAACACGAAGATCTAGATCCAAGGGGTTCCGCTCACATAGAGGAGAAAGTGATTGGTGGAAATGTGGATCTAGATCTCGTCTCCCTTTTCCCACAAGAACTAGCAAGAATCATTGGAGGGATTGAGAGATAACAAGCTCAAAGAAGGTCAACAATGGGGGGCAAAAACGAGCTCAAGAGTAGGGAAACCATTGGGGAAGAAGACCCCCTTAAATAGGTCCCCGCGAATCTGCCCGTTATGTGCAGAATAACATAGGAGCGGTACAACCACTATGAGCACCGGTACAACCGGTCAAAAGCAATAAGCGGTACAACCGGCCCACAACCGCCCAAGAACCGCACCACAACATAATCTAGTCCGGTGGTAGAGCGCTACATGGCCCGTATAACCTTCGGACCAATTCTGGAGCGGTACAATCGCTCCAAACACCGGTTGTACCGGTTAACCGGTACAACCTCTCTATGGGGCGGTACAACCTCTCTATATAAAACAGGTAAGACTAAAACAGCCATAACTTTCGCATACGAGCTCCGATTTTAGCAAACTCAAGCTTGTTGGATAAAGGACAACAAGAGCTATCCAACAATGACTAGTTAAATTAAGAACAAGCAATGGAGAATAAATGCCACTAGGATAAGGAAGATGACCTTCCCAATAAATATCCGGCAAAATCTCCAACACCGAAAACACAATATGATGCATACGAAATCTATTTTCGATGAGCTTGAACTTATCACGATGAAGACCATAAGCTCACAAACTCACCTAGAGAAAAACCAAATAAGGACCAAGAAAGATGATGATGCAAGGATGCAAATGGTTTGAGCTCTCAACGAACGATACGATCAAGCTACTCACTTGAGAGCCCCCCTTGATAGTACGGCAATCGATCCTATAACTCGGTCTCCCAACTACCACCATGAGATCGGTAAAATAGAAAACCTATCAAGGGCAAACCTATACCTTGCACATAGTCCACTTGAGCTAGATGATGATTATCTTGACTTCGTCAAGATGGACCACCTTTCTTCATTGTGTTGGCTCGATGAAGACTAGTTGATTGCTCCCCCATACTCCACTATGGGTGAGCCACTCTTCGTCACATCTTCACAAGTCCATTGTCACCACAATGGACGGCAAGCTTCAAGCATGATCTCTTCGTGATGCTCCACTTGAACTTGCACACCGCAATCTTGATGACGATCACCACTTGATGTCATCCTCCATGGGTTGTATGAGATCTTCCACTTGACGCAAGCCCATGGAAACATACCTAACCCCACATAGAACTTTCACGTAGACCATGGGTTAGTACACAAAGCGTAATGGACAATACTTACCGTACCATGAGATCACCTGATCCCTCTTGGTACATCTTGTACACTTTGTGTGTTGATCAGCTTGATTCACTCTTTGACTTAGTTTTGATCAACCTTGTATCATATCTTCTCTATGACCAATCTTTGGATAAAACCTTGAATACCACCTTGATCACCATATAAACTCCTTGAAACCAACAGATGGACTTCAAGAAGTGCCTATGGACAAATCCTTCGAATATAACTCAAGGCAACCATTAGTCCATAGGGAATGTCATCAATTACCAAAACCACACATGGAGAAATGTGCTATTACAATCTCCCCCATTTTGGTAATTGATGACAACCACCCTCAAGAGAGTTTATATAAGGAAATAAGCACAACCAAGCACACACATGCAAAGTAATAATGCATGAGTATGAGATGCAGATGCTTAAGCAATCAAAAGCAAAAACTCTCTAAACTTTCCAACCTAAACTCTCTAAACTTCTCCCCCATTGTCATCAATTGCCAAAATGGATGAAAATCTTAGAAATCCAATATAATAGGTGTTCTTCCAAAAAGTGTGTATTTCTAAAAATATGAGTGCAATGAAATACACATATACAATGATAAGTAGTTGGAGGAAAAAAAACTATATTGAGTATCCAAAGATTGCAAAAGGATCGTATGGCACAAAGACATACAAAAGAGTGAGACAAGCAATCAGAAGATACCAATTGGAATAAACAATCACATGATCCTATGACTCACATGAATAAAAGATATTATGATTTGGGCAAAAGAGTGTTTTAAAGAAACTAGAGAAGCTCCCCATGATTTGTGCACTATTAAGAATTTTTGTATTTAGATACAAGAGCACAAAATAGGATCATCACTCCCCCAAAATCAATAGAAACACACAATAAGTGCAAGCACGTAGATAAGACAATAAGAATATCACTTGCACCAAACATATGGTTGAGCAACATGTAAAAGAGGCAACTTAAGAATACGCTCAACCAAAATGATGTGTGTGAGTCATGGCAAAGCACTTGAGAGACTATTATAAGGATGAGCATTAAGCATCAATATAGTCTTGATGAAATGAGACACAAAGTGCAAGACATATCCTTCCCACACACACAAAGCACTTTAGCAAATGGGTTCACAAGCTTACTAATAAGATAATTAAAAACCAAAGCTTGTGACAACCCATGGTGAAGATAAGAAATAATAGCCTTGTCAAGAGGAGGGATACCAAACGAAGTGGAAAAACCCTCGTCAAGACAGGCATGAGGAAAAATAATCTTCACCATCAAAGAGTGCATCAAGATGCATGGATATAAGATCCGCAATCAAGACAAATTCATTCACGAAACCACCAAGGAATTAAAAAATGAATCCAACGGTGGACGTGAAGGAAAAGAGGATATCAACTAGAGATGTAACTTCTCTCATGTGTATAAGATTCTAGGTAGAAGACAATCATGATGATATATATCCACAAAGAAGGATGTACACATGAAATAGTTACAATAAGAAAGAGCAAGATATCCAAACGGAAGTAATAAATATACCAATAAGAACTTTGCTTGAAAGCATAGCACATGGCTTAATATTGTCTTATTGTATATAACTAGACTCCACCACACGATCATCAAAGACATCACAACAAGCAGCAAGAGATCATCGTTGGGATGCTTTGAGTAAGGAAACAAGTACCACAAGAAAGAATCAAGAAATTCATGCCATGATGCAACCTACAAGAAGTTGAATGCAAGAAATGTATGCATGAAGTAGATACTTGTTACCGAGATAGCATTGGATTGATGTAGTAGATAATGGTTCATCGATCATCCTAGCTTGGCTCCAATAAGCACATGGTGTCAACACCTTCCTTGTAAGTGAGCCGAGCATCCAATGCATCTCCAATTGTTCCTAGAACAACAACACAAACAAAATGGTACCCAAACTCATTGGGACCAAAGAGTTAGTAGACCAACAATACATAGGACAAACTCCACATAACTATGTGCATATAGATATGAATTGAATTTCATGCACACTTTAGCCAATTTGTGACATAGTTGAGTTTCTCCTATATATTGGGTCGAAGAAAGAAAGCATGCCAAAGAAAGTACATAGTAAATATGCATGCTCAAGACTTTCAAGAACCAAATCAACACATAGTTGATAAGATACCAAAAGAAAAGATACCAAGTGAAAATAAGATACCAAACGAAGAAATTATCACTTGAAGGATACCAATAAAAAGACACATCAAGGAATGAGATATCCATTGACACATGCCAAATAACAAATACCAATCGAAAGAAAACAAACAAGAGGTATCAAGTTCCCAAAAGAGAGCTAGGTTCCAAACAAACCAAACCCTCGGCAAATTTTCATGATGGCACAAAGCACTAAAAAGAAAAGGATTGACTTCCACCAACACACACTTGATAAGGATCAAAACGTTTTATGATAAATGCATAAAGAGAGTGTTCTGAAGAAAATAGAATAGCTCCCCCAACAGATGTGATTTATATAGAATTTGCATTTGAATACAAGATGCACAAGATGGGATCATCACTTTCACTATATCTATAGAAACACTAGACGAGGATGAAGACTGCAATGATGTGAGAAACAGAGACTTTGTGGTAGCTGTTGACATGGTCTATCATTTAGCACAATATGATTGTCAAGGACGAGGATGAAGGGGCGGCCCGGAGTACAAGTTAATATTTCGGAACAAGATGCATACCATATTCTGAATCTTCTAGAGATGTATTGGAATCTTCTAGAGTGTGGTTGTACAACAGGAGAATTGAAGGATCGTCTGACGTTTTCCGGGGTCGTGTCCACACGGCTCGAAGACTTTTAGAGGGGCGAATTTGGCAAGTTTGCTTGTAGATGCTCTAAGGACTTGGGTTGGGTCTTGGGATATGAGGGCAACTGAAACATGGTACACCAAAATGGACCATCAAATGTCCATGAAGTGTCCGCAGATAGGAATAGGGGCGGAGGCCATGCAACGACATGCGTCAAATATGGATCATGTGTTATGGATGGAAGTGGGCAAGACATATTGGGAGGAAAATCCGTCGCTCTCGCCCTCTTGCCTAGATAGAAGATTTGTTGCAGTTGCCGCCCACACCAGGGCTGCGTGTCATGACCATGATGTCCTGGAATGATGGAGAGACATCCTCTGACTCCGACACCAATTTTGAAGATTCAATGTGGAAAATGGTATGTCTTGTTTTCACGGCTCGAGTCAGGGTAAGGTTTGACCGATTTGGGGGTTTCTTGTTTGAGCTGTATTGAATCGATTTAGTTGGTGCTTTAGATGCCATACACGATTTCATACATGGATTGGGGGATTGGATCGAACTAGCATAAGATTACTCTTCATCGGGTTTCCATAAGTTCCCCTGCAAAAGGCTGGTGGCTTTTCAATCAGTTGACATCGGGAGGAAATTTTTGGGATGTTCTTAACTCATTTGTAGTTGTTTCAGTAACCTAGTTTGTATTGTTTTATTAAGTGCAATCTAGTTGTCCTTAGTTATTGCAATCTAGTGATTTAGGAAAGAGTGAAATAGGCCATTAGTCTGTTAAATCAAACGGATTTCACGCTTTAGGTGAACAACTCATAAATTGATTGATTTATACCATAAATTCATTAATTTGATCAAATAAGGGCAAAACCGATCTGGGAAAAAAAATAGTCATGTGGCTGCCATGTTAGCATACCTTTGACCACTCACAAATTGACTAACTTTTACAAGGGTCTTTTGGCAATAGCACCAACATGATGTGATATAGGAAAATAAAAATAAAAATGTCGCATGGGAATTGAACCCACAGCCCCAAGGACATGAGAAGTGGCAACACAAAGATACAATTAATTGTTTTAAAAGTGCATTTTAAAAATAATATAAAGCCACCAATGCATTCGGTGGGACTCGAACCAGCGCCCTAATGGAAAGGAGGGACGGACATTAACATGTCAATGGGACTTCCAAATTTCGCGCGGTAGTACAACCTCACTAAAGGTTTCCTAACTCCTCAGTGAAGAAATCGAACTTATGTGCACCGAAGAATCACCTTTGTCACACAATCTTGAAGACTTTGCATGGAAGAAGATTTTCAAGTTGTCAACTCCGAAGAAATAGGTTTGATTGAGCATACGTTGAAAATACTATCTTCGTATCACCTGGTACTCCCTTAATAGTATGGTTTTTCCTATGGCTAAAAAAACATAGGAAACAAGTAAAAAATCATAATTCTTCACAATCCAATTCTTCAGAAGGGCACACCGAAACCTTTATGTTTCATTAACATTATAGGGTCGTTGTTCTTGGTTAAACCAGATCTCCAGGAACTCTCACATGTGTATGCTGACAAATAGATTAGTCCCTTAATCATTTTTGTCATCAATACTTTAAAACCTCAAAGGGGGCACTAGATACACTTATGAATGTTCTTAAATACAAAAAATGTTCTATAATTGGTAAAAGGTCTCAAAATTTGTAAAAGTTCTCAAATTTTAAAAAGTTTTCATGTTTTCAAAAAGGTGTTTTGAATGCAAAAAAAATTCACAAATGCAAAAAATTATCAAAATTTTAAAATCTTCTCATATTAAAAAGGTCATGTTTTCAAACAAATATTGTAAAAAATAAAAAAAATCAAATTTGAAAATTGTTCTTTAGTACTCCCTCTGATCCATATTACTTGTCTCAACTTTAGTACAAAGATGCGACAAGTAATATCGATCCGAGGGAGTACAAAAAAATGTTCTCAATTTTTAAAGATTGCTCTCAAATTTAGAAAATGTAATGTGAAAAAAAATCTCAAATAAAAATTGAACATTTCTCAATTTTGGAAAAACTAAAAAATGGAAAAAATAAAATGAATAAAAAAGGTAGACAAAACATAAAGAGAAAAAAGCAAACGAAAAATCAAACTGGAACATTCTAGAAGGTCTTAAACCAAGAAAACAGAGCCATAAACCTTCCTACTACTACCTCCGCCCTAGTTTATTGGTCATCTTCGTATTTTATGTCAAAATTTGACCATAGATTTAACTGAAAAAATGTTAATGCATATCATCAAAAATCATATCGCTGGATTCGTATTTGAACATAGTTTCCAATGATACTATTTTTTGTGACATACATTAATAATTTATTAATTAAATCCATGATCAAAATTTGACACAAAATACTAAGGGGACCAATAAACCAGGACGAAGGTAGTGACTAGCTAAATGGACAGGCCCGGTTAGTAGCTCACCTCACCGTGTCTTGCGTTTGCTCGAGAATCCCTATACACGAAATTACTAATTAAGGGTACCCCTTGCAAATGTCACTCTCACCTTCCCAAGTTGCGACAAGTGGCGCATTGTATGTGCACCACTTGTTGTAACCTGGGAGTTTTTCCTTTTTTTTCATAGATTCTCTTATTTAAAATATTTTATCTCTTAAAGCGTGAGTTCAAATTGCGAACCGTTTTCATTGTTGGATTTCTCGCATCTGAGATCTTTGAAATTAGATTCCATGTTAATAGGTTTTGACAAACCCTTTTTGATGATTAAAACCGGAAGAAGAAAAAACTAAGCCGGGAGCAACATTTCCCCCCACTTATTTTTCCACTTTCGAAAGGCACAACTGTGCCTCTCGCGGAAGCAAATCTATGCCTTTACGAGAAGCAGAACTGTGCCTCTCGCGACAAAAAAAACGTGTTTTTCTTTTCTTTTCTGAGAGTATGTCTCTCCCGAAAGCAAAACCGTGTCTCTCGCGAAAGAAAAAAAAAGGCGGATCTTTTCTCTTTCTGAGAGGCACAACTGTGCCTCTAGCAGAAGCAAACTTGTGCCACCACGAAAAGCAAATATGTGCCTCTCATGAAGGAAAACACATTTTTTTCCTTTTCCGAGAGGCACAACTATGCCTCTCGCAGAAGAAAATCTGTGCCTGTGTGCCTCCACGAGATGCAAGTTTGTGCCTCTCATGAAAGAAAAAACCTGCATGTTTTTGTGTATTTTTTTAAATATTTTTTGGTCCAAAACCTAGGGAAAACCGGGCAAAAATCAAAAAGCCAAAAAAGACAAAAAAAACTAAAACCCAAAAATACATAGAAAAAAATAAAAAAAAATCTTAAGGAAGCATCCAGGACGCAACACGTGACGATGGCTGAGAACGCAGTATGTGACGCACTCTCAGCCCACCAATTGCGAACCTTTAGTGGCTCCCACAAAGGATACCCCTCAATTAGTTGTTCTCCCATATACACTGTCCATGTGCGTAAAAAATGTGAGTCCCAGGTTGCTTGGGCTGGCCTATTATTCCCCCAATCGGTGTTTATCTTGGAGTATAGAACCTGCAGCGTAGTATCCTTGTAGCGCCCCATTATTTTGCTCGGTTTTTACTTTGAACATTTTTAAAGTATGAATATATGCAGAATTTTTTTAGTATGCATTGAGAAATTTGTAATGTGCGTTGAACTATTTTCACCAATATGTATTGAATGTTTGTGTAATATATGTTGAACTGTTTTTTAATACACACTAAAAATTTGTGTAATATACACTGAAAAATAATTAAATACACAGTGAACATTCGAGTATTCTTTGAACAAATTCTTAATATACGCTGGAATTTTTATAATGCTTGGTGAGCTTTGAGCAAAATGTTGTGAACATTTTCTTAATATACGATGATTTTTTTATAATTCACACTTATCTTTTGTATGATACTAAAAAAATAGAGAAAATTAATAGAAAGAGAAACAGGAAAATTAAAGTAAAAAAAACTGTGAAACCCTACCATGGCCCGGCCCAAACAGAGGCGTGGGGGAGGGGCACGTTCAGCGAAGACGACGAGTAGGACTCTATGGGCTCCTGCTGTATACGTGCACGTTTAGGCTCGGATACGGAGTGCTATATTATTATATACATGGATCCTATAAAGTGTTTCAAAAACAAATATGGATCCTATAAAGACACTACTGCCAAATTTTTTTTGCATGGTTACCACCAGGAATTACCTGCTTCGACTCAAACTCGGCCACTCGTACGGAGGTACCCTATATAAAATACGAAGTCTACGGTCACAACTCACAATCGTCGATCGACTTCGAGCGAGTTGCCGGCTTGCTGCCGTCCACGGAGCACGATGCGCATCTCTTTGCCTTGGGACGTCGATGTCTATGCTACAATGGGACGCCGTCGTCGCAGTGAGGCCGAGGAGAATCAGGAGATCCCTAGCGAGATGCTGCATGAAATCGTGATGAAGCTGCCGACCAAGGACGTGGCCCGGTGCTGCTGCGTCTCCAGGCAGTGGCGCAGCGCCCTCGGAGACCTCTCCTTCCGCAAGCTCCACGCAGCGAGCCCTGCCGCGCTCTCGGCCCAGCCCGAGTTCGTCCGCTTATCCGGTGTACCATGCAGTTTCAGCGAGAGCATCATGACCGTCTTCAGCGTATCGAGGGGCAAACCCATGTGCTCCATCGCCATCTCCAACGGCCACTACCTCGTCAACGTCTGCAACGGCCTCCTCTGCTTCGTGGACGAGTGCGACGCTCAGGCACCGGCGTTGGTGTTCAACCCCGCCACCGGCGAGACGCTGGCGCTTCCTGAGGCGCCTCCGCTCGGCAACAAGGACCGTGTGTATCATCTCTTTGCCTTGGGGTTTAGCCCGCCCACCGACGAGTACAAGCTGTTCCGCCTCTCTTTCCCGTCATACTTGTACTCCTCTGAAGAACGGGTGGACGTGGACGTCTACACCTTGGGTGACGCCCGCGGGTGGCGCAAAGACTCGTTCCTCTCGCCCTCTAGCCCACCATCCAGAAGAAGTAACGCTTCGGCGCCAGTGCTGATCGACGGTAAACTTCACATGATCACCAGAGACTGGCACTCTACCGGACCGAGAGGACTGCTGGTCGTGGACGTGCCTGCCGAGACGTTCCGCACATACCCTCTCCCAAACGGTCTCGGGACCTTTCCAGATGATAATCCGGTGGCCTTTGAGCTGAAGGGGCGGCTGTGCTTCGCCACACACGTGTCCGGCGGTGGTGTTCTTCGCTTCTGGGTCATGGCCATGGAGAACACGGAATCGGACGGCGAGAAGGAGCCACACTGGGACTTGCGCTACAGCTTCTGCGTGAAAACGGAACGTCCCTTCCGCATCCGAAAGCCATGGAGTGCATGGTTTCAACATGAGACGCTCTACTACACGCGCTACGACACCTTGCGCATGTATGACACGAGGTCGTCCGTTCCTAACCACGGGCAACTGCTACAGTGGAACAAGCAGCCCCAACTGACATCATCATATGAATGGCGATGGAGCATCCATCGGGGTTACCGTCCCGCTCTACTCTCGCTTCGCATCTTTGAATTGCCACCACCTCAAGACAGACGATGATGGACACATGCTCTTAAGGAATTGTAGTCTATCGTATAAGTACATTGTCCGAGTTTGTAATGAAATTTTGGATAATGTCCTAGGATTGAAATTTATATTGTGTTTAATTATTCCGTACTACCGTTCCTTGTGGAGCATGAAACAATTTTCAAACATCCTTCCGTAGGAAAGGTGAAAAAAACTACCAACATGAAAACAATATTATTATTATTATTATTAAAAGGGTAGTTGTGTTTAACAAAAGATGCTTACAAAAGAGAAGAAAAACATAAAACTTCAAATTTAAATAAGAATTACTACAATTCTAAATATTGAAAAAGATACTTTCATCAATCCATATTAATTGTCACTACTTTAGTATGGATTGGAGGGAGTAGTTAATAGCTATATATAAGCACAAACTATTATTGTTCAAATCACGCGGGAAAAAAAGTTCACATATTTTATATTTACTACAATTGTACCAGTCGTCCAAAGTAAAGTCATAACTCGCACATAATCACATGAGCGCACACGCTATTCGTGTGTACCAGAACCCTGTTGAAGGTGTTTCTAGTATTCTAGAAAAAAAGTAATAAGCTTACTATATATGTTTGTCCCAAACTCCTTGTGTCAGCGGTATGAGACTAAACCCATGACAAGCTTTGGTGTTTTCTAGAGTTCATGGGCCACATGTGCACACGTGACACTGGCCAATGACATGATTGAGCACGCTAAAAAACCATGTACCTTGAAAGCCCATGCAGTTAGAGCCTCTACCCACAATGATGTAATGATAATGCTAACCTCACATGCAATGATCTTGGGACAATTATTTGCAAGTAGGCATGCCGGTAACCGCATGTTTACAGTAGTTGTTTTTGGTGCTCTACTTGCAATAGTTGTCGTTGGTGCCCAATCTTCTGTGTATATATTTTAATTTGTACTAGCTACAAATCAAGTTCGATATATCCCATCTGCACAATGACATAACTGCCCTGCAATGGTCTCCACTATTTGCAAGGTTATATATCGGTAATGCTCCATCGATAAATAGTGAAGTCTATGCTCACAAAAACATAGTGGCTGGCCCGACCATTGGTGGGCAGATGGCCGATGCTCGTCCCCATCGCGGTCGTGGCCTTCGCAAGCACACGACGGTGACATCACTGACCCTGCAGGCCACCACCCCGGCTCCTCTTGCCACTGCCTCCACCAGCCAGTTGTCGTCATCCCCGGCGTCAACGCCTACACCCTTGACGGGACCAGGTCAGGTGGATTCACCACCGACGGTCGGCTTGGCTAAAGAGAGCACTGCTCTGCGGACGTTCCCGTCGCCGCTGGTACCGATCGACCATGCAGATTTGTCATGCACCGTTCAGGCGGCCTCTCTGGTGCGTCTTGGTTGGGGGGACTGGCTTGGATGCTTCAGAAGGAAGACGATGCCCGCTGATCTCACGTGTTGTGTGCCAACAGCTCGTGGGGAAGACCGGCACCTCATTGACGGGCGCCGCCGTTCGCCATCTTCAATGGCCTTCCATCGGCCCGGTTCCAATGCCCGGTTGGCTCCTCCGGCGTGGCTCCGGGATCGATGTTTTCGGTGTCTCTCTAAAGGTCATCATGCCCATTCTTGTAGGGACCCAATTCGGTGCACGTGATGCCTTCGTTTCGGTCACAAAGTGCGTTTTTGTCATGCTCGGCAGCGCTTCGATATGTCTATGAAGCCGTGTCATGATGCTGCAATGGCTACCCCACTGCATGCACCGGAGGTTGATGCAACACCGATTGATGTGCAATTGCAGCCCGTCCTAGCGGAGGCGACTGAGCTGCTTCGCATTGAGCTGCACGACTGCCTTGCGCGAGTTGGGAGTGTTTTGGGGAGAGCGGAGGCTGCTCTTGCCAAACTAGAGGTTGTGCCAGTTGTGTCTTCGCTGCCTGAGCTTCAGATTGGGTCTTCAGCTGGGGAGGAAGCAAGCCTATATGGACATTTCTCCCCTCGTTCTACATCATGTCAGTCGATGTATGTCCCTGAGTGTGTAATCATCGACGAGGTCATGGCTCCAGTGCTGCAGATTATGCCTGAGCTGCAGGAGCGTTGTGGGGAGCATTCTTCACCTCTTTCAATGGTGCTTCCGAAGAAGATGGGAAAGGGGATGTCTGTGGATGACGAGGTTAATGAGGTAGGTGCGTTGGCACCTAACTCTGGGGCGCATCTGCAAGGTTTGCCTCTGTCATGTGTGCAACTGAAGGCGTCTGAGTCCATCGTGTCGGTGATACCCGTGGCTGAGCATGTTGATGCAGTGGTGTCTGTGAGGGATAAGATTGATGAGGTTCTATTTGAGATACAGCTTCGCAGCTTGCTCGCACGTTTGGAGGCGGCCAACCCTGGATCTGGCAAGATGATTGTGGAGAAGGCTCTCAAGAGAAAAATTAAGAAGAGTGACACCAGAGGAAAGACACATGCAGCTGCTTGATGGATGATCATCAGTCTATTGGACGGTCCGTATGGCCCGACTTGTCTATGTGGATTTGACCGTATCCGTGGACTTCGGCCGAGGTGCTTTCATTGAGGGTTTCTTTGCGATGTAGTACTTTGGATGTTGATGGTTGTTCTGTGTTGGGTGTGTTTGTAGGGTTAAGCATGCGACTCTGGAGTTGCATGCTCTGTGAGTTGCCCACATGTGATTGGTTTGTATCGGTTTTCGCCCGGTTTTCCATTAATTAACTGGGCAATTCTCTTCTGCTTAATTAATCGATAAGGCAAATCTTTTGCCTCCGTTTCAAAAAAATATATCTTGTTGGTGGCATATATGCCATGTGGTCCACATGCGTAAAGAAAATTTCAAACTCTCAAGGTAAGAAAAGAGTTCACGTTACCAAGCAAGGCTCAAGAATCAGTCAGTAAGAATGTAGAGAGAGCATTTGGGATGTTGCAAGCTCGCTTTGCAATTGCTACTAGACATCCTGGACTCTAGTATAAAAAAATGTTGTGGCAAATCATGAAAGACAACATAAATTGAGAGAGTGAGATCAAGTGGAATACTTTGAGTATGATAATGCAGGAACAACTAACAGGCCCGAGCTATATCAGTCTGAACTCGAGAATTTCTTGAAGTGCATATATAGATCAAAGATCGTGTGGCACCTGAGCAACTTCGACATGACCTAGTTGATCATATATGCTACCTCTCGATGGGCAACAATTTCTCATGTGAATTCATGTTTTATTTACATTAGTTGGTTTATCTCGACTTTATGTTATGTTTGAATTTGAATATGAAAATTTATAAATTTTAATTTGAAATAGAAACTAAGAATGCAATGGATTGGGAATCGTGGCTAAAGTTTGAGCTAGGATACAATTATTCTACCAAAATCAAAATTCTGAATGCGACGATGACACTATTTTCGTCTATTTTGTGTACGCTTAGCAATTGATTTTGCGCCTTGTGTTTACCTAACTAGCTTGTCTTTTTGTTTTCTCCATGTAATGGGGATCAACTATTAGTTTTGAAATACACCCCCCCCCATATAATGATGTACCTGGTCTATCAAGACTCTTCGTTATCTTTAAGATTCGTCCAAAGTTTTTCAGACATAATAAAGCTTATATGGACCCATAAACCCACAATGAAAGTCACCAAAAACCATTTGAAACTAGCGTCGACAAAAGATTAGTTTCACCAATGTTTCGTTCGAGATTCAAATATGAAATTTTGAAAATCCATCAAAACATGTTCTAGAACTCAAAATCATGAAACCGCAATGGAAGTCACTGGAATCCGTGGGAAACTTGCATCAATAGAAACTTGGTTTCAAAACGTTTCATCAATGTTTCATTTGAGTTTCAAAACATGAAGTTTTAAACTTTTGAAAATATCTTCAACATTGATTTAGTTTGGAACATCTTCACTAGATAAAGACATTGGTGAAAACAAACCCTAAATTAGACATTTGTGTAACCTTGATCTAATATAGATATGCCCTTTATCCGTTCGAACAAAATATAAATGCATGAAAACGAAGGGTGGGCGTGGCGGGCGTTCGTTGCTCGGTACATTTTCCGTACTTGCAGTTCATGTCGGACACGCACTATAGTCCAAGCAGGGTGCACATGGAAGCTGGCTGGGCACCTAGCTCGTCCCAGCAACGGCAATAATTTTTTTTTCGAAACGGAGGCAAAAGATTTGCCTCATCGATTAATTAAGAAGAAGAGAATTGTCCAGTTAATTAACGGAAAACCGGGCGAAAACCGATACATATAGACCACATGCGGACTACTCGCTAAGAAACAAACTCCATGACCCCACGATCAACCCGACAAACATGCATAACATGTAACAATCACAGACCCTCACACTTCTATGTTTCAAAGAAACCCTCAACGAAACCAAGGTTGAATACATCGGATGCCACCAAGTCCACGGAGATGAGCCAGACGGAGATGGAGGACGGCGGGACTGAGTATCCTCCATTAAGCAGCCGCTGACGCCTTACCAATGGCGCCACTCTTCTTGCCTATGGCCCTGAGAGCCTTCTTCACCTTCTTTATTTTGCCCGTAGAACCCTCCTCCGCTAGGAGGCAAGCAATCGCCTTGCCAGACCCAGGACAAGCTGCATCCAAGGAGGCGAGCAAGCGGCCAAGCTTTTTCACAAAGACCGCCTCGTCAATACGTGCCAACATAGCATCACGGTCAAAGATGGGCGGCCGGATGGGTTTCAGCGCCTCAGAATTAGGTGCCAAAGCACCTACCTCATCATCCTCGGCACCCGTAGACGCCACCTGGTCAACGGCCTCAGGTGAGAGAGCAATAGCAGCATCCAAACCTCCACGGTCCACAAAGTCGAGCGGCTGTATGGGCTCCAACGACGATGGTGAGGTTGCAATCGGCATCGCCAAGTACCCTACAAGCGACCCCATCTCCTTAGGAAGCACCATCGAAATAGGCGAAGTAGGCTCCCCACAAATCTTCTGCAGCTCAGGCATAATCTGCAGCACTGGAGCCACGACCTCGACAACGGCTTCACTCCGAGAAGCAATCGGCACGACAGGCAACGGCAACCGACAGGATGTAGCACGAGGGGAGAGATCTCCATACATGCATGCTTCCCCATTGGCAGAACCAACCTGGATCTCGGGCAGCAGGGACACATCAGGCACAACCCCAATCTGAAGCTCAGGCAGCAAAGACACATTTGGCACCACCTCTAGTTTGGCGAGAGCGGCCTCCGCCCTCCCCAAAACACTCCCGACTCGTGCAAGGCAGTCACGAAGCTCAATGCGAAGAAGCTCGGTCTCCTCCGCCAAACCGACTTGCTGAGCCGAGATAGACTGGAAGTGCACATCTGTCATGGAGATATCATCGGTGGATGCAGGTGATGAAGTAGGACATTGGAGTGGCGAAGCTTGGTGAACAGACTTCTTAGCACGGCAGAAGCGGGCAATGTGGCCGGATCGAAGACAATCCGTGCATCGAATTGGATCCCTACAGGAGTAAGCCCGGTGACCTCGACAGAGGCACCGGAAACACCTATCTCTCAGCCACGCCGGAGGGGGACGTCGCACATTGACAGCAGGGCGACGGAAAGCAGCGGGAGCCGAGCGACGCCCTCTCGAGACGAGCTGCCAGCCCCCCAACGCATTCCTGCGTGGAGCCACAGGAACTGTCGACGCCGCCACCCGGTCAAAACATCCTCGCCAATCTCCCCAGCCCGGACGCACCGGAGGCGCGACGAGCCCGTCGCCCGCAACAGCGGCGTGTGGAGCTGAAGCAGTAGGCACTGCGTCCAGAGTAGCCGCCACTCCCCCCTCGCCATCGATGACGGAGCAACGGGGGACAAGCCTCAAGTCGAGCACAGCCGGAGCCGGCCGAGAGACGGGATCCAGATCCGCCTGATCTGGATCGAGCGGTGGGGGGCCGATGGGGCTCGTCGCCGGGGGCTTTAGCAGACGGTCGAAGGCAGCGCCGGCAAGGCTGGCGGGGGCGGGGGCGACGGGCGGCTGAGCCAGAGAGCTCGTCAGTGCAGCCGGAGTGGAAGCCGCTGCAGCCTTCGGGGGCGCGGGCAGGAGACCTGCCGACCGCCGTTCTCCACCCGGAGCCGACAGACCGGAGGCAGTGGCCGCGGGCGTGGGGTCGAAGGCGCTGGCAGGGTGGCCGGTGGGACCGAGGTGGCCGCCGCCGGTGGGGTCTGGTGGAGGGGCGCGGGGTCGCGAGAGCTCATCCTCTCGGCAGGCGGCGGAGGTTGGCTTGTCGGCGCGGAGTCGAGGCGTCCCTGCACGGCCGGTCCAGCCTTGCGGCCGGCGAGGAAGGCCGCGACGAGCGCGGCGGCCATAGCAGGGGCGGTGAGCGGCTGGGCCGGAGCGGCCGACGATGACGGCGCAGCCATCGCGGACATTGGGGGCGTCGCGGACGCGGCTTCCCGCAGCTTCTTCACGGGCTGCTCGAGCACGACGAGGAACGAGGCTGGGATGGTCGGCGAGCGGACGGGGCGGAGCTTCCGGATCCGGGGCCGCCGGAGGCAGGGGAGGCCGGAGGAAGGAGATCAGCCCGGCGTCGGCGCCGCGCGGTCGCCCGTCGCGGGCATGCTCATGTCCAAGTCCATTGTTTGTGTTCGCAACGGCAATAAATGTTGCTGGCCACATTACAAGTTTATGACACGGCTCGAAAATATCGTGCAGGCAAGTTGGCACTTGATCAAACTGGCCGGAGTGCCAGTCTTCAGGTCTGCTTAATCAATGACTACAACTGACGACATGCATAACTACGTAGGCGAAACTGAAACAGAAGTAGGCGTGCACTCAACTGATCGATGGACCACGCTCACGCGCGTACACACACTGTTTTCAATCAAACATATATTAACCCGTGAACAGAAAACGAAAAGGTGACAAAAGATCATGCATGAATCTCCAAGCCTCTTGATCGCGCATCCTGATCACCCAGGATTATTTATTTACTATTTATTTTGCGCCGAAGAGGGGAAGGCCGGGACTTGTTGCAGCTTGCTCTGGCAGTGCGTGCTGGCCGTCTGGAGATACTAATTAAGAAAACATGCAAAAATAATTTCGAGAATGATCTCATTGCATTTCTGACACCGTCGCTGGAAGATCCACACGAGCTCAAGAGTGAGGCCACCGTCGAAATGCGTCTTAGAGAGACACAAAACAGAAGATACAACAAGGTCATAGTGTGATTGTCGTCGTTTTCTCACGACAGATGCCATGGGATGGCTTATCGAGAGTGGTTGGGGGTCGAAGGACGCCGACGGGCTCTGGTAGTGGGATTGGGCACAAGCAGTGAGAAACACACGATGTACCCAGGTTCGGGGTGTTGAAAATATGCCCTAGAGGCAATAATAATTTAGTTATTATCATATTTCCTTGTTCATGATAATCGTTTATTATCCATGCTATAATTGTATTGATTGGAAACTCAAATACATGTGTGGGTACATAGACAAAACTGTGTCCCTAGTATGCCTCTAATAGACTAGCTTGTTTATCAAAGATGGTCAAGGTTTCCTAGCCATAGACATGAGATATCATTTGATAACGGGATCACATCATTAGGACAATGATATGATGGACAAGACCCAAACAATGAACATAGCATATGATCGTGTCAGTTTATTGCTATTGTTTCTGCATGTCAAAGTATCTGTTCCTATGACCATAAGATCATGCAACTCACTGACACCGGATGAGTACCTTGTATGTATCAAACGTCGCAACGTAACTGGGTGACTATAAATGTGCTCTACAGGTATCTCCCAGGTGTCTGTTGAGTTACCATGGATCGAGACTGGGATTTGTTACTCCGTGTGACGAAGAGGTATCTCAGGACCCACTCGGTAATACAACATCACAATGAGCCTTACAAGCAAAGTGACTAAAGAGTTAGCCATGGGATCTTGTATTACGGAACGAGTAAAGAGACTTGCCGGTAACGAGATTGAACTAGGTATAGAGATACCGACGATCGAATCTCGGGCAAGTAACATACCGAAGAACAAATGGAACTGCATACGGAATTAACTGAATCCTTGACATAGAGGTTCAACCGATGAAGATCTTCGTAGAATATGTAGGAACCAATATGGGCATCCAGGTCCCGCTATTGGTTATTGACCGTAGAGGTGTCTCGATCATGTCTACATAGTTCTCGAACCCGCAGGGTCTGCACACTTAACGTTCGGTGACGTTTCGGTAGTGTTGAGTTATGTATGGTGGTGACCTAAGGTTGTTCGGATTTCCGGATGAGATCCCGGACGTCACGAGGAGCTCCGGAATGATCCGGAGGTAAGATTGATATATAGGAAGTCCCGTTTTGGCCACCGAAAAAGTTTCGGGTATTTCTGGTAGTGTACCAGGAATGCCGGAGGGCCATCGGGAGGGGCCACCCACGCCGGGAGGCCACATGGGCCTGAGGGGTGGTGCACCAGCCCTTAGTGGGCTGGGCAAACCAGCCCCACAAGGCCCATGCGGCTAGGAAGGTGGGAAAGGAAAAAACCCCAAGTGGGGAAGGTAAACTCCAAGTAGGAAAGGAATCCTACTAGGAGTAGGATTGGAGGTGGAATCCTCCACCTCCTCCTGGTTCGGCGGAACCCCTAGGGGAAACCCTAAGGAGGCTGCCTCCTCCCCCTCCCTCCTATATATACTAGAGGAATAGAGGCCCCAAATACACAAGTCCAAGTGCTAGTTCTCTATTCCCTAGTTTCTTCACCAAATAGATTCCGACGGTGCTTAGGCGAAGCCCTGGCGGAATAGTTCCATCGCCGCCACCGCCACGCCGTCGCGCTGCCGGAGAACTCATCTACCTCCCCGCCCCCTCTTGCTGGATCAAGAAGGCGGAGATCGTCATCGAGCTGTACGTGTGCTGAACGCGGAGGTGTCGTCCGTTCGGCGCTAGATCGGGACGGATCGTGATTGGATCGCGGGACGGCTAGCGATTTGGATCGCGAAGACGTTCGACTACATCAACCGCGTTTCTTAATGCTTCCCGCTTAGCGATCTACAAGGGTATGTAGATCCACTCTCCCTCTCGTAGATGCTCATCACCATGGATAGGTCTTGCATGTGCGTAGGAAAATTTTTGTTTCCCATGCAACGTTCCCCAACAGTGGCATCATGAGCTAGGTCTATGCGTAGATGAGATCACGAGTAGAACACAAAGGAGTTTGTGGGCGTTGATGCTCAGATTGCTTCCTCCCTTGGTCTTTTCTTGATTCAGCGGTATTGTGGGATGAAGCGGCCTGGACCAACTTTACTCGTACGCTTACGAGAGACCGGTTCCATCAACTGACATGTGACTTTGTTGCATAAAGATGGCTGGCGGGTGTCTGTTTCTCCCACTTTAGTTGGATCGGATTCAACAAAGGCGGTCCTTGAGAAGATTGAATAGCAATTTGTGTATCACCGTTGTGGTTTTTGCGTAGGTAAGAATCGTTCTTGCTAGATACCCGTAGCAGCCACGTAAAACATGCAACAACAATTAGAGGACGTCTAACTTGTTTTTGCAGGGTATGTTGTGATGTGATATGGCCAATTACATGATGAGATATATGTGATGTATGAGATGATCATGTTTTGTATAGAATATCACGACTTGCATGTCGATGAGTACGGCAACCGACAGGAGCCATAGGGTTGTCTTTAATTTATTTTCGGCATTTTTGCTTTACTTTATCGCTATGAGTTAGCAATAGTCGTAGAAGCAACAGTTGGCGCGACAACCTCATGGCGACACGTTGATGGAGATCAAGATGATGGAGATCATGGTGTCATGTCGGTGACGATGGAGATCATGCCGGTGCTTTGGAGATGGAGATCAAAAGCACAAGTTCATGGCCATATCATGTCACTTATGATTTGCATGTGATGTTAATCCTTTTATGCATCTTATTGTGCTTAGGACGACGATAGCATTATAAGGTGATCCCTCACTAAAATTTCAAGATAAAATTGTGTTCTCCCCGAGTGTGCACCGTAGCGAAAGTTCGTCGTTTCGAGACACCACGTGATGATCGGGTGTGATAGACTCTACGTTCACATACAACGGGTGCAAGCCAGTGTTGCACGTGCGGAACACTCGGGTTAAACTTGACGAGCCTAGCATGTACAGACATGGCCTCGGAACACAAGAGACCGAAAGGTCGCACATGAGTCATATAGTAGATATGATCAACATGGAGATGTTCACCATTGAAACCACCTCATCTCACGTGATGATCGGACTTGGGTTGGTGGATTTGGATCATGTCACAGTTAGACAACCTGAGGGATGTTGATTTGAGTGGAAGTTTTTAAGTAATATGATTAACTAAACTCATTATCTTGAACAATAGTCTAAGTTGTCTTTGCAAATTATGTTGTTGATCAATAGCTCGCGTTGTAGCTCCCCTGTTTTTTATACGTTCCTAGAGAAAATATAATTGAAAGATGATGGTCGCAATAATTCGGACTGGGTCCGTGATCTGAGGATTGTCCTCATTGCTGCACAGAAGGCTTATGTCCTTAATGCACCGCTCGGTGCGCCACCCCCTCAAGCGTCGTCTGTAGATGTTGTGAACATCTGACAGGCACGTTCTGATGACTACTTGATAGTTCAGTGTGTCATGCATTACGGCTCAGAATTGAGGCTCCAAAACGTTTTGAACGTCATGGAACATGTGAGATGTTCTAAGAGCTGAAATTGGGATCTCAGGCTCGTGCCCGTGTTGAGAGGTATGAGACCTCGAACAAGATTCTTTGCCAGCAAGATGAAGGAGAATAGCTCTATTGGTGAGCATGTGCTCAGATTGTCTGGGTGCTACAATCGCTTGAATCGAGTGGGAGTTGATCTTCCAGATAAGATAGTGGTTGATATAGTTCTCCAAGTCACTGCCACAAAGCTACTAGAGCTTTGTGATGAACTATGAAATGCCAGGGATGGAAATAATAATCCCTGAGCTATTCGCGATGTTTGACACCGCGAAGGTAGAAATCAAGGAGGAGCATCAAGTGTTGATGGTTAGTAAAACCACTAGTTTCGAGAAGGGCAAGGGTAAGGAGGGAAACTTCATGGATGGCAAGCCAGTTGCTGCTCCAGTGAAGAAACCCAAGGTTGAACCCAAACCCGAGACTAAGTGCTTCTATTATGAGGAGAGCGGTCGCTGAAGCGGAACAATCCTAGATACTTGGTAGATAAGAAGGCTGGCAACGTCAACGGAAGTATATTTGATATACGTATTATTCATGTGTACCTTGCTAGTACTCCTAGTAGCACCTGGGTATTAGATATCGGTTCAGTTACTAAATGTTAGTAACTCGAAATAAAAGCTACGGAATAAACGGAGACTAGCTAAGGGCGAGGTGACGATGTGTGTTGGAAGTGTTTCCAAGGTTGATGTGATCACCATCGCACGCTCTCTCTACCTTCGGGATTAGTAATGAACCTAAATAAATGTTATTTGGTGTTTGCGTTGAGCATGAATGTGATTAGATCGTGTTTATTGCAATACGGTTATTCATTTAAGTTAGAGAATAATGGTTATTCTGTTTACATGAATAATACCTTCAAAGGTCATGCACCCAATGAGAATGGTTTATTGAATCTCGATCGTAGTAATACACATGTTCATAATATTGTTGCCAAAAGATGCAAAGTTAATAATTATAGTACCACATACTTGTGGCACTGCCGCCAAGGTCATATTGGTGTAAAGCGCATGAAGAAACTCCATGCTGATGGATCTTTTGACTCACTCGATTTCGAATCGGTTGAGACATGCGGACCATGCCTCATGGGCAAGATGACTAAGACCCCGTTTTCCGGTATGATGGAGCGGGCAAGTGACTTATTGAAAATGATACATGTTGATGTATGCGGTCCAATGAGTGTTGAAGCGTGCGGTGGATATCGTTATTTTCTTACCTTCACTGATGATTTGAGTAGATATGGGGATATTCACTTAATGAAACACAAGTCTGAAACGTTTGAAAAGTTCAAACAAATTCAGAGTGAAGTTTGAGATCATCGTGACAAGAAGATAAAATGTCTACGATATGATCATGGAGGTAAATATCTGAGTTACGAGTTTGGTATACAACTCAAGACAATGTGGAAGTTGTTTCACAACTCGCGCCACCTGGAACACCATAGTGTGATGGTGTGTCCGAAAGTCGTAGTCGTGCTCTATTGGATATGGTGCGTACTATTATGTCTCTTATCGATTTGCCACTATCGTTTTGGGGTTATGCATTAGAGACAAATACATTCACTTTAAATAGGGCACCATCTAAATCGGTTGAGATGACACCGTATGAATTATGGTTTAGCAGAAACCTAAGCTGTCATTTCTTAGAGTTTGGGAATACGATGCTTATGTGAAAAGACTTCAACCTGATAAGCTCGAACCCAAAGCGGAAAAGTGCATCTTCATAGGATACCCTAACGAAATAGCTGGGTATGCCTTCTATCTCAGATCCGAGGACAAAGTGTTTGTTGCTAAAACGGGTCCTTTCTCGAGAAAGAGTTTCTCTCGAAAGAATTGAGTGGGAGGAAGGTAGAACTTGATGAGGTTATTGAACCGTCACTTCAGTTGGATGGTAGCACGACGCAGAAAGATGTTTCTGTGGCGCCTACACCGAATGAAGAGGAAGTTAATGATGATGATCATGACACTTCGGATCAAGTTACTACCGAACCTCGTAGGCCGACAAGAAATCGTACCGCCTCTGAGTGGTACGTCAATCCTTTAGACAACGATGAGCCTACAGACTATGAAGAAGCGATGGTGGGCCCGGATTCCAACAAATGGCTAGGAGCCATGAAATCCGAGAAAGGATCCATGTATGAAAACCAAGTATGGACTTTGGTAGACTTGCCCGTTGAACGGCGGGCCGTTGAGTACAAATGGACCTTTAAGAAGAAGACAGACGCTGATGGTAAATGTCACCATTTATAAAGCTCGACTTGTCGCAAAGAAGTTGCCGACAAGTTCAAGGAGTTGACTACGATGAGACTTTCTCACCCGTAGCGATGCTAAAGTCTGTTGGAATTATGTTAGCAGTTGCTGCATTTTTCGATTATGAAATCTGGCAAATGGATATCAAAACATCGTTTCCTTAACAGTATCCGTGAGGAAAGGTTGTATGTGATACAACCAGAAGGTTTTGTCAGTCCTAAAGATGCTAAAAGGTATGCAAGCTCCAACGATCCTTCTATGGACTGGAGCAAGCATCTCGGAGTTGGAATATACGCTTTGATGAGGTGATCAAAGTTTTTGGGTTTATACAAAGTTTATGAGAAACTTGTATTTACAAGAAAGTGGGTGGGAGCACAATAGAATTTCTGATGAGTATATGTGGATGACATATTGTTGATCGGAAATGATGTAGAATTTTTGGAAAGCATAAAGGGTCGTTTGAAAGGAGTTTTTCAAAGGAAGACCTGGAATGAAGCTACTTAAATATTGGGCATCAGGATCTATAGAGATAGATCAAGACGTCTAATGAGACTTTCAATGAGTACATACCTTGACAAGATTTTGAAAGAGTTCAAAATGGATCAGTCAAAGAAAGAGTTCTTGCCTGATTTGTAAGGTGTGGAGTTGAGTGAGACTCAAAGCTCGACCACGGCAGAAGAAAGAGAGAGGACGAAGGTCGTCCCATATGCCTTATCCATAGGCTCTATATAGTATGCCATGCTGTGTACCGCACCTAGTGTGTGCCTTGCCATGAGTCTGTCAAGGGGTACAAGAGTGGTCCAGGAGTGGATCACTGGACAACGGTCAAGATTATCCTTAGTAACTAGAGGACTAAGGAAATGTTTCTCGATTATGGAGGTGATAAAGAGTTCATCGTAAAGGGTTACGTCGATGCAAGCTTTGACACCTATCCGGACGACTCTGAGTAGCAGTCCGGATACGTATAGTGGAGCAGTCATTTGGAATAGCTCCAAGTGGAGCGTGGTAGCATCTCCAGTATGACATATAGATTTGCAAAGAACACACAGATCTGAATGTTGCAGACCGTTGACTAGAACCTCTCTCACATGCAAAACATGATCGAACCCCAGAATTCATTGGGTGTTAGATTCATTACAATGTTAATCACATGGTGATGTGAGCTAGATTATTAACTCTAGTGCAAGTGGGAGACTGTTAGAAATATGCCCTAGAGGCAATAATAATATAGTTATTATCATATTTCCTTGTTCATGATAATCGTTTATTATCCATGCTATAATTGTATTGAGTGGAAACTCAAATACATGTGTGGGTACATAGACAACACTGTGTCCCTAGTATGCCTCTAATAGACTAGCTCGTTGATCAAACATGGTCAAGGTTTCCTAGCCATAGACATGAGATGTCATTTGATAACGGGAACAGATCATTAGGAGAATGATGTGATGGACAAGACCCAAACAATGAACATAGCATATGATCGTGTCTGTTTATTGCTATTGTTTCTACATGTCAAAGTATCTGTTCCTATGACCATGAGATCATGCAACTCACTGACACCGGATGAGTACCTTGTGTGTATCAAACGTCGCAACGTAACTGGGTGACTATAAAGGTGCTCTACAGGTATCTCTGAGGGTGTTTGTTGAGTTGGCATGGATCGAGACTGGGATTTGTTACTCCGTGTGACGGAGAGGTATCTCAGGGCCCACTCGGTAATACAACATCACAATGAGCCTTGCAAGCAAAGTGACTAAAGAGTTAGCCACGGGATCTTGTATTACGGAATGAGTAAAGAGACTTGCCGGTAACGAGATTGAACAAGGTATAGAGATACCGACGATCGAATCTCGGGCAAGTAACATACCGAAGAACAAAGGGAACTGCATACGGGATTAACTGAATCCTTGACATAGAGGTTCAACCGATGAAGATCTTCATAGAATATGTAGGAACCAATATGGGCATCCAGGTCCCGCTATTGGTTATTGACCGTAGAGGTGTCTCGGTCATGTCTACATAGTTCTCGAACCCGCAGGGTCTGCACACTTAACGTTCGGTGACGTTTCGGTAGTATTGAGCTATGTATGGTGGTGACCGAAGGTTGTTCGGAGTTCCGGATGAGATTCCGGACGTCATGAGGAGCTCCGGAATGGTCCGGAGGTAAAGATTGATATATAGGAAGTCCCGTTTTGGCCACCGGAAAAGTTTCGGGTATTTCCGGTAGTGTACCAGGAATGCCGGAGGGACATCGGGAGGGGCCACCCACGCCGGGAGGCCACATGGGCCTGAGGGGTGGTGCACCAGCCCTTAGTGGGCTGGGCAAACCAGCCCCACAAGGCCCATGCGGCTAGGAAGGTGGGAAAGGAAAAAACCCCAAGTGGGGAAGGTAAACTCCAAGTAGGAAAGGAATCCTACTAGGAGTAGGATTGGAGGTGGAATCCTCCACCTCCTCCTGGTTTGGCCGAACCCCTAGGGGAAACCCTAGGGAGGCTGCCTCCTTCCCCTCCCTCCTATATATACTAGAGGAATAGAGGCCCCAAAGACACAAGTCCACGTGCTAGTTCTCTATTCCCTAGTTTCTCCACCAAATAGATTCCGACGGTGCTTAGGCGAAGCCCTGGCGAAATAGTTCCACCACCGCCGCCGCCATGCCGTCGCGCTGCCGGAGAACTCATCTACCTCTCCGCCCCCTCTTGCTGGATCAAGAAGGCGGAGATCGTCATCGAGCTGTACGTGTGCTGAACGCGGAGGTGCCGTCCGTTCGGCGCTAGATCGGGACGGATCGTGATTGGATCGCGGGACGGCTAGCGATTTGGATCGCGAAGACGTTCGACTACATCAACCGCGTTTCTTAATGCTTCCCGCTTAGCGATCTACAAGGGTATGTAGATCCACTCTCCCTCTCGTAGATGCTCATCACCATGGATAGGTCTTGCGTGTGCGTAGGAATTTTTTTGTTTCCCATGCAACGTTCCCCAACACGGCCTTGGACCAGCCGGTCGTATAGTTTTCAAAAAGGGCCCGAACTCCCTTGTCTTGGCATACCCAGGGGTAATAACCCCGTCAGTAGTCCCCGAAGCCGGCGGGGGCTCGCGTCCTTCCGACGAGGGGGAGCCAACGGCTTCATCCGGCGGTCACGGTCCTGGCACGTGGGGCCAACCGACCAGCCGGGCCAGCGGCCGCGCCCATCGCCTTCGGTCCCGCCGCGCCACTTCGGAACCCGCGCTAGGCGGCGACGCGCCACGCGGGGCGCTGTGACGCCGAGGGCACCGCGCCTCTGGGCGTGACGGGACGTTGCCCCGAGCCTAGCCCAGTAGGCCTCGGGCTGCAGGCGAGGATCCTCTGCGCCCAAATCCCGGCGGCCACGGCTCGAGATGCCCACGCCCTTTGGATTTCCCGGGGGGTGTGGGCACAGTTAATCCCCACGTCCCCCGGGCTTCGCCCCCTTATTTATAAGGGGAGGGGGAGAGGCGGAGGCAGTTATCGCGCCCCTCTCCCCGCCGTCTTCCTCCTCTCGCCTCCGTCGCTTCGAGTTCGCGTCGCCGCACCACTCGTTTGTTCCTCCACTCCGGTCCCCCACAGAGATGGCCGATGGTCTCTCCGGCAGCTGGGGTGGCTCCACCGTCACCGAGGAGGATATCGCGTACCTCCGTCGCGCCCGCATGCTGCCGCCGGAGGGCCGCGTCGCTGCCCGCCCTCCGGGCGGTGAGGTGGTGCCGGAGCCCGAGGAGGGGGAGTGTGTGGTCTTTGCCTTGCATTTCTCGCGCGGCTTCGGGCTGCCGGCGAGCCAGTTCTTCAGGTTGTGTCTTGATACTTTCGATCTTCAGCCGCACCATTTGGGGCCAAACTCCATTCTGCAGCTATCGAGCTACGTGACCCTCTGCGAGGGCTACCTCGGCCTTCTTCCCTTCGTGGAGCTGTGGAGGAAGCTATTCTATCTCAAGAGCTTGAAGAACGGCAACGAGCTGTACGCCTGCGGGGGTGCGTTGGTGTGCGTTCGCGGCACACTCTTCTCCCGCCTCACCCTCATCGAATCCGTCAAGAAGTGGAACCGGTCATTATTCTATGTGAAGAACATCGACCCGGCTCGAGACTACATCCGGATGCCGCCCTTCGTCAACGTCCCGTCCTCCGGGACGAACTGGACGGCCGATGTGGCGGCAGGGGAGCTCGCCGGGATGCTGGGCCGGCTCCACACTATGAGGAGTGGGGAAGGGCTGGTCGCGGCCGATCTGGTGGCCGCCTTCTTCGACCGCCGGGTGTTGCCCCTGCAGCTGAGGCCGCACCGAATATGCGACATGGGAGGCCGGCGGGACCCTTGCCGGCTGTCCAGCTTCGAGCTGACAGCGGCCCAGGTGGCGGAGCGGGTGAACGCCGTCACCAACTTCAAGTTGGCGCCACGCACCTGGCACTTTGGCAAGTTACCATACAGCCGGCTCGACCCGGCGCCTCTGGCACGTCCCGTCATGCCTCTCCTTTTTTCTGTGTTTCTCCAGCCGGCCTCCGTGCTCACGTGCCATGCTGACCGCAGCGCTATGTGCGACAGAACACGACGGATGGTCCACACCCTCAGGTGTTCCAGGCAGATCGTGCTGACTCCGACCCGGAGGACTTTGAGCTGGGAGGGGGCGTCGAGGAGGAGGTCGAGTCCTCGGGCGAGGTCGAGGCGGATGGGACGATGGGTGACCCGGGAGCCGGTGGGTCCAGGGCGGCTGGTGAGTTCAACCCTGAACCCACGATCAGAGATTGGACCGATGATGATGATGACGACGCCCAGATGTTGGACGCGCCTCCCCCCGCAGCTCGGCGGGAGCCACGTGAAAGGAGCGAGGAGCAGCCGGCTCGGGGCCGGACGGCCGAAGCCTCCCGACGGGAGAAGAGGGCAGCCACGGGACAGCCGTCGTCACAGCAGCCGACTCGTAAGAAGGTGCGAGGGCCGTTGCAAAGCCACCGCCTCGGGCCAGGCGCCCCTTCATGTTGTCATCGGGTGAGTGCCTTTCCTAATTCTTGTAGGTGTTTTCGTGTTTTGAGCCGGCTAGTGCCTGAGGGCCCTTCTTCCTCCTTTCCCAGTGATGCCATCGAGCTTCATGACATGGAGTCGGCCACCGATCAGGTGGACGCTACCAGCCGGCAGGCCCAGGAGCATGCGGCCACGGTACGGGAGGAGAAAAGGAGGCTCGCCGAAATGCGAGCCGCGAAGGGAGGGGCAAAGGGCGCGCTGTTGGGGAACGTTGCATGGGAAACAAAAAATTTCCTACGCACACACAAGATCTATCCATGGTGATGAGCATCTACGAGAGGGAGAGTAAATCTACATACCCTTGTAGATCGCTAAGCGGAAGCGTTTAAGAAACGCGGTTGATGTAGTCGAACGTCTCCGCGATCCAAATCGCAAGTCGTCCCTCGATCCGATCACGAACTAGCGCCGAACGGACGGCACCTCCGCGTTCAACACACGTACGGCTTGATGACGCCTTCACCTCCTCGATCCAGCGAGCGATGGTGAAGTAGTGGTTGAGTTCCAGCAGCACGACGGCGTGGTGATGGTGGTGAGGAACAATCTCTGCAGGGCTTCGCCAAGCGCTACGGAGATTATGACGGAGGAACTAGAGGGTTAGGGTTGCCGCACACGGCTTGGGGAAATCTTGATGTGTCCCGTGTGCTAGCCCTGCCCCTCTATTTATATGTTGAGCCTTGGGGTCTAAACTTGGAGTAAAAGCCTCCTCCAGGTCGGTTTTGCCCGCACAAGGTCGGTTTGGCCCGCAGGGAAAGAGTCCAACTCGGATCCCTGCCGAACCGTGCAAAGACGCACACAAGCGGTAGTACCGCTCACAAGCGGTAGTACCGCTTGGGCGGTAGTACCGCTTCACACAAGCGGTAGTACCGCTCGGGCGGTAATACCGCTTCACCAAGCGGTAGTACCGCTTACGCGGCAGCAAAACTACTTTTGCACTTTCCAATACCTTGTGGGCTTTTATCCCTTGGCCCATATAAAGTGTTGCTGCACCCGAACACTTCGGCAAACATCCGGAACCCATTCCGGTGAACTCCGGAACTCTTCCGGAGATCAAAACACTATTATCACATATATCAATCTTTACCTCCGGACTCTTCCGGAGATTCTCGTCATGTCCGGGATCTTATCCGAGACTCCGAACAACTTTCGGTCACCAACATAATAACTCAATTATACTAATCGTCACCAAACATTAAGTGTGTAGACCCTGCGGGTTCGAGAACTATGTAGACATGACCGAGACACTTCTACGATCAATAACCAATAGCGGGACCTGGATGCCCATATTGGCTCCTACATATTCTACGAAGATCTTTATCGGTCGAACCTCTATGTCAAGGATTCAGTTAATCCCGTATGCTGTTCCCTTTGTTCTTCGGTATGTTACTTGCCCGAGATTCGATCGTCGGTATCTCTATACCTAGTTCAATCTCGTTACCGGCAAGTCTCTTTACTCGTACCGTAATACAAGATCTCGTGGCTAACACTTTAGTCACATTGCTTGCAAGGCTCATTGTGATGTTGTATTACCGAGTGGGCCCTGAGATACCTCTCCGTCACACGGAGTAACAAATCCCAGTCTTGATCCATGCCAACCCAACAGACACCCTCGGAGATACCTGTAGAGCACCTTTATAGTCACCCAGTTACGTTGCGACGTTTGATACACACAAGGTACTCCTCCGATGTCAGGGAGTTGCATGATCTCATGGTCATAGGAACAGATACTTGACATGCAGAAAACAATAGCAATAAACTGACACGATCAAATGCTACGTTCTTAGTTTGGGTCTTGTCCATCACATCATTCTCCTAATGATGTGATCCCGTTATCAAATGACATCTCATGTCAATGGCTAGGAAACCTTAACCATCTTTGATCAACGAGCTAGTCAACTAGAGGCTTACTAGGGACACAGTGTTGTCTATGTACCCACACATGTATTTGAGTTTCCAATCAATACAATTATAGCATGGATAATAAACGATTATCATGAACAAGGAAATATAATAATAACCAATTTATTATTGCCTCTAGGGCATATTTCCAACAGTCTCCCACTTGCACTAGAGTCAATAATCTAGTTCACATCACTATGTGATTTACATTGTAATGAATCGAACACCCATGCAGTTCTGGTGTTGTTCATGTTTAGCCCTTGGAAGAGGTTTAGTCATCGGATCTGCAACATTTAGATCCGTGTGTACTTTGCAAATATTTATGTCGTCCTCCTTGATGTAATCGCGGATGGAATTGAAACGTCGCTTTATGTGTCTGGTCCTCTTGTGAAATCTTGGTTCCTTGGCTAGAGCAATGGCACCAGTATTATCACAAAACAGAGTCATTGGGTTAAGCGCACTAGGCACTACTCCAAGATCTGTCATGAACTCCTTCATCCAGACACCTTCCTTCGCCGCCTCCGAGGCTGCGATGTACTCCGCTTCGCATGTAGAATCTGCTACCACGCTTTGCTTGGAACTGCACCAGCTAACCGCACCCCCATTAAGAATAAATACGTATCCGGTTTGCGACTTAGAGTCATCCGGATCAGTGTCAAAGCTTGCATCGACGTAACCCTTTACGACGAGCTCTTGATCACCTCCATAAACAAGAAACATATCCTTAGTCCTTTTCAGGTACTTCAGGATATTCTTGACCGCCGTCCAGTGTTCCATTCCTGGATCACTTTGAAACCTTCCGACCATACTTATGGCAAGGCTGACATCGGGTCTTGTGCACAGCATTGCATACATAATAGAGCCTATGGCTGAAGCATAGGGGATGACACTCATTTTTTCTCTATCTTCTGCAGTCACTGGGCATTGAGTCTTACTCAACTTCACACCTTGCAAAACAGGCAAGAACCCCTTCTTGGACTGATCCATTTTGAACTTCTTCAAAATCTTATCAAGGTATGTGCTTTGTGAAAGTCCTATTAAGCGTCTTGATCTATCTCTATAGATCTTGATGCCTAATATGAAAGCAGCTTCTCCTAGGTCCTTCATTGAAAAACTCTTGTTCAAATATTCCTTTACGCTTTCCAGCATTTCTATATTGTTTCCAATCAGTAATATGTCATCCACATATAATATTAGAAACGCTATAGAGCTCCCACTCACTTTCTTGTAAATACAAGCTTCTCCGTAAACTTGTATAAACTCGAACGCTTTGATCACCTCATCAAAACGAAGATTCCAACTCCGAGATGCTTGCACCAGTCCATAAATGGATCGCTGGAGTTTGCAAACTTTGTCAGCATTCTCTGGATCGAAAAAACCTTCTGGTTGCATCATATACAACTCTTCCTTAAGGTAACCGTTAAGGAACGCTGTTTTGACATCCATCTGCCAAATTTCATAATCGAAAAAGGCAGCTATTGCTAACATGATTCTGACGGACTTAAGCATCGCTACGGGTGAGAAGGTCTCATCGTAGTCAACTCCTTGAACTTGTGAAAAACCCTTTGCCACAAGTCGAGCTTTATAGACGGTGACATTACCGTCCGCGTCCGTCTTCCTCTTAAAGATCCATTTGTTCTGAATGGCCTTACGCCCTTCAGGTAATACTTCCAAAGTCCATACTTTGTTTTCATACATGGATCCCATCTCGGATTTCATGGCCTCTAACCACTTCTCGGAATCCGGGCCCATCATCGCTTCTCCATAGCTCGTAGGTTCATCGTTGTCTAACAACATGACCTCTAAGACAGGGTTGCCGTACCACTCGGGAGCAGTACGCGTCCTTGTCGACCTACGAGGTTCGATAGCAACTTGATCCAAAGCTTCATGATCATCATCATTAACTTCCTCTTCAGCTAATGTAGGCTCCGCAGAAACAACTTTCTGCACTGCGCTACTCTCAGGTTGAAGTAAAGGTTCAACAACCTCATCAAGTTCTATCTTCCTCCCACTCAATTCTTTCGAGAGAAACTCTTTCTCAAGAAATGTTCCGTTTTTAGCGACAAACACTTTGCCTTCGGATCTGAGATAGAAGGTATACCCAACTGTCTCTTTTGGGTATCCTATGAAGACGCATTTCTCCGCTTTGGGTTCCAGCTTTTTAGGCTGAAGCTTTTTGACATAAGCATCACATCCCCAAACTTTAAGAAACGACAGTTTTGGCTTCTTGCCAAACCAAAGTTCATATGGCGTCGTCTCAACGGATTTCGATGGTGCCCTATTTAAAGTGAATGTAGCTGTCTCTAATGCATAACCCCAAAACGATAGTGGCAAATCGGCAAGAGACATCATAGATCGCACCATATCCAATAAAGTTCGATTACGACGTTCGGACACACCATTACGCTGTGGTGTTCCACGCGATGTCAATTGTGAAACAATTCCACACTGTCTTAAGTGACTGCCAAACTCATAACTCAGATATTCTCCTCCTCGATCAGATCGCAGGAATTTAATCTTCTTGTTACGATGATTCTCAACTTCACTCTGAAATTGTTTGAACTTTTCAAATGTTTCAGACTTATGTTTCATTAAGTAAATATACCCATATCTACTTAAGTCATCAGTGAAGGTGAGAAAGTAACGATAACCACCGCGCGCCTCAATACTCATCGGACCACACACATCAGTATGTATGATTTCCAATAAGTCACTTGCCCGTTCCATTGTTCCAGAGAACGGCGTTTTAGTCATCTTGCCCATGAGGCATGGCTCACATGTGTCAAGTGATTCAAAATCAAGTGACTCCAAAAGTCCATCAGCATGGAGCTTCTTCATGCGTTTTACGCCAATATGACCTAAACGGCAGTGCCACAAGAAAGTGGTATTATCATTATCAATTCTACATCTTTTGGCATCAATGTTATGAACATGTGTATCATTACTATCGAGATTCAATAAGAATAAACCCCTCACATCGGGTGCATGACCATAAAAGATATTACTCATATAAATAGAACAACCATTATTCTCTGATTTAAATGAGTAACCGTCTCGCAATAAACAAGATTCAGATATAATGTTCATGCTTAACGCAGGCACCAAATAACACTTATTTAGGTTCATCATTAATCCCGACGGTAATCGAAGAGCGAGCGTGCCGATGGCGATCACATCAACCTTGGAACCATTTCCCACGCGCATCGTCACTTCGTCCTTTGCCAGCCTCCGTCTATTCCGCAGTTCCTGTTTAGAGTTGCAAATATGAGCAACCGCACCGGTATCAAATACCCAGGCACTACAACGAGGGTTGGTAAGGTACACATCAATAACATGTATATCATATATACCTTGTTTGTTGTTGGCCGCCTTCTTGTCAGCCAAATACTTGGGGCAGTTCCGCTTCCAGTGTCCAGTTCCCTTGCAATGAAAACACACAGTTTCTGGTTTGGGTCCAGCCTTGGGTTTCTTCACGAGAGGAGCAACTGCTTTGCCACTCTTCTTGGAGTTACCCTTATTACCCTTGCCATTTTTCTTGAAACTAGTGGTTTTATTGACCATCAACACTTGATGCTCCTTCTGAATTTCAGACTCAGCGGCTTTCAGCATCGCAAACAGCTCGGCGACTGACTTGTTCATCCCGTGCATGTTATAGTTCAACACGAAGCTCTTGTAGCTAGGTGGCAATGATTGAAGAACTCTGTCAGTGATAGCCTCTGGCGGAAGGGGCATCCCCAATTCAGCCAGACGGGTGGAGTACCCAGACATTCTGAGCACGTGATCACTGATAGACCCGTTCTCCTCCATCTTGCAAGCATAGAACTTATCGGAGATCTCATATCTCTCGATTCGGGCATTCTTCTGAAAGATAAACTTCAACTCCTGGAACATCTCATATGCTCCATGACGTTCAAAACATCTTTGAAGTCCCGGTTCTAAGCCATACAACATTGCACATTGAACTATTGAGTAATCATCAGAACGAGCCTGCCAGGCGTTCACAACGTCTAGAGACTCAACTGGAGCGGGTGGATCACCAAGCGGTGCATCAAGGACATAAGCCTTCTGGGAAGCCGTAAGGATAATCCTTAGATTACGGGCCCAGTCCACAAAGTTACTTCCATCATCTTTCAACTTAGCTTTCTCTAGGAACGCATTAAAATTCAGGGGTGCTACTGCGCGAGCCATGATCTACAACATAAATATAGCAAAGACAACTTAGACTATTGTTCTAGATAATGAGTTTAGTTAATCATATTACTTAAAAACTCCCACTCAAATTGACATCCCTCCGGTCATTCGAGTGTAACATGATCCAAATCCACCAACTCAAGTCCGATCATCACGTGAGTTGAGGTGGTTTCAATGGTGAACATCTTCATGTTGATCATATCTACTATATGACTCATGTTCGACCTTTCGGTCTCTTGTGTTCCGAGGCCATGTCTGTACATGCTAGGCTCGTCAAGTTTAACCCGAGTGTTCCGCGTGTGCAACATGGCTTGCACCCGTTGTATGTGAACGTGGAGTCTATCACACCCGATCATCACGGCGTGTCTCAAAACGACGAACTTTCGCAACGGTGCACACTCGGGGAGAACACAATTTATCTTGAAATTTAAGTGAGGGATCACCTTATAATGCTACCGTCGTCCTAAGCAAAATAAGATGCATAAAAGGATTAACATCACATGCAAATCATAAGTGACATGATATGGCCATGAACTTGTGCTTTTGATCTCCATCTCCAAAGCACCGGCATGATCTCCATCGTCACCGACATGACACCATGATCTCCATCATCTTGATCTCCATCAACGTGTCGCCATAAGGTTGTCGCGCCGACTGTTGCTTCCACGACTATTGCTAACGTTTAGCGATAAAGTAAAGCATTACATAGCGCTTAATGATTGACACGCAGGTCATACAATAATTAAAGACAACTCTATGGCTCCTGCCAGTTGCCGTACTCATCGACATGCAAGTCGTGATATTCTATACAACACATGATCATCTCATACATCACATATATCTCATCATGTAATTGGCCATATCACATCACAACATACCCTGCAAAAACAAGTTAGACGTCCTCTAATTGTTGTTGCAAATTTTACGTGGCTGCTACGGGTTTGCAAGAACCGTTCTTACCTACGCAAAACCACAACGTGGTGTAGTGATTGCTTTTTGATCTTCTAAAAGAACCCTCTTCATTGAAATCGATTCAACTAAAGTGAGAGAGACAGACACCCGCTAGCCATCTTTATGCAACGAAGTTACATGTTAGTTGAAGGAACCTGTCTCGCGTAAGTGTACGCGTAATGTCGGTCCGGGCCGCTTCATCTCACAGTACCGCCGAATCAAATATCAACTAGTAACGGCAAGCAATATGTATACACCCACGCCCACAACTCGTTTGTGTTCTACTCGAGATCTCATCTACGCAGAGACCTGGCTCATGATGCCACTGTTGGGGAACGTTGCATGGGAAACAAAAATTTTCCTACGCACACACAAGATCTATCCATGGTGATGAGCATCTACGAGAGGGAGAGTAAATCTACATACCCTTGTAGATCGCTAAGCGGAAGCGTTTAAGAAACGCGGTTGATGTAGTCGAACGTCTCCGCGATCCAAATCACAAGTCGTCCCTCGATCCGATCACGAACTAGCGCCGAACGGACGGCACCTCCGCGTTCAACACACGTACGGCTTGATGACGCCTTCACCTCCTCGATCCAGCGAGCGATGGTGAAGTAGTGGTTGAGTTCCAGCAGCACGACGGCGTGGTGATGGTGGTGAGGAACAATCTCTGCAGGGCTTCGCCAAGCGCTACGGAGATTATGACGGAGGAACTAGAGGGTTAGGGTTGCCGCACACGGCTTGGGGAAATCTTGATGTGTCCCGTGTGCTAGCCCTGCCCCTCTATTTATATGTTGAGCCTTGGGGTCTAAACTTGGAGTAAAAGCCTCCTCCAGGTCGGTTTTGCCCGCACAAGGTCGGTTTGGCCCGCAGGGAAAGAATCCAACTCGGATCCCTGCCGAACCGTGCACAGCCGCACACAAGCGGTAGTACCGCTCACAAGCGGTAGTACCGCTTGGGCGGTAGTACCGCTTCACACAAGCGGTAGTACCGCTCGGGCGGTAATACCGCTTCACCAAGCGGTAGTACCGCTTACGCGGCAGCAAAACTACTTTTGCACTTTCCAATACCTTGTGGGCTTTTATCCCTTGGCCCATATAAAGTGTTGCTGCACCCGAACACTTCGGCAAACATCCGGAACCCATTCCGGTGAACTCCGGAACTCTTCCGGAGATCAAAACACTATTATCACATATATCAATCTTTACCTCCGGACTCTTCCGGAGATTCTCGTCATGTCCGGGATCTTATCCGAGACTCCGAACAACTTTCGGTCACCAACATAATAACTCAATTATACTAATCGTCACCAAACGTTAAGTGTGTAGACCCTACGGGTTCGAGAACTATGTAGACATGACCGAGACACTTCTACGATCAATAACCAATAGCGGGACCTGGATGCCCATATTGGCTCCTACATATTCTACGAAGATCTTTATCGGTCGAACCTCTATGTCAAGGATTCAGTTAATCCCGTATGCTGTTCCCTTTGTTCTTCGGTATGTTACTTGCCCGAGATTCGATCGTCGGTATCTCTATACCTAGTTCAATCTCGTTACCGGCAAGTCTCTTTACTCGTACCGTAATACAAGATCTCGTGGCTAACACTTTAGTCACATTGCTTGCAAGGCTCATTGTGATGTTGTATTACCGAGTGGGCCCTGAGATACCTCTCCGTCACACGGAGTAACAAATCCCAGTCTTGATCCATGCCAACCCAACAGACACCCTCGGAGATACCTGTAGAGCACCTTTATAGTCACCCAGTTACGTTGCGACGTTTGATACACACAAGGTACTCCTCCGATGTCAGGGAGTTGCATGATCTCATGGTCATAGGAACAGATACTTGACATGCAGAAAACAATAGCAATAAACTGACACGATCAAATGCTACGTTCTTAGTTTGGGTCTTGTCCATCACATCATTCTCCTAATGATGTGATCCCGTTATCAAATGACATCTCATGTCAATGGCTAGGAAACCTTAACCATCTTTGATCAACGAGCTAGTCAACTAGAGGCTTACTAGGGACACAGTGTTGTCTATGTACCCACACATGTATTTGAGTTTCCAATCAATACAATTATAGCATGGATAATAAACGATTATCATGAACAAGGAAATATAATAATAACCAATTTATTATTGCCTCTAGGGCATATTTCCAACACGCGCCGCATTCCATGGGCGCTTCGTCTCCTCGCCGGAGGCGTCTCTTTTGCGCTTTTGCGACTTCTGGGCGTCTATTAGATAGTACGCGTTGTTGTGTAGCACCTTGCTGACGATGAACGGGCCTTCCCATGGAGAGGGCAGTTTGTGCTGGCCGGCTGTTCGCTGGATCCGCCTGAGCACCAGGTCTCCTTCGCGGAAGGAAAGGGGCCGGATCTGCTTGCTGTGGTAGTGCCGGAGCTTCTGCTGGTAGATGGCCGTCCGGCTCAGGGACAGCTCGCATGCTTCTTCGAGTAGGTTGACGCTATCTTCTCTTGCCTCCCTTGCGTCCTTCTCCGTATACAGGGTGACTCGAGGCGAGTCGAACTTGATGTCCGTGGGGATGACCGCCTTGGACCCGTATACGAGAAAGAAAGGGGTGTAGCCGGTTGACCGGTTGGGCGTGGTCCTAAGGCTCCAGAGGACAGCCAGCAGCTCATCGATCCAGCAGCCGGCCGACCGCACGAGTGGCGCCACGAGCCGGGGCTTGAGGCCGGCCAGGATCAAGCCGTTTTCCCTCTCTGCCTGTCCGTTTGACTGTGGGTGGGCCACTGATGCGAGGTCGAGCCGGATGCCCTCCTGGGAGCAAAAACGCGCCATTGCGGCTTTGGCGAAATTCGTGCCGTTGTCGGTGATGATGCTGTGGGGAACGCCGTAGCAGACCGTGATGTCTTTGATGAACCGGACGGCCGTGGGGCCGTCCAGCTTCTTAATGGGCCTTGCTTCGATCCATTTGGTGAACTTGTCGACACCCACCAGTAGATGTGTCATGCCGCCCCGCGCGGTCTTGAAAGGACCCACCATGTCCAGCCCCCAGACAGCAAAGGGCCACTAGAGCGGGATGGTAGGGAGGGCTGTTGCCGGCAGGTGGCTCTGCGTGCTGAAGCGCTGGCACCCCTCGCATTTGTCGACCAGCTGCTTTGCCTCTTCCAAGGCCGTCGGCCAGTAGAAACCGTGGCGGAACGCCTTGGCCACCAGGGTTCTGGAGGCGACGTGATGCCCACACTCGCCCTGGTGGATGTCGCGGAGGATTTCTTGACCCTTCTCCGGCTCGACGCAGCGTTGAAACACGCCAGTTGTGCTGCGATGAACCAGCTTGTGGTTGATGATGCTGTAGGCCGGGGCCCGGCGCTGGATTTGCCTTGCCGAGGCCTCGTCAGGGGGGAGTTCACCGCGCAAGAGGAAAGCCAGAATGGGCTGGGCCCATGAGGGGGCCGAGACGGGAGCCGGCTCGAGCTCAAGTGGTTGGCCAGGGGCAGCCGGAGCCCCCGGGTCTGGCTCGCCAGTCCCCGGGGCCGGCTCGTCGGTCCCCGGGAGCCGGTCACCAGTCCCCGAGACTGAGGTGGCGGGGGGGTGCGTCGATCGTCATCATGACGGCCGTGGAGCCGGAGCCGACCGCCGCGGGGGTGTCGGACGTTGGAGCCAACGGGACCGGCACAACAGCCGGGGTTGCTGATGTTGGTGGAGCAGCCAGACCCGGCGAAGAGCCGGCAGCGTCAGCCGGCACGAAGATAGACTCTGATTCAGGGGAGGGCTTGATCGATGGCTTGAGCAGCCGCTCGAGGGAAACACCGGCTGGGATGGCCTGCCGGGTGGAGCCGATTTTCGCCAACGTATCGGCCGCCTCGTTGTCCGCCCGGGGGACGTGGTGGAACTCACAGCCCTCAAAGGAGCCGGTGAGCTGCTGGACGAGGAAGCGATAGCTGGCCGTGTTGGCGTCCCTGGCGTCCCATTCGCCAGAGACCTGTTGCACCACGAGGTCGGAGTCGCCGAAACAGAGGATGCGCCTCGTACTCGGCCACGTTGTTGGAGGCGACGAAGAGGATCTGGAGCGCGTACTTGAGATGGTCCCCCTTTGGGGACGACAAGATGATGCCGGCTCCCAGGCCGGTTCGCATCTTCGAGCCGTCGAAGTGCATGCGCCAGTGTGTGGAATCCGGGGGAGGCGGCACGAACTGGGTCTCGGCCCAGTCGAGGAGGAAGTCAGCCACCGTCTGCGACTTGATGGCGGTGCGCGGCTCGTACCAAATCTCATAGTCGGCGAGGACGATGGCCCACTTGGCGATCCGGCCGGTGGCGTCGCGGACGCTCATGATCTCGCCGAGCGGGGCCGTGCTCACCACGGTGATGGTGTGCTCCTGGAAGTACTGCTTGACCTTCTTGGCGGCAAAATATATGCCATAGCACATCTTCTGGTAGTGGGGGTAGTTCTGCTTGGAGGCGGAGAGGACCTCGCTGAGGTAGTAGACGGGGCGTTGGACCGGCAGCGCTTTGCCCTCCTCCGTCCGCTCTACCACCAGAACAACGCTGATCACGCGGGTGGTTGCCGCGATGTACGCGAGCATCAGCTCCTTCTCAGTCGGCGCCGCCAGAACGGGAGCGCTAGAGAGCGCGCGCTTAAGGTCACGAAACGCCTCGTCCGCCTGGTCGGTCCACTCGAATTTGGGCGTCTTCCTCATGAGCTGGTAGAGGGGCAGCGCCTTCTCGCCCAGCCGGCTGACGAACCGGCTGAGCGAGGCAAGGCAGCCGGCGAACTTCTGGACGTCGCGGAGCTTGGTCGGCTTGTGCATGCGCTCGATGGCTCTGATTTTCTCCGGGTTGGCTTCGATGCCGCGGGCGGACACGAAGAAACCCAGGAGCTGGCCTGCCGGCACGCCGAAAACACACTTCTCTGGATTGAGCTTGACCTTGTACTCGCGTAGGTTGGCGAAGGTCTCTCGGAGGTCGTCGAGGAGGCTGAAATGATTCTTGGTTTTGAGGATGATGTCGTCCACGTAGACGTGGACGTTGCTGCCGATTTGGGGCAGGAGGCACTTCTGCATGCAGCGCTGGAAGGTGGCGTCTGCATTCTTCAGGCCGAAGGACATGGTGATGTAGCAGTAGGCCCCAAAAGGGGTGATGAAGGAGGTCTTCAGCCGGTCGGCTGGGTCCAGTTTGATCTGGTGGTAGCCGGAATAGGCGTCCAGGAAGGACAGCAAATCGTAGCCGGCCGTGGAATCAATCACTTGATCGATCCGGGGCAAGGCGAAAGGATCCTTGGGACAGGCCTTGTTCAGGCTGGTATAGTCGATACACACGCGCCAAGTCTTGTTCTTCTTCAGCACCAGGACTGGGTTGGCTAGCCAGTCCGGGTGGAGCACTTCCATGATGAAGCTGGCTGCCAGCAGCCGGGCGATCTCTTCTTCTATAGTACGTTGCTTCTCCTCGGAGAAACGGCGCAGGGGTTGCTTGACCGGCTTGGCGTCCGGCCGCGCATGAAGTTTGTGCTCGGCATACTTCCTCGGAACACCCGGCATGTCTTTGGAGACCATGCAAAGATGTCCCGATTCTCACGGAGGAAGTCGATGAGCTCGCCTTCCTATTTGCTGTTGAGGTGGGCGCCGATGGTGACGCACTGCTTGGGGTTGGCCGGGTCGAGTGGCACCTGCTTGGTGTCCTTGGACGGCTGGAACGACGCCTCGCTGGCCGACTGGGACGGAGGAGCCGGCACGGCCGGCTGGTCAGAGGCGTGAGCCACGAGCCGGTCGAGCTGCCGCCTCTCCTCCGCTATCTCCAAGGCCTCGGCCAGCCGGCTGCTGTCGCGTGCGCACTCGATCGACTTTTTATAGTCGCCATCGACGGTGATGATGCCCTTGGGCCTGGCATCTTGAGCTTGAGGTAGGCATAATGGGGCACCGCCATGAACTTGACGAGGGCCGGCCTGCCCAGCAGCGCGTGGTAGGGACTGTTGAGGTCCACCACCTCGAACCATATCGACTCGCGGCGTAAGTGGATCTTGTTGCCGAAGAGGACGTCGAGCCGGATTTTGCCGATGGGGGTGCAGGATTTTCCCGGCACAATGCCATGGAAAACCGTCCGGCTCGACTGCAGGTCTTTCTCCTTGAGCCCCAGTTTGAGCAGTGTGTCGTGGTAGAGGATGTTGATGCTGCTGCCCCCGTCGACCAGTACCCGTGAGAAGCGGCAGGTGAGCCTCTCGGAGGCGATGGTGGGATCGAGGACGAGGGCATAGCTGCCGGGGTTTGGCATCACGGCCGGGTGGCCCGCCCGGCTCCAGGTAACCGGCTTCTCCAATGCATGAACTGGGGGACCGAGGGAACGGTGGCGTTCACCTCGTGTTGGCGCTGGCGCAGGCTATGCTTGTCGGTTCCCTCACTGGTGAAAACGACGTAGGCCCCGTCCTGGTCGGGGAACTGGTCGTGAAGGCAGCCGTCATTGGCAGCCGGAGCCGGAGCGGGTGGCTGCGCCGGTGCCGGTGCCGGCGCGCGGAGAGCCGGAGGCGGAGGAACCGGAAGGCCCTCGCCTCGGGCTAGCCGCTAGGAGAAGCTGCACTGCCGCAGCGTGTGCGTGGCCGGCTTCGCCCCGGAGTGCATTTTGCACGGAGCGTCGAGCATCTGCTCGAAGGTGAGCTTGAGCTGCCAGGCGTTCTTGTCGGTTCGCTGGCGCTGGCTGGGAGCCTGGGCAGCCGGCTGCTCTTCCTCGACGGAGGCGACCTGTTTGCTCCCGTAGCGGGGATCCGGCTGGTCCGCCTTCTGCTTGTTGTTCTGCTGCTGCCGGTTGTCGGCAGCCGGCCGTGGCGCGGCAGGCGGCGGGAGGGCCTTGCCGGTTGCGCTGACCTTGATCCGCATGGCGGAGTCGGCCGTGGCGTACTTGTCCGCCTTGGCCATGAGCTCAGCCAAGGTGGCCGGCTCTGAGCACATGAGCTTGTGCTTGAGGAGGGTGTCGTCTCGGCAGCCCTCGATGAAGTATTGGATGGCCTCCACCTCGTGCACCCCCTCGCAGGAGTTGCGGAGCTCGGTCCATCGCGTGAGGAAGTCGCGGAGGGATTCCTCCGGCCCCTGGACGTACATGGCCAGCTCGCGGGGATGGCTGGGCCGCTTGTAGGTGCCGGTGAAGTTGCGGACGAACGCTTCTTCGAAGTCCGTCCAGGCATTGATGCTGCCGACCGGAAGGCTGTTAAGCCAAGTCCCGGCCGACCCGATCAGCATGAGAGGAACGTAGCGCACCGCGACGCGCTTGTTCCCCCTTGCGATGCCGACCGCGGTGGTGTAGTCGATCAGCCAGTCCTCCGGCTTGGCGGTGCCGTTGTACTTCAGAGTGTCGCGGGGGAGCGTGAAGCCGGTGGGGAACGGCTCGTCACGGATCCGGGGGCCGAAACACGCCGACCCGATCGGGCCCTCCTCCTCCAGAAGAGCGGATTGCGCCAGCCGGTCGATGTGGGTCCGGGCGTCGTTCTCGCTCGCGGGACGCGCGGGCCGAGCCGGGTGACGAGCTCGCGGCGGACAGTCGGGGCAGGCAAGCGTGTGCGCTCCCGCCGCGGAGGCGGCGTGTTGGCGCGGCTGCGCCGGCCGCCGCCTGCCGCAGCGTCGTTGTGCCGGCTCGTGACAGCCGACGACTCGTCTCCCTAGCGGGAGCGTCCGTTATGGGACCCAGCGCCCCGCCGGCCGGAGCCGCGGGGGGAAGAGGCTTGCTGGGCCGGCCGGCGTTGGCCGGCAGTCGGTGGGGCGTCGCCCTTGGGGACGGGCATTTCTGAGCCGGCGTTGGTGTCGTCGAGCCGGTCCTGCTGAACGTTGGCAGCGGCGATGAGGTCTTGGATGTGCCGCTCTTGCTGCTCACGCTCCTCGCCCACCAGGTCGGCGAGGTCGGCGTAGGCCACCTGGGCGGCCCTCATGTTGGCCGCCGGCATGTCGTAGGTGGGGAGTCTACCACCGAGGATCTCCGCGACCACACGGCCGCGGTTGCGGACGTCACCGCGCCGGCTGGGCTCGTTGCCGGCGGGGGTGAGGCCGTAGGCGGAGTTGTACTCGCGCTGCGCGGACTCCATCCGGCGCTTGGTGGTGGCGAGCGTGGTCGCCTTCGCGAACAGCAGCTGGCGAGCAGCCTCCAGCTCAGCCATAGTTGTGGCCGGGTTTGCCGTAGGCGCAACGGGGGTGCTGAGGCCCCGAAGCATGGAGCCGAGGGGGTCGGAGGTGCCAGTGCCGGCGGCTGCGGCGGCCGCCTCCGCCTCCGCCCTGGCTCGACCGGAGGTCGTGGAGGAGCCGGTGGCCATTACCCCCGCGCGGACGCAGGAGTCATCATCCTCGCCCGGGGCGAGTGCTCCCACAAACGGGGGCCGGTCGAGGCAGTCGAGCACCTCGCTAGGGTACTCGTCTGCGGCTGGCTCGCCGGCGAGGCCCAGCCTACCGAAGCGCTCGGTGAGGATGGCGACGTCGGAGAGAGGGTCGCCGCTGCGCCACTCGTCGGAGAGGTCGGCAGCGACGCCCGCAGGGTGGGCGGGAACGAGGTCCCGCCCCGCGGGAGCAAGCCCCACGAGCGTGCAGTTCCGCCCGGACGCGAGGCGGCCGGGCGAGTCGGCGAAGGGTCCCGTCCGGAGGGTGACTCCGGCCGGTGCCGCGGACGGCCCCACGGTGGGCGCCAACTGTCGTCGTTTTCTCACGACAGATGCCATGGGATGGCTTATCGGGAGTGGTTGGGGCCGAAGGACGCCGACGGGCTCCGGTAGCGGGATTGGGCACAAGCAGTGAGAGACACACGATGTACCCAGGTTCGGGGCCCTCCGTGGGAGGTAACACCCCTAGTCCTGCTTGTCTGGTTGATGGGTGATGAAGATTACAGTGGTGCTCCTTGAGTTGTTGGCTAGAGGAGGAAGAAGGAGCAGCCGGCTCTTCTTGCCTCTCTACGTGGGTGTGGGTGTGAGAGATGGGGAGAATGCCTCCCTGGTGCATGGGGGCTTCGGGGAGTTTTATAGGCCAACCCCCCGGCTTACAATATATATAAGGTACTAGAAGGAGGGACCAGGCTGGCAGCCTCTCCAGCCGTCCAGTGGTCCCACCAGCTGAGCCGTCTCGTCGCCCGTAGGGCCCGCCGGCTGCGCGGCCCCATCGCTGACTGGGGCCCGCCAGCCGGCTGCCGCTATTGGCCCGCGCCTACCTGCCGCGGCACGGGCCGCCCCGCGCAGCGTCGTCTTGCACCTGCCGGCCGAAGTCAGCGGTACGGCCGGCTGTGCTGTAGCCACACCGGGGCAGGTAATGGAGTAGACGGCGGCGTGGCTGCACTGTTGCCCCGTCGGGTCTCGATCGGTCATAGTCAGCGGTACGACCGCCCGGACTGTAGCCATGTGTGTCTGTGCGTGAGCGGTCGCTGTAGCCACGCCGGAGTCCATCGTGGGGATCGCGTCTTGTCGATGTACTTGGTCGCGGTAGGAGGGGACAAGTGCCTGCCCGTCCAGAGGGCGGCGAGAGGGCAGGCCGCGGAGCGGCCGGCAACAGGCCGGCTGGGGGCGGGCGGCCGGCTCTTGACTAGCCGGCCGTATAGTTTTCAAAAAGGACCCGAACTCCCTTATCTTGGCAGACCCAGGGGTAATAACCCTGTCAGTGATCAAGCAAGCTTTGCGCCACCACAACCGTGAGACATAGGAACGGTAGGTACGTCCGGCAGCGAGCATGAGCACGGCGCTGTGGTTGTGTGAGCCGATCGATCGACAGTGCAAGGGGGACGGCTGGTTGAAGCATGCATTCGGCATGCCATGCATGTGCAGTCTCTACGCTATCTTTTTGCCTTCCGGTGAAACCTGCCTTTAAACGTCCTATAGCTACCACCCTCCACCCATCAATGGTCGGATGAATTATTTTGCACCCCGTGACCTGTGAGGCTGTGACTCAGTGACCGCGAGGCGTCATAGCCTCTAAGAAAGAAAAGGAGACGCGGCTTTGCTATATGCCTTTTTTTTTTTTTTTTGAGAAACTGGCTTTGCTATATGCCTATATTTGCTGCACCCATTTGCACAAGCCCATCGAGTCTTGCACCAATTCGATCCATCAGAGCTGACGCATTGCAGTCGACTCCACGCAGGGCGCACATGCAGGTAGCTAGCTGGGCAGCTCGTCCGGAGATGGATGCTGCTGGTCACTTACATCAACAGTGTATTGCTACGTACACAGCTCGATCGAACGTGCAAGCAAGACCACACTTGATGATGAACACAAAAGAAAAGTTAACACTTGATCAAACTGCATGGGGTGGCCATTCTTGCATGCCTGATTAATCAATTACTACTACTACTGTACAGTACAACTTAGTACGGCACGCATAGGATAGCTAGACGAAATTAACACACGAGTGGACATGTGCACACACTGTTCTCGAACACTACTGATATGATTAACCAGTGAACTGAAATGGAAAAGGTGGCGAAAAGAAGATGAAGCGCCCACTACACTCTTGATGTTTTTATTTTGCGCCGACGAGGCGAGGGGATTGTTGTAGCCTCTTCCCACTTCTCATCATCTTTGACACCGACACTCTGGACATAATTAAGAACATGACTATATATATGTAAGAAAACTGGAACATAACATTTTATTGCATTTTTTTTTACCTCGGATCAATCGTGTTAACCAACGGCTGTTGCGTTTTATCTTCACCGGCGAGAAGGAATGCAGTAGTTGGCTACTGTCAGTATCAAGTTCCCCATGCTCAAAGCTAGAAGGCCTACAACTACTGTGGAGATCAAAATTTGTTGTGTATCAGTACAATTCCTTTTTGAAGGAAAAAAGAAAGAAAGAAAGAATTCATGCAGGCCATTCAAGATGGAGAACTCACGGCCGCTGGGGCGGTCGCTCTGGTCGCTGCGCGGCGCCAATGCGGTGGACACCTCGAACTGAACGTGGCAGTTGAAGCCCACCACCGCGGCCGCCGCGCCACCGTCGCCGCGGGCAGCGTCGAGGTCCCAGCCCACGGCCTGCGCCGAGCCCTGCACGCACCGGGCGCAGTCCGCCGCCGTGAGGTCGCCGGCGCAATGCGCCCGCACGTCGACCGTGCTGCTCACGACGGCGTAGTCGTAGCCACAGCCTCTCTCCACGACGGTTTTGTGAACCACGCGCGTGGTGGCCGGCATCGGCGGCCTGGTGAGCCTTGCGGCCGCGCGCTGCGCCAGGAGCCGCGTCATGGCGACGAGCTCGTCGTGCAGGCCGGCGGAGTAGAGGACACCGGCGCTGGTCCCGGAGTCAGAAGAAGCAGGGAGGGCGAGGTGGAAGCGCGCTCGGAGGGCGTCCTGGCGGGGCGAGGAGAAGTTGGTGTCGGCGTACGAGAGCGAGCAGCGCTCGCTCAAGATTCCGGCGCGACGGCTGGTGGCAGCGCAGCCGGCGGTGAGGTTCCTGGCGGCGTCCGACAGGCACCGGACGCACTCGGAGCCTGAAGGCAGCGTGGCGGAGTCGCCGAAGCAGAACCCCCGGGCGGACGCGCCGTCGGAGCGCAGGGAGGCGAAGCCCGTGGGCGCGGCCACGGAGGGGAGGGCGCCGAGGAGCGGGAGGAGGGTGGCGCGGAACGCCGCGACGTCGGTGGCGTCCGTGAGCGCCGGCGCCGGGTGGCACTGGAGCACTGGAGCAGGCTCCTCGCTACGGGCGCCGGCGGCCGGCGCAGCGGCGACGAGGAGGAGGGAGAGGGCGATCGCTGCGAGCGCCATTGATTGCTGTCCCTGTCGCGTACGTGCTCGCGTCGCGTTGGCTTGGCACTTGTATTTGAGCTGGTTGGGTTGGCACTTGGGAGTGGAGAGCTCGAGCGAGCGCCCGGTCTTGGTTATGTATATGCGGTGCGTGTCCCTGTGGGCTGTGGCATGGTGAAAGAGAATTCAGCAGCAGCAACCATGAACGTACGGTGCGTCAAGACCTAATAATCAAAACGCGCGCACATCCTTCCCCACCAGTGGACAAAGCAAACCTCGCGCATGTGAGGTCTACTCTACAGTACACACGTAGCTACCAACTCGCGTATGTGAAATTAGAAAAAGACTAGTGATGCCTGCTTTGAAGCCAGTATGCCAAATACGTACGTCGAGTTGTGATCGATCGAGGACAGGTCGCTATGGTAGTAATATGAACATGGTGAGTTGAGTTGATGACAAACGAGATTTATACACGACGCCTTTTAAATCGATGCGTGCCGTGAAGAAAGTGACTGACGCGTTTTTGCCATTTGGGGACTGTGTATGTGGCGTCGCGTGCGTGCATGTGTCCGTCCTTCATTTTTCACACCTACGCGCTTACGACGAACACAATAATGAACATTTCACCAGCAGCTTCCTGGCCCTTTTTTCTGCTGCTGGTGCTGCTGCATTGTTAGTTTCTTGTGTATATGGTCGATATACCACCTCACCTTCCATCTCCAGCACGCAAGCGCGCCTGTACTCGACGCATGGTTCGACCAACAATGATCAGGGAATACTCTGTTGGACTTAATTCCAGGTAAGTTTATGCTATGGAAATGCACAGAAGTGGTGAACATAAGTAATTTATAGGGGTGAATAGAATAGTTTGTATCTAGGATGAGTAGGGCTGGGTGAGTTACATCATATCGTTGTTTAGCAATTTTTTAGCTTCTTGTAAATTTTTGATGCCACCTTCTATAAAACTATGGTACGACTTGGCATGCTCTCGGAAAAGAAGATGGCCTTCCTGACCTGCCATCAACAAAGAACAAAGGAGAATGTTTGAATGATAACAGGATGCATATTTGGTTTTCAGAAATAATGCATGAGTAATTCCCATTTATCACCAAAGGTGCCATATCACAATTATTTTTAAAATTTTGCTAAATATGTCTACCAATATTTCAAATCATCTCCTCAGCAAGTTCATATATGTTCTCCACCGATAATCTAACTCACTTGAAATTAGAAAAGGTTACAAAATAATGTTACCTATGGGCTCACCATTTATCACTGTTTTTTGTGTGGCCGTGATGCTCATCTTGCATTAAGAGTACTACAAGGCACGTGAGGCAGTCGTGCGGCACCGCGTCGCCGAAGCAGATCCCGCGGGCGAACGCGCGGTCGGGGCCGGCGGACCGCAGGGACACGGAGCGTGTCGGCACGCCGAGGAGCGAGGCCACGTTAGCGCGGAATGTCGTCGTGTTAGCGCTGCTGTCGTTGGCGGTCGCCGGGTGGCACTGGATCAAGGTGGGCGTAACGCGCACGCGTTCCTCCGAGGCCGTCAGCATGTCAAGGAGGAGGGCATGTTGGGAATAAGTCGTGACGGAGCACGGTGCGACCGGCGTTGGTGCGCAAGGTCGGGTCCGTGGCGGTGCGATCGGCGTCGGTGTGCTCGGGTCCGCGAGCTGGGTCACGGTCGTATGTGCGTACGTGTGTGGCGTGTGTGTGCGCTCTAGTGGGCTGGATGGCCGGGTGTGCTGTTAGTACATGCGTTAGAAACGGAGAGTCCTGGGCATGGCTCGCGGTCAGTTCGGAGGGCGCCTACAGTGTGCGGTTGAGCGAATGGCTCACGTACTTGGGCAGGCCGGGTCTCCAGGAGCTCGTGTGCGTGTGCGCGCGAGTGCCGCAGGAGGCAGTTGCTAGGTGTCGTGGGTATAAGACGTCATGTAATCATTTCGTCCTCGTTGAGCCGAACAGAATACTGAGAAGAGAAGCCGGCGTTCGTCGCCGGCACCAAATTGCGAGTCTCGTGTTCTTGTGATTGTTTGTCGATCCTTGGTTCCAACAGGGTCAAGAGAAGGCCGCAGGAGCAGGAAAGCGTCGAGGCCGCCATTGTCGGACGGTCCGTGTCCTGCCCGGGCCGCGCGCCTTGGTAAGTGGTAAAAGGTGGTGGTGGTTTTGCTCTGAAGAAGAAATGGTGGTGCCGTGGTGCTGGGTTTTGCTCAGAAGAAATGGCGATGGTGGTACGTCGACCGTGCTGCTCACGATGGCGTAGTCGTAGCCGCTGCCTCTCTCCACGACGGTTTTCTGAACCACGCGCGTGGTGGCCGGCATCGGCGGCCTGGTGAGCCTTGCGGCCGAGCGATGCGCCAGGAGCCGCGTCATGGCGACGAGCGGTCGTGCAGGCCGGCGGAGTAGAGGACCCCGGCGCTGGTCTCAGAGTCAGAAGAAGCAGGGAGGGCGAGGTGGAAGCACGCTCGGAGGGCGTCCTGGCCGGGAGAGGAGAAGTTGGCGTCGGCGTACGAGAGCGAGCAGCGCTGGCTCAAGATAACGGCGCGACGGCTGGTGGCACCGCAGCCGGCGGTAAGGTTCCTGGCAGCGTCGGACAGGCACCAGACGCACTCGGAGCCTGAAGGCGGCGTGGCGGAGTCGCCGAAGCAGAACCCCCGGGCGGACGCGCCGTCGGAGCGCAGGGAGGCGAAGCCCGTGGGCGCGGCCGCGGAGGGGAGGGCGCCGAGGAGCGGGAGGAGGCTGGCGCGGAACGCCGCGCCGTTGGTGGCGTCCGTGAGCGCCGGCGCCGGGTGGCACTGGAGCACTGGGGCAAGCTCCTCGCTACAGAGGCAGGCGGCCGGCGCCGCGGTGACGAGGAAGAGGGAGAGGGCGATCGCTGCGAGCGCCATTGATTGTTGTTCCTGTCGATTTTCTTTCACCACGCAGCAACTCACACTGGGAGCCCGTTTGCCAAATACGTACGTCGAGTCGTGATCGAGGACAGGTCGCTATGGTACTGTGGACATGGTGAGTTGATGACACAACGATAATACGATATATACACGATGCAATGGCCCGACGGGGCTTTAAATCGTTGCGTACGTGAAGAGAGTGACTGACGCGTTTTTGCCATTTGGGGGAATGTGTACGTGTCGTGCATGTGTTGTCGTGTCCCGTGCATGTGCTGGCCTCTGAAGAGAAGAAAATGGCGCGTCCGTCCTTCATTTTTCACACCTACGCGCTTACGATGAACACAATAATGAACATTTCACCAGCAGCAGAGAAGGGATAGACAGGGAGGAGGATTTGTAGGTTACCCCTCCATCCATCTCGCTCCAACCTTCCACCCCGGCCGGCCGGCCTCTTCCAATTCCAACCACGTACGCGCACTAATAAGCTTTTTTTTTTAACACAGTACAAACGCAAACGCTCATATACACGCGCATACACTCATCCCTATGAACGCACACACGCACACCCTACCCTTATGAGCACTTTCGAGAGACTGAGTCGGCATATCATCTTGAAATTTACGAAGTCACCGTAGGCACCACGTCGTCAACGGGAACATCTCCTCCCACTGAATGCACATCGCCGGAAATCCTGAAATAAATCCAGGAATAAATGCAAGCAACAGGATTTGAACCCTGGTGGGCTAGGGATACCACAGTCCCTCTAACCATCCAACCACAGGTTGGTTCGCCGCGCACTAATAAGCTGGTAGCCATGCATCCGTACGATAAGGGTTTTCTTGCGGGTTTTGCTTGTGGCGTGAATGAGGGCTTGTTCGGTTAGGCAAGGTTCGCTGCATGTCCCTAATGTTGATGCAAGGATGGAGAGCCTTTTCTCTTTCGAGTAAGGTTATGTAGGAGTACGTACTTGCGTGCAAAGCCAAAGACCGGCCCAAGCATGGATGCGGTGCAATGCCATGTGCATGCATGGATGCTTGCTAGCTACCACCGTCCAACGACCGACGGACGCCCGTGACATGTGACTGTGAGGCCTGCCACTGCCAGACAGTTTTACCAAGACAAGAAAGAAAAGGAGACCCCGCCCCTTTGCTATCTACTCGTACATTGCTGCACCCATCTGCACAAGGCCACTAAATTCTTTGCACCAATTCGGTCCATCGGAGCCAGCCAGCCTTTGTCATGAATGATTCAACCCTACTCGGTCGCTCGCTTCTTCGATGGTATCATGGTATAGAATCGGTTTGGCAGCGAACAAACTCCTTCAACTTTGCCACTCTTACTATGGAGGTGTTTGGTTCACGCTACAGCAACGTAATCTGATTACAACGTTACAGGTCTCGCTAAATCGCGTTTGTTTCCCTTACTCTGTAATCCGATAACATGGTATCAAATCCCAGCCTAATACAAAACCGATACCGCTGGAAATCTGCTGCAACAGATTACGCTAGCGCCATCTCCTCTCCAAACCGATAGCGCTCTTTGTTTCCTCTTTGGCCTACATCACGCCGTCATGGCCGAACTTTTTGAGATTTGCCACTCATACTATTAGACGGTGTTTGGTTTCATTGTTGGATTCGTGACCCGGAATTCTTTTTCTCCGAATCGAGGCATATGATTTGCCTCGTTCAGTAATTAAAGGAAAAGAGAGAGTTTTATTACATACACCCAAATTACAAAGGTCGATGTTACCCAATTTTTTAGCACCCGCAACAACCTAAAGTTTTACCTATTTGTTGATTGTAATAAAGATCACCATCGGTGGGGTGGATTTGTGCCTAAATGCCCGTGCATTTTCTTATTTCAAATAGACAAACCAATGAGCAGAGTGAGAGAGGCCATTGCCGTTCTATTATAAATGTTGTCAACCGACATTTTGCCCCACCAAAGCTTGAGGGAGTGCTCCGTCATCCGAAGTTATCTGATGCTTTTTGAACAAAACTATTTTGACCGTAGTTATGAGACGCTTTATGCATATTATTTTCAGGTGATGTTCATTATGAAACTACATATTTGAACTTTCAGGTTTTTTTTTTGGCATTGTTCGTTCAGTTTCTCATTACGATATATTAGTGCAACTTTGTGTGTTTTCTTCTTTGAGAGGAGATGATTTGTAGCTTTTCAAATTTATTTGTAAGTGACATCTGACCGCATAATTTATCTCTGAGCCCGGGCTCATCTACTTCTGATGAGCAGTGAATTTGTAAAAAAAAATTGCAAAAAAATCAAAAATACCTAAATTTTCTTATGGTGCAAGATGTTGGAGTGTTTGATGCTCGTGCCAAAATTTGTTAAGTCTGGAAATTCGAGGATACCATGGCCAAAAAGATAAAATTACCTTCAAACAGTGCAGAATTTCAACTTTCTTACATGCATGATTTTTTTTTGTAGATAACTTCTTAAAATGTCCAAACTTCATAAAATTTGGCACGGACATCACGCACTCCTTGATTTTTTTTTTCTATTTTTGTCGAATTTACTGTTCACACTCGGGCTCAGTTGTGTCCGGGACCGTTCATATGACCTATATATATCTTTTGTAGTTTTTTTATACTTCTGCCCTTTGTTGAGTCCAACTAATTGTTTTTGCCTTTACTTTTCATGTATACTCATTTCGCCCGTATTCAGTTATGTGGTGTTACAGAAATCGCCTTAAGCGTTGTTTTCGTCAGAACAAAGCCCTTTTACCGCATTCGAGACAATTTTGCCCTTCTCTTACATGTGAGCTTGTGTACTAAAAAGGTTGCCTCTTTTCTTGTGTGTGGATGTGTCGCTTACAGGTGAGACCTACTAGGGAAAAGGGATATTTTGGATTTTTTTTGTTATGTACTCATAAAATGGAAAATTGACCCGTGAACTAAAAACAGGCTTATGGCCTAATACGCACCACTAAATTATGAAAAACAACACAAACAAAACCTACAGGGGTTTCGCACGCGGTTTTGCCAATGTGGCAGATCATGTGGCGCTTGTTTTGACAAGTGTACCACCAATCTAGCATTTAACATTTTTTTAATTGTCCTTTTATAAATCGATATAATGATTTCATATTTTCTAGTACTCCCACATTTTTACTCCGCATATAAGATTTGTCTGAAGTCAATCTTCGTAAAGTTTGACCAACTTTATAGGTGGGGAAATCAACATTGACAATAGAAAATCAATATCATTAGATGTGTCATGAATTTAATTTTCATATTGTATAACATTCGTATTGTAGATTATGATATTTTTCATATAAACATGATCAAACTTTATGGAGTTTGACAAATCTTATATGTAGAGTACAAAGGACCGGAGGGAGTACCGGGAGGTTTCATACATAATTGTAATCATACACAAACTTTTGCTAGCATGTCATACATAATCGTAATCTTATTGTCCCGGACCTCACCCCACAGCAGCAGCGCCACAGCCCACCCAACAACAGCCCAGCCCAAGGCCCAGCGACGCACCCCCAGCGGCACAGCAACTGAGCGAAAGCAGAGCAATCTCCTCATCTAAAAGAAAAAAAAAACGCTGAGCTAAAGCAAAGACGAGAAGCCACAAAATTCCAGGCGCAGCGGCGGCCGTCGACGCGCCGACGAGCCTCCGGGGATAATTTTCAGCAGCAGTTTTTATAGGGATGCAAGGCGGCGTCCCGCATAAGCCCACAAACAGGGAATTGGTTCAAACTGAACTACATCGCTAACAAAATGCTACAAGTAACCCCATTTGTTTTGACTGCATAGCGGGGCGGATTGGGCGCCGCTCTTCATCCCTAAGTTTTTAGCGGTGCCGTGAACTGAAACCTGACTGTAGAGTTCAAACTGCCAGACCTGTTTCTTTGTTGGGAGTCTGTCTTGGCGCATTTTGAAGGAGAAAATGTCCCGTGATATCATGTTTCTTTAGACGTTCAAACTATCAGACCTGTTTCTTTAGACGTTCAAACTATCAGACCTGTTTCTTTAGATGTTCGGCGCCTCTCGTCTGAAAATGCTGATCATGTCATGTTTTCAAGTCTTTATGTGGAATTGTGAAAGTAATGCTGATCACACCATGTTTTGAAGTCTTTGATTGTAATACAAGACCCGCAACGAAATCGACAGGTTCCAATCCCTACTTACAGGTCAACATGAGACGTTCCAACAAAACACAAACACGGTTTCAGATAACATCATGACCATATATGTATAATGCACGGTTTTGTGTATGATACGGCATACATTATGTCATTCTACATTGGACGGACGGACGGACGGACATTACAGTCCTCCAGAAGGGAGGAGAAAACACTGGAAAAAAAGAAAGAAGACTATCAGATTATATGCACGTCGACAAACAACAACACCTCCTGTGATTTCACAGCTCAGAGCGCCTCAAAACGGTAAGAACAACTAGGCGTAACGAGGCTCGTTGGGGCTGTAAAAAATCTGGAGGAAAAAGACTTCCACGGTCGCGAAGTAGCACCTTTTTCCAAACCTCAGCGCTGTTGGAACGACGGTAGGAGAGCAGACTACAGATCATACCCTGGTGCAACACCAGTAAAAAAACACGTAAAGGTCAAAGTTCGTTTGTTCAACTCTTGCTTCAGATCTTTCTTTTCGTGAGGATGATTTGGGGGTTTGGAAGATGGCGAAGGTTGCTGCTGTCAACTGCCAAGTCCATTCCTTTGGATAAAGCTGGTTGAGGCTGCACCTGCAAATTAAGAGTTCCAAATTAATATTAGAAATTTAGAGAACAAAATTACGAGGGGTAATACTCTGTAGCTCAAGAGAGTAAGATCACATCTACCTAGTCAAAAAAAATCCCAGTCCCAAAAGAACTGCCAACGCTCTGAACATTTTCTTACCGCATTTCATGACGCTTGTATGAATAATAAGTTATGCAAGGCATTTACATGTTCTAATTTTTTTTGCTCATATGAACATAAACCAAGAAGGCAACCGGCGAGTGTACGACGGCAAATATAACAACAGATAAACACAACAGTTATCATAACAAACCTCGTAATTGTGGAGAAGAGATGCAATCAACATAGAGATCCCAAGAATTGCAAACTTCTGCCCGACACATGCTCGACTCCCAGAACCAAATGGAAGAAACGAGTCAGACTTATCACGCTCAGTGAAAAGCTTGATCCCATTTGAGCCTTCATGTGCTGCTAATATCTCTACAATAAAATAAGAAAACTGAGTCCAGGAAAGAAATAGGAAGAGTCTCAACTTTGCATAAAATAAATGAAATAGAAGCAATATAGATGGAACAGTCCTCCCAGAAGATCTTGTAGAAGGTTTTTAGGGATCTAACAAATTTGTGACAGATACAGATATAGATGAACATGCATTCTCCAGAAGATTAACATTGTATGTTACTTCACATGTAAATTTTCAGTATTTATGACCAGGTACTTATGTTGCATAATAAACTTCCGTGACATAAACGGAATTCGCTCTAAAACATATGAACTGTAATACCCATCATCACGTAACTTTTGCTTAATTGCACTATAATAGGAGGTGTGGCCATGGAAACAAACATGGAAGTGGACATAAAGTGAGGGAAGGAGGGAGATACCTCCAAGATCAATGTCCTTCTGGAGCAAGCGACTAGGATTGAACTGACAAGCATCATTTCCCCATACAGAGGCATCCATTTGCACGAGATGAAGAGGAACGACCAATATGGCTCCAGCTGGTATAGTGATACTAGATTTGAGAGTCAAATCTGCAATTTAAATCAAAGGGAGATCAATAATATAACAAACACAGACTAGAAATAAGTACCATTACAATACAGTACTACACTTGATCTCTCTTGCAGCTAGATGTGTCAATAAACTTCAGGATAAAGGCATAATTTCCACCAAGATTGGGACGGAAAAAAATAGATGTCCACTTAAGATCATATGAGATTTGGAAATGTTTTCGTAGTAACATAGGGAACATGTAAGCAATTTAGCAAACAAGTAATGATAAGGACATGTAATCACACAAGTAAGCAAGCTCTAAAGCTCAGTGTTGCTGAAGTTTTTTCTTTCTTAAGAAACATGTTTACCGTGTTGCATAGAACATCGCTGGAGAAGAGGTCCAGCAGGCAAAAGGCGAGCAGATTCACAAACAGTGGCAAGTACAAATTGCATCTTAAGCACATCATCCACCACCAGCTCAGATGATTCAGTGTGAACTGCAACAATATCTGCATATAGCTGTCCGAAGAAGCAGCAACTGTAAGTCAGAGTCAAACAGTATAAACTCAAACACACACCGACAAGAACATTTTAGTTGAGGTGGACATGGAGTAAAGGTCAGTTCACCCAAGTCAGACAAACTAGAAAAACATAAATTATGCACACGACATATAACCCTGAGAGAGACTACCAAGAATTCAAAATAATATACAATGGGGTAGAAGCAATGAATAAAAATGAAGAGTAATGGGGGGCTATGAAACTTATGTTACGTAACTGTGTGACCTGTTTAGAACATATATGTTCATTACATTGTACGAACAAGAAGGCAGTAAGAAGCATCAGTGTTAACATCAGACAGAGAGCAACCAGGACAACTTGCAACAGAGAAATAACATGTACCTGGTCTTTCAGCTTTGGATACAAGACAAGTCTCGTCAAAATGTTGCAGAGCAAGTTAGCAGATGTGGAAATTCCATGCAGCATCAAGCCCACGATATTCCCACATATTTCTTCTTCTGAACTGAGAGGCCCTTGCACAGCCCCATCGAAACCACAACCTGATATCATCCCATCTAGCAGAGAAGTACATCTAACTGGATATTTGACCACCCCTTCACTTATCTTACAGGAGCTTAGATTGTTATGTCTAAGTGCACTATTTTGGTCTATGGATTTTCTGATGATGCCTTCTGTTAAGATCTGCAGCTTAGCGCATAGGGTCCGGTACCTCCAATAACCAGGTTTCCAAAATGGGGGAACCGCATACGAAGCCCAGAAGCAGCCGTCTTTTGCAACAACCATCAGAAGCTCCTCATATGATGCAGCATCAGACCAATCAAAGAAGACATCACCAAAAAGAGCAGCACCGATGATGTTAAATGCCATATGTTGGGAAAAAGATCTGCAGTCAAGAGAATCCATGTCCTTAGTATGGTCAGTTCTATGGAGAACAGCTTGAATGATCTTGAAAGAACTTTCACTGGCAACGACGTGAAGTTTTTCATTCAAGAATACTTTCAGTGATTCCCTGTTACTTTTGACCTGAAAAGAAGGAGAAGAGCATCAAAAGAAGTAAACACAATATCAAAGAAATAATGATATGTACCATCTACCAATTATAACTAGCATAATAATACATATGGCAAGACAAAAGAAAGTGCAATACTACAGACATCCACATCAACAATATACCTTTTCGAATGAGGAAATGAATAGGCCAAGTCTTCCACAAGCTAAATTATATGTCCTCCCAGTCAGTGGCAACTTATCTTCAGCTTTTGTTAGCATGTCTTTGATTAGGGAAGCATCTTTAACTGAAACAAGTAGTTGAGATGGTCCTAACCACAATCGAACAATTGGTCCAAAACTGCCATGCAATTTTGATAGATAGCCTGCAAATAAAGCAAGTCGAAGAAACATTTGATCAGAAATCAAGCAATAAAATAATGAAGCACAAAGGGGAAATGTGCTGTAATAAATCTGCTAAAATGCACAACGATTGTGCATGAAGCTCTAAAACCGACTACTACCTTTTTTTTGTAGAGATAAAACCGACTACTATATTTTTTTGTATAGATAAAACAAACTATTATCTATGCAAAACATTTGATGGACCATGTGCTTTAGCCTTGAATAATATGGGCCCTACAGAGTTGAGCTGGGCTAGCTTATGCCGCTCCAGATTTATGCACATGCTAACCAACCCTGAAAAGATAAGGAATGCAATAGCCATAAATATAGGATTGCATGGGACGGGAAAGAACAATTCAATGACAAAAAAACTGACTTGTACTAGCTGCCTACAATGTTTAATATTACAATGCACAACAGCAGGTCTTGTTCTTAGAAAGTTCTTCTGCGAAAACCAAAAAGTACTCATTTCAAGGAAAATTATAATACATGGCGAAGTATACTAACATGATGGACTTTTCATTGCGTGAATATAACTTAGCAAAGTAACTTGACTTCCTCTTCCGGCAAAAGTGCCACAATTGCCGTACATTCTATGTAGCACTCTTGTATCATGAATTCACTGCCCTTTTCATTTGATTGATGTATACTTTGCGATTTTTCATTTTGCACAAAGTTGTGGACTGATGGTTAAACAACGCACGCAGTTGATAGTTAATACAATAAAATCTCCATAGCAACGTACAAGCATTTGGCTAGTATAATCAAATTGAGCATCCAATATCTACCAGATCACCACATATCAGCAAACCCTGCAACTCTTTTCCAAAATAAGGTCAATTGTGCTAATCATTCATTCCCTGGGTGGTACCTAGGGGCTAGTGCTGCCAAAGCATCAATCATCTCCAGTTCTTAACACTAGTTTTAAAGCTAAATGACCAAATACCGTTGGCAGCAAACAGAGCTGCAATCAACCAACCGCCTTAACGACCTCGAACAATCAAATTCATATGCCCAGATCAACACCTCAGCTAAAGCAAATCTGAACACTACGCGTGTCAAGGAGGCGTAACCAAATCTGGATCAAACTGCAGCAATCGCATACAGTTCCCAATCGAACAGTGGCACTCGAGCATCGCAACAAGGCCGTGCCGAAGATCCTAGAGCGTGGAGGAGGGAACGAGCTCGCGCGAAATCGAGCCCAGCTCCCACCCACCGGAGCCACCACCAATCCAATATAATAGTACAATCAAACGCACCCGGCAGATCATAGCTACGCAAACTGGGGAAGGAGAAGGATGCGGAGGGGGGCGCGGCGAGCCTACCGGTGATGTCGCCGCCGGCGCGGCAGATGGCGGCGAGGCCGGGGTCGGCGAGGAGGGCGGGTGGGCCGGGGAGGCGGGAGCCGAGGGCCCAGAGGCGGAGGAGCGCGGCGACGCGGCGGAGGAGGGCCCACGTGACGGCGAGGAGCCCCAGCCACAGCATCGCGTTGGTGCCGCGCCGGGCGTAGTCGCGGAGGAAGGCGCGGCCGCCGCACGCCGGCCAGGACGGGGCGTAGGAGCCGCCGCCGCTGAGGAGCGCGCCCAGGAGTGTGTACGGCGCGGCGCCGCCGCAGGAGGGGGCCATGGCGGCGAGCTGCGAGGGAGCTCGAGCTCTGCTGTCTCTCTCTGAGAAGAGGGAAAATGGAATGGAACATTCGCCTACGGCTGCTCCAGTAGAAGGGAAAGATCTGCAGGCCGCTTGAGGCGCGAGGCAGGCTGGTTGTTTTATGTTCAGGTCCACGTGCATATGGAAAATTGGAAATGTAGTGCTTATGATGTGTTCTATTTTCTCTGAGGGGGCCACGCTTCGAGAGACTACGCTCTGTTTTTTTTTAACACAATATAGACGCAAGCGCTCATATACACGCGCATAAACTCATCCCTATGAATGCACACACGCACACCCTATCCCTATGAGCACCTCCGAGAGACTGAGCCGGCATATCATCTTGAAATTTACGAAGTCACCGTAGGCACCTTGTCGTCGACGAAAACGTCTCCTCCCACTGAATGCGCATCGTCGGAAATCCTGAAATAAATTCAGGAATAAATGCGAGCACCAAGACTTGAACCCTGGTGGGCTGGGATACCACGGTCTCTCTAACCATCGAACCACAGTTTGGTTCGCGAGGCTACGCTCCGTCGGTAGGAGATATGCCCTAGAGGCAATAATACATGTTATTAAATATCCCCATGTTTCTAATTAAGTTTATATTTCATGCTATAAATGCTATGGTTCTTGAGTCTACAATAACCACGAGGCTCGGAGGAAGACTCATATGCACATGTGGAATAATATACGGTAAAATGTATTCCTAGTCTGACCTCTAAGACTAGCTCAAGTGTTGCATGATGGTTCTGTTTTCCTGATCATAGGCATGGCTATGCCGGCAATTTTGAGGGCACAATATTAGAAAAATATTTGTGTTGAATTGACCCGATTTGATGTTATGCTATGAGATACCTTCGTCACAAGTTAATGGTTAATAACACAGCGAAAGTTAACGTTTGCATGATTCCTTAGACCATGAGAGTATCGAGTTTCTTCATGCTTGCTTCATGAACTTTGGGGTTTGTTAAACGTCATCCGTAACTGGATGGCTATTACGGCGGCTTACGGGTTCATGGAAAAGTATGACAAGTAACTTGATAGCTCAAGATTGGGATTTGCTCCTCCGATGATGGAGAGATATTCTCGGGCCCTCTCGGTGTTATGGTATCTATCATCGTCTGGCCAGACACATTGTGATTTGATCACGGGGATGCCGGAACGCGGAAACGAGAAAAGAGAACAAAACCGGCAACGAGGTAACTGGTATTGTGGACAAGCGTTGATCCACCGGAATGCCGATAAATCTCACCTCGGGTTTTGTAACATATCGCGAAGTAAAAGGAATAGCACACAGCGACTAGAGGTTCACTCGAATATTCATTCGTGTGGTATAGGGGTCAATATGGGTGTCCACGGCTCCGATGTTGATCATTGATCGGAAGGTGTTCCGGGTCATGTCTATACTTCACCGAACCTATAGGGTCACACGCTTAAGGGTCATCTATGTGCTGAATACTAGACAGGGAGTCTGAGAGAAAATCACCGGAAAAGTTTCGGGGACAACGGAAGAGTTCCGGAGAGAGAACACCGGAAGAGTTTCGGTAAAACCGAAAAGTTGTTTCGGAGTATACCATTAAGTCAAATTGGTTTCAGCATATGCCTGGAAATTATTGGAGGGTACCAGAATTGTTCCGGTAACTTCTGGGATTTTTCGGAGACAAAAACCGGAAATGTTCCGGACTGCCGGAACCGCTTTGGTTGCTTTTCACAGATGAAAATCATTGATCTGAAAATGTTTCGGAACGCGTCCAGAATTGTTTTAGTGGGTACTGGAATTATTCTAAGACCCACAGAAATATTTTCGGATTTAACGGACGCGAAAAATTGGTTCCGTGAATAGTAAAAATGCACTTTATGGTTACTTTATGGAAAGCCACCTTTTTGGGCTTTGTCCCAAAATATCTTGGGATGACATGGATGGATGAGAGCCCCTCATGGGGGGGCCCACTTGTGGTGGCCGGCCCAGGGAGGATCTCCTCCATGGAGGTCCTCTAGCCTTCCCATTTTGCCCCTTTGGAAACTCCATGTGATGGGTTTTTTGGGTATTTCAAGTGCCACCCTACCCCTTGGGGTTTTCCTATAAATAGAGGTGGAGATGCACTCTCCACACTCACTCTTTCTCAACATACAAATGCCATGCATGATCTGGCCTTCTCTCTCCCTTCCCGCGAAATAGTTTCGTAGAGCCGAAAGGCTGTCTGGGTTCCGTCAGGAACTAGTTCTGGACGGCGAAGCCCTGCCGGATAGCTGACACCGTATGTGTGCAACCCTGTAGAGAGGTTGTAGTTTCGATCTTTTGCCCGAGGGGCTGTGCGAGGGTCCTCCCGGAGGGTTGTCCGGGTTTTCGTTCGAGCTTCGAGGGTCTCCCCGAAGGGCTGTCCGTGACATCGTCCGAGGGACTGTCCGACCGCCTCCCGAAGGGCTGTTCGACGAGGGAGAACATCCTCGCGGTTGGGAGGTTGTAAATCCTAGCTGCGGGGATCTGGACCACCGATCTTCATCGACTCTACTTCCGCTGCGCTATGAGTCGGTACGGATCAGATCAAACCTTGTATGCATCTCCATAGTGATCCTGGGTGTGCTCGCAGTACCGAATTTTTTTGTTTTCTGTCGCGTTCCCCAACGGTGGCATCATGAGCCAGGCTATGCGTAGATGCAGGTTACGATCTAGAATACATGAGATGTATGGGTATTGCATAGTATAATTTTATAGTATATGAGATCTATTGCTGAAAATTATTTGTGCGGGTAGTAGATGAAATCTATTACCCGATATTCTTGTTGCTTCCCTTGAATTTGCGTAGTCCTGATCTTGACGGCATGGTGGAATCTGACAAAGTTCTGTCAATCCGCGATCCTTTCATGCTGCTCCTGAGTATGCTGATTGATAGATCAATGAAGTGCTTCAGTGTCTTTGGGTTCCGCCATAGTTGAGAAAGATGGATGTTTCGCAGACGAAAGGGCAATGCAGATATGATCTGCACGGGGGTCATGCGTATGACGAAGTTTAGTATGGGGCTCGAGATTTTATTATCTCATGTTTCATACGCCCCGCAAAGTTAATCTAGCAACTTGAATGATCATGCTTGATGATAAACGTTGGTAGCTGCGGTTTGGTTGAAACCTTAGAAGCCACGTAAAATAAAATTTTGCATAAACCGATTAGAGGCGTCTAACTTGGTTTTGCAGGATGACATGAGGTATGCATGTGATGTGGTATAGCAGTTCTCATTTTTAATTTGATTATGTATGAGATGACTATACAATGTAAATTAACATGACCTGCGTGTCATGATTCGGCATGATGGCTGGAGCCATATGATTGTCACTTTAATGACATGCGTGTCAACCTTATGTAATGCACTTATTTTATTATCTATAGAGATAGCAATATTATCTGGTGCATCGACAAGGTGGTGGCAAACTTCGCGAAGGTGAACACCGACGCGAATGCCGAAGACGAAGAAATTAATGACTTCTCCGTCAAAAAGGGCTATACCATATCATGCTATTATGAATTGCCTGAGAGGTTTATCCCTCTTGATGCACCCTTCTTGATTGCGCGGTAGTCGCTTTTATTAGGGTGACCTCTCACAAAAATATCAAGTAGTTAGTGTTCTCCCAAGTGTAGCACCGTCACAGCATCCTTCCTTTCGAGGTGCGCCATGATCTACATGGGTACGAACAATTGTACGGGTGTAAGGCGGGTGAGGTCAGACCTCGCAGCAAGATCACTTGGTTATCTTGACGTTCATGGCAGGATCATCCTGAGCTCGGAACACACGCATCGAAAGATGAACAAGAGTCACATAGAGATGTGATCGGCAAGTTTGCCTACCAATTGAAGTTCGCACCATCAGTGTTCATCTCGAACAATGGCGTTGAATAGAAATGTGGGTCTTGAATCACTCACAATCAATTATGAGAGATATTGATTTGAGTGGGAGCGCACTGTAGAATTAACTTGTTTAATTCTCGGTGCAATTAATTTTGGACATCGTCTAAGTGAACTTTGCATAATAGTTGTAGAATAATGGCTCGCGTTTCCACCTTCCCTATTAAAATTGAATAAGCTATTATTTATTTGGTTAAAACCTTACGATTGGTAACGTAATGTGAGGATTATCCTCAAGAGTGCCGAGAAGGACTTTGTCCTATCGCATGCTTTCGGTATTCTCCCACTGATGCTATAGATGATGTGACTCTCGTCCTTCGGTCCAAAAGCTAGAATTCCGTTATGGTCAAGTGCAATACGTTTGCTTCCATAAAACCCGAACTTCAAAAGTTTGGGATAGTTATGTGATACTCATGGAACTGAAAATTATTTTTGGATACAAACAAAGGCTAAAAGATATGAGATATCCAAAGCAATGTTTGTTTGCAAGGTATTAGTAAAGTGTTTACTGGTCTTTTGACTGATAAGAGAGGGATCCAGGAGAACGCCTGTCATGTAAATGAAGGTGAATAAAACAAACAACTTAAAGAGAAAGGAAATGTCCAAAGGGTGTTAGTGTGACTTACACACCTAGGAAGTCTGGGGCTAACGCCACTCTTAAGTTGGGTGCTTCTTCTGAGAGTAGGAGAAAGACTGAAAGTAAAACTGTTAGAAGTATAAAGGCAAAAGGAAAGAAGTCTGGAATGTCTAGCTCATGTATGAAAGTCATACGAGTTATTGATGTTTTGGAAGGCTGGTCAAAAAGAAATTAGTTCTTGGGAATTGTGATTAAACTGTTAGTCACTGATTCTTGGGTATTGTGATTGACTTTTGATCACAGGAATACCCGTTCGATTGCATTCTCTTGCAACTCGATACAAGAACTACTACGGCCTAAAAGACTTGCCAGTAATGAGGTTTAGATACGCGCTGGGAACACAGTAAAAGTTACTATACCTTCCATCTGTGTATTACCGTCTGTATTTATTTTCATAATTCATTTTAGAGTTTTACACACTCTAGCCCATTGCATAAAGTATATTGCAAGAAGGTTGTTCATAAGAGAACTTTTGATGTTCGGTGTTATGAATAAAGGCCATACTTTCATTATGAATGAGATGTATGTTATGAATATTGATAATAATACATTACCTCTGTATTTACTTCCATAATTCATTTTAGAGTTTTACACACTCTAGCCCATTTGCATAATGTTTGTTGCAAGAGTGTAATTCATAAAAGAACAATTGTTGTTCAGTATCATGAATAACATAAGGGCCATGCTTCCATCAAGGATGGGATGTATGTTATGAAAATTGATGGTAATATGATACATCCGTAACACTGACACTAAATGTTGCAAGACTAAAAGAATACCACATATGTGTGGCACTGCATTTGGTCACATTGGAGAAACCCGCATGGAGAAATTCCATAATGATGGATTTTGAAGTCATTTGATTATGAATCATCTGACACTTGCAACTTTCCTCCGAAAAGTGAAGTGACTGAAATACCGTTCACAGGCCATAAGGAACGAGCAAAGAACTTATTGGTGATCGTACATCGTGATGTGTGTAGTCCGATAATTGTTGTTGCTAGCAGTGGATTTGTCTATCTTCTGAAATGACTCAAGTAGATATATGGATATTTACTTGATGAGACGTAAGTCTGGATCTTTTGAGATCATTCAAAAGGTTTTTCAAAAATGAAGTAGAAATTATTGTAACAAGAAAATTATGTTTCTACAATTAGATTGCGGAAAGAAATATTTTGAGTTACAAGTTTAGCGAATGTCTGATGAGTTGTGAAAAGAGTTTCATAACTTACACCTCCCGGAACACCACAGTAAGTGGAATGTCCGTAAAGATGTAATCAAACCATTTATGACATGGTGAGATCAAAGATGACATAAATCAATTTGCCTTTATCCCTTTTAAGAGTAATGCTTTAGAGACTACGGCTTTTACACTGAAAAGAGCTCCATCGGGTCTGTTGAAATGACGCCATGGTATGGTACGCCCAACCATGTTATATCTTTTCTTAACATTTGGAATATGGGGCTTGTGTAAAAGGTTGCATACCTATTCCAAATCAGATAAGTGCTACTTTGTAGGTTATCCCATAATGTTGGGTATTCCCCCACCACTATACCGAGGCAAACGATTTTGCCACAAAACGGTATGCTTTTAAAAAGAATAGTTCTTGCAAAAAGGTGAGTGGGAGGACAGTGCAACTCGACGAGATAATAAGTATCTTCGTCATCAGATCAAAGGAAAGGAACCTTGGAAGTGATTCCAGAGTTTCCTACTACGACTGATACGGAAGCCTCTACATGAGATGTATGGACTTCGGTCGAACTTGCAGCTGAACAACGTAGGCAAAGCTCCTGCAAACCTCTCAGGTGCACAAACGAGATATTGTTGTTAGACAACCGTATACCTACGATACACAAGGAAGCGTTGATGGGCCCTGACTCCGGAATTGGCTAAATGCCAATACAATCCGAGATAGTTTCCATATAAGTGATTCAAGATTAAAACCTTGATACACCTTTCAGAAGACTTAGAGTCTAACGAATATTTATGAAACTATAAACTGATGTGGATAAAATGTTTTATCCATAAATTTTGACTTGTTGCAATAACAAGTTCAAGGAGTTGACTACGATGAGGTTGTTTCACCGTAGCGATGCTTAAAGTCGGTTCGGGTTAAACTAGCAATTAATACATATTTCAATCATGAGATATGAAACATGGATGGCGAAAGAATTTCCATGAAATGGGAATACAAATTAGGATTTGTATGTAATACAGTCCAAAGTATTTTGTCGATCCAAAGGATGCTAGTGAGTATGCAAACTTCAGAGTTCCAGCAATGGACTGAAGAGAGCAAAATGGAGTTGGAATCTTCGTTTTGATGAAATGATCAAAAGAGTTTGATTTCATCAATGGATAATGAAGATGATTGTGGTTTCAAGAAAGTAAGTGGGAGCATAATAATATTTCTAAAAACCTTGTGTGCTTGACACATTGTTAATTGGAAATAAATTTCTTGACACGAATTAGGACTTCATTTGAAAATAGTTTTTCGATGAAGTGCTTGGGCTAAATAGCCTTGCTATTAGGCATAATGATCTATGGAGATAGATTTGCCTAATGGGGCTAAGCAAAAATACATATTGACAAGATGCTAAAACCATTTAGCACTAAAACCGCCAAGGAGTGATTCTTGCCGAAGTCACATGGAAAGAGTTTTTGCAAGACTCGGTGTCCTAAAAACATTGATGAGCAAAATACATGATGGATATTCCACACACTTCTGTGTTTGGATTAATCATGTATTCCATGGTATGTAAATCAACCAGATATGTCCGATACTCCCAAACTATTGCGAGTATAGATACCAAAGTGATCAAAGTTCTGATCATAGGACAACAGTGAAAAATGTCATTGAGTACTAAAGTAGCATTGATGACATGTTTTCTCGCAAGCAGAGATTATGAAGTGTTTGTTGTAAGTAATTACATCGATACAGTCTTCATCAATGCTCCATGTGATTTTCGATTTAAGTTAAGGTTTTGTGTAATACACAATACGGTGGCACGGTAAGTTGGAATTGTTCTAAACAGGTTACTGTGGCGAATTCTATAACAAAGGCTAAGTATGTTGACGTTTTGGAAGCAACAAAGAAGATGTTGAATCATATAGTTCATTCATGAACTTAGTATGGTTCCAAGATGGCTTTGGTCAATGGGACACTATTGCAGATAGTTTCTCCATAGCTCAGTCTGAGGAATCAAGGTTTGACCTGTGATCCACATATATACAAAGCCAAGTCCACACAAAATATGAATTTTGTGAAAGCATGAAAACGCGAGGATATGCAAACATACACACGGAGCTGAAGTTGTCAGATCCGTTGGACATCAGGCTATACCACAAGCGAAGCATATTTTACACCAGTATGCCATAGGTGTAAAGTGCATTAGCATTGACTAGATTATTGACTCTAGTGCAAGTGGGAGTCTGTAGGAGATATTCCCTAGAGGCAATAATACATGTTATTAAATATCCCCATGTTCCTAATTAAGTTTATATTCCATGCTATAACTGCTATGGTTCTCGAGTATACAATAACCACGAGGCTCGGAGGAAGACTCATATGCACATGTGGAATAATATACGGTAAAATGTATTCCTAGTCTGGCCTATAAACTAGCTCAAGTGTTGAATGATGGTTCTATTTTCCTGATCATAGGCATGGCTATGCCGGCAATTTTGAGGGCACAATATTAGAAGAATATTTGTGTTGAATTGACCCGATTTGATGTTATGCTATGAGATACCTTCGTCACAAGTTAATGGTTAATAACACAGAGAAAGTTAACGCTTGCATGATTCCTTAGACCATGAGAGTATCGAGTTTCTTCATGCTTGCTTCATGAACTTTGGGGTTTGTTAAACGTCATCCGTAACTGGATGGCTATTACGACGGCTTACGGGTTCATGGAAAAGTATGACAAGTAACTTGATAGCTCAAGATTGGGATTTGCTCCTCCGACAATGGAGAAATATTCTCGGGCCCTCTCGGTGTTACGGTATCCATCATCGTCTGGCCAGACACATTGTGATTTGATCACGGGGATGCCGGAACGCGGAAACGAGACAAGAGAACAAAACCGGCAACGAGGTAACTGGCATTGTGGACAAGTGTTGATCCACGGGGATGCCGATAAATCTCACCTCGGGTTTTGTAACATATCGTGAAGTAAAAGGAATAGCACACAGCAACTGGAGGTTCACTCGAATATTCATTCGTGTGGGTATAGGGGTCAATATGGGTGTCCACGGCTCCGATGTTGATCATTGACCGGAAGGTGTTCCGGGTCATGTCTATACTTCACCGAACCTATAGGGTCACATGCTTAAGGGTCATCTATCTACTGAATACTAGACAGGGAGTCTGAGAGAAAATCACCGGAAAAGTTTTGGGGACAACGGAAGAGTTCCGGAGAGAGAACACCGGAAGAGTTTCGGTAAAACCGAAAAGTTGTTTCGGAGTATACCATTAAGTCAAATTGGTTTTGGCATATGCCTGGAAATTATTGGAGGGTACCAGAATTGTTCCGGTAACTTCTGGGATTTTTCGGAGACAAAAACCGGAAATGTTCCGGACTGCGGGAACCGCTTTGGTTACTTTTCGCGGATGAAAATCATTAATTTGAAAATGTTTTGGAACGCGTCTAGAATTGTTTTAGTGGGTACTGGAATTATTCTAAGACACACGGAAATATTTTCGGATTTAACGGACGCGAAAAATTGGTTCCGTGAATAGTAAAAAGCACTTTATGGTTACTTTATGGAACGCCACCTTTTTGGGCTTTGTCCCAAAATATCTTAGGATGACATGGATGGATGAGAGCCCCTCATGGGGGGGCCACTTGTGGTGGCCGGCAAAGGGAGGATCTCCTCCATGGAGGTCCTCTAGCCTTCCCATTTTGCCCCTTTGGAAACTCCATGTGATGGGATTTTTGGGTATTTCAAGTGCCACCCTACCCCTTGGGTTTTTCCTATAAATAGAGGTGGAGATGCACTCTCCACACTCACTCTTTCTCAACATACAAATGCCATGCATGATCTGGCCTTCTCTCACCCTCCCCGCGAAATAGTTTCGTAGAGCCGAAAGGCTGTCTGGGTTCCGGCAGGAACTAGTTCTGGACGGCGAAGCCCTGCCGGATAGCTGACACCGTATGTGTGCAACCCTGTAGAGAGGTCGTAGTTTCGATCTTTTGCCCGAGGGGCTGTGTGCTACTTCTTGAGCTTGCGTTGGTTTTCCCTTGAAGAGGAAAGGGTGATGCAGCAAAGTAGAGATAAGTATTTCCCTCAGTTTCGAGAACCAAGGTATCAATCCAGTAGGAGGTACAAGCAAGGCCCCAATCTATGCACCTGCACAAACAATCAAACACTTGCACCCAACGCTATAAAGGGGTTGTCAATCCCTTCATGGTCACTTGCAAGGATGAGATCTGATAGAGATAGATATAAAAGATTACTAAAAGTAAAACTAAATAAAAGTAAATAAAATTGCAGCAAGGTATTTTTGGTATTTTTGGTTTATAGTTCTGAAAATATATAATGGAAAATAGACCCAGGGGCCATAGGTTTCACTAGAGGCTTCTCTCTTGAAGGAAAATAATACGGTGGGTGAACAAATTACTATCGAGCAATTGATAGAAAAGCGCAAAGTTATGACGATATCCAAGGCAATGATTATGCATATAGGCATCACGTCCGTGTCAAGTAGACCGAAACGATTCTGCATCTACTACTATTACTCCACACATCGATCGACTCCTGCCTGCATCTAGAGTATTAAGTTCATAAAGAACAGAGTAACGCCCTAAGTAAGATGACATGATGTAGAGGGATAAACTCAAGCAATATGATGAAAACCCCACCTTTTTATCCTTGATGGCAACAATACAAATACGTGCCTCGCTACCCCTACTTTGTCACTGGGTGAGGACACCGCAAGATTGAACCCAAAACTAAGCACCTCTCCCATTGAAAGAACTACCGATCTAGTTGGCCAAACCAAACCAATAACTCGAAGAGAAATACAAAGATATGAAATCATGCATATAAGAATTCAGAGAAGATTCAAATAATATTCATAGATAATCTGATCATAAATCCACAATTCATCTAATCTTGACAAACACACCGCAAAAGAAGATTACATCGGATAGATCTCCAAGAACATCGAGGAGAATATGGTATTGAGGATCGGAGAGAGAGAAAAAGCCATCTAGCTACTAGCTATGGACCCATAGGTCTGAGGTAGACTACTCACGCTTCATCGGAGGAGCAATGGAGTTGATGTAGAAGCCCTTCGTGATCGAATCCCCCTCCGGCAGATTACCGGAAAAGGCCCCAAGATGGGATCTCACGGGAATAGAAGGTTGCGGCGGCGGAAAAGTATTTTTTGTGGCTCCCTCTGATGGTTTGGGAATATATGGGAATATATAGGCGAAGAGTTAGGGTTAGAAGGCCTCCAGGGGGCCCACAAGCCAGGGGGCGCGCCCTGGCGGCTTGTCGTCTGCTGCCAGGTCTTCTGACCTCCTCTCTAAGTCTTCTAGATGTCTTCTGGTCCAAGAAAAATCATCGCGAAAGTTTTATTCCGTTTGGACTCCGTTTGATATTCCTTTTTCTGTAAAACTCAAAAACAGGGAAAAACATAAACTGGCACTGGGCTCTAGGTTAATAGGTTAGTCCCAAAAATAATATAAAATAGCATATTAATGCATATAAAACATCCAAAACAGATAATATAATAGCACGGAACAATAAAAAATTATAGATACGTTGGAGACGTATCAAGCATCCCCAAGCTTAATTCCTGCTCGTCCTCGAGTAGGTAAATGATAAAAACAGAATTTTTGATGTGGAATGCTACCTAACATATTTATCCATGTAATTTTCTTTATTGTGGCATGAATATTCAGATCCATAAGATTCAAAACAAAAGTTTAATGTTGACATAAAAACAATAATACTTCAAGCATACTAATAAAGCAATCGTGTCTTCTCAAAATAACATGGCCAAAGAAAACTATCCCTACAAAATCATATCATCTGGCTATGCTCCATCTTCATCACACAAAGTATTAAATCATGCACAACCCCGGTTTTAACCAAGCAATTGTTTCATACTTTAGTATTTTCAAACTTTTTCAACTCTTACACAATACATGAGCGTGAGCCATGGACATAGCACTATAGGTGGAATAGAATATGGTGGTTGTGGAGAAGACAAAAGAAGGAGATAGTCTCACACCAACTAGGCGTATCAACGGGCTATGGAGATGCCCATCAATAGATATCAATGTGAGTGAGTAGGGATTGCCATGCAACGGATGCACTGGAGCTATAAGTGTATGAAAGCTCAAAAAAGAAACTAAGTGGGTGTGCATCCAACTCGCTTGCTCACGAAGACCTAGGGCAATTTGAGGAAGCCCATCATTGGAATATACAAGCCAAGTTCTATAATGAAAAATTCCCACTAGTATATGAAAGTGTCAATATAGGAGACTCTCTATCATGAAGATCATGGTGCTACTTTGAAGCACAAGTGTGGAAAAAGGATAGCAGCATTGCCCCTTCTCTCTTTTCTCTCATTTTTTTATTTTCTCTTTTTTTTGGTGGGCTTCTTTGGCCTCTTTTTTTATTTGGGCTTCTCTGGCCTCTTTTATTTTTCATAAAGTCTGGAGACTCATCCCGACTTGTGGGGGAATCATAGTTTCCATCATCCTTTCCTCACATGGGATAATGCTCTATAATGATGATCATCACATTTTTATTTACTTACAACTCAAAATTTACAACTCGATACTAAACAAGATATGACTCTATATGAATGCTTCCGGCGGTGTACCGGGATATGCAATGATCTAGCATAGCAATGGCATCATCATGCTAGCTATCTTACGATCATGCTAAGCAATACGACAATGATGGTGTGTGTCATAATAAACGGAAAGGTGAAAGTTGCATGGCAATATATCTCAGAATGGCTATGGAAATGACATAATAGGTAGGTATGGTGGCTGTTTTGAGGAAGGTATATGGTGGCTGTTTTGAGGAAGGTGGGTTTAATGCACCGGCGAAAGTTGCGCGGTACTAGAGAGGCTAGCAAAGGTGGAAGGGTGAGAGTGTGTATAATCCATGGACTAAACATTAGTCATAAAGAACTCACATACTTATTGCAAAAGTCTATTAGTCATCAAAACAAAGTACTACACGCATGCTCCTAGGGGAAGGGTTGGTAGGATTTAACCATTGCGTGATCCCGACCTTCACACAAAGGAAGGCAATCAATAAATAAATCGTGCTCCGACTTCGTCACATAACGGTTCACCATACGTGCATGCTACGGGAATCACAAACTTTAACACAAGTATTTCTACTAATCCACAATTACTCACTAGCATGTCTCTAATATTACAATCTTTATATCTCAAAACAATCATAAGGAATCAAACTTCTCATAGTATTCAATGCACTTTTATATGAAAGTTTTTATTATATCTCTCTTGGATGCCCATCATATTAGGACTAAATTCATAACCTAAACAAATTACCATGCTGTTTAGAGACTCTGAAAATAATATAAGTGAAGCAAGAGAGTTCAATAATTTCTATAAAATAAAGCCACCGCCGTGCTCTAAAAAGATATAAGTGAAGCACTAGAGCATATTGCCTAGCTCAAAAGATATAAGTGAAGCACATATTGTATTCTAATAAATTCACGATTCATGCGTGTCCCTCTCAAAAAGTGTGTACAGCAAGGATGATTGTGGCAAACTAAAAAGCAAAGACTCATATCATACAAGACGCTCCAAGCAAAACACATATCATGTGGTGAATAAAAATATAGCCTCAAGTAAATTTACCGATGGATTGAAGACGAAAGAGGGGATGCCTTCCGGGGCATCCCCAAGCTTAGGCTCTTGGTTGTCCTTGAATATTACCTTGGGGGGCCTTGGGCATCCCCAAGCTTAGGCTCTTGCCACTCCTTATTCCATAGTCCATCAAATCTTTACCCAAAACTTGAAAACTTCACAACACAAAACTCAACAGAAAACTCGTGAGATCCGTTAGTATAAGAAAATAAAATCACCACTTTAGGTACTGTTGTGAACTCATTCTTTATTTATATTGGTGTAATATCTACTGTATTCTAACTTCTCCATGGTTCATACCCCCCGATACTACCCATAGTTTCATCAAAATAAGCAAACAACACATAGAAAACAGAATCTGTCTAAAACGGAACAGTCTGTAGCAATCTGTAAACTTCGAATACTTATGTAACTCTAAAAATTCTGAAAAATTAGGAAAATCTGGGAAATTTGTATATCAATATTTTGTAAAAAAATTCAGATCCAATCGACGCTTATGTGAATTTATAAAATTCCTGGACTGGGCGTCAAAGTTTCTATTTTTCAGCAGGATCAAATTAACTATCACCGTAGACCATCCCAAAGGTCTTACTTGGCACAAACACTAAATAAACCATAAAAACACAATCATAACAGAGGCATAATTGTGTCAACACTCAAAAACAGAAAGGAAAAAGAAAAAATAAATTTATTCATTGGGTTGCCTCCCAACAAGCGCTATCGTTTTACGCCCCTAGCTAGGCATAACGATTTCAATGATGCTCACATAAAAAGTAGTAATTGAGATATGCAAAAGAGCATCATGAATAGCATGAAAAACACATTTAAGTCTAACCCACTTCCTATTCATAGGGATTTTGTGAGCAAACAATTTATGGGAACAAGAATCAACTAGCATAGGAAGGCAAAACAAGCATAACTTCAAAACTTTAAACACATAGAGAGGAAACTTGATATTATTGCAATTCCTACAAGCATATGTTCCCCCCTCATAATGAATTTCAGTAGCATCATGAAGTAATTCAACAATATAAATATCACATAAATCATTCTTTTCATATTTCACAAGAATAGAATTTTCATTACTCTCCACATAAGCAAATTCCTTATCATCCATGGTAGTGGGAGCAAACTCAACAAAATAACTATTATGAGACACTTGATTGACATAACCACATTGTAAATTAAAATCATGATGATAAATTTCATGGTTATCATTACTCATTATAGCATACGTGTCATCACCATCACCATAAATAGGAGGCATGCAATCATCATAATAAATTTTCTCATCAAAACTTGGGTGACAAAAAATATCATCTTCATCAAACATAGCATCCCCAAGCTTGTGGCTTTGCATATCATAAGCATCATGGATATTTAGAGAATTCATACTAGCAGCATTGCAATCATGCTCATCATTCAAGGGACTATCATGAATCACCTTATAAATTTCTTCTTTCAACACTTCATGAAAATTTTCAGATTCATGATTTTCAAACAAAACTTCATAGAGATAATCAAGTGCACTCAACTCACTAGCAATTGGTTCATCATAATTTGGCCTTTTGAAAAGATTAGCAAGTGGATGAGGATCCATATCAATAGATTTTTAGCAAGCGAAGATGCAAGCAAATAGAAGGCACATGGCAACACAAGCAAACAAAAAGAGATCTGGCGAGAAAAAGGCGAATAAAACGGCAAATTGGTGAAGTGGGGGAGAGGAAAACGAGAGGCAAATGGCAAATAATGTAAATGCAAGAGATGAGTTTATGATGGGTACTTGGTAGGATTGATGTAGACCTCCCCGGCAACGGCGCCAGAAATTGGCAAGTTGACGGGAGAGTTCTTGTCTTGACTTGCTATGTATCCTCCCCGGCAACGGCACCAGAAATTCTTCCTGCTACTTCTCGAGCTTGCGTTGGTTTTTCCCTTGAATAGGAAAGGGTGATGTAGCAAAGTAGAGATAAGTATTTCTCTCAGTTTTGAGAACCAAGGTATCAATCCAGTAGGAGGTACAAGCAAGGCCCCAATCTATGCACCTGCACAAACAATCAAACACTTGCACCCAACGCTATAAAGGGGTTGTCAATCCCTTCACGGTCACTTGCAAGGATGAGATCTGATAGAGATAGATATAAAAGATTACTAAAAGTAAAACTAAATAAAATTGTAGCAAGGTATTTTGGGTATTTTTGGTTTATAGATCTGAAAATATATAATGAAAAATAGACCCGGGGGCCATAGGTTTCACTAGAGGCTTCTCTCTTGAAGGAAAATAATACGGTGGGTGAACAAATTACTGTCGAGCAATTGATAGAAAAGCGCAAAGTTATGACGATATCCAAGGCAATGATTATGCATATAGGCATCACGTCCGTGTCAAGTAGACCGAAACGATTCTGCATCTACTACTATTACTCCACACATCGACCGACTCCTGCCTGCATCTAGAGTATTAAGTTCATAAAGAACAGAGTAACGCCCTAAGTAAGATGACATGATGTAGAGGGATAAACTCAAGCAATATGATGAAAACCCCACCTTTTTATCCTTGATGGCAACAATACAAATACGTGCCTCGCTACCCCTACTTTGTCACTGGGTGAGGACACCGCAAGATTGAACCCAAAACTAAGCACCTCTCCCATTGCAAGAACTACCGATCTAGTTGGCCAAACCAAACCAATAACTCGAAGAGAAATACAAATATATGAAATCATGCATATAAGAATTCAGAGAAGATTCAAATAATATTCATAGATAATCTGATCATAAATCCACAATTCATCGGATCTCGACAAACACACCGCAAAAGAAGATTACATCGGATAGATCTCCAAGAACATCGAGGAGAACATGGTATTGAGGATCGGAGAGAGAGAAAAAAGTCATCTAGCTACTAGCTATGGACCCGTAGGTCTAAGGTAGACTACTCACGCTTCATCGGAGGAGCAATGGAGTTGATGTAGAAGCCCTCCGTGATCGAATCCCCCTCCGGCAGATTACCGGAAAAGGCCCCAAGATGGGATCTCACGGGAACAGAAGGTTGCGGCGGCGGAAAAGTATTTTTTGTGGCTCCCTCTGATGGTTTGGGAATATATGGGAATATATAGGCGAAGAGTTAGGGTTAGAAGGCCTCCAGGGGGCCCACAAGCCAGGGGGGCGCCCCCCCCTAGGGCGCGCCCTGGCGGCTTGTCGTCTGCTGCCAGGTCTTCTGACCTCCTCTCCAAGTCTTCTAGATGTCTTTTGGTCCAAGAAAAATCATCGCGAAAGTTTTATTCCGTTTGAACTCCGTTTGATATTCCTTTTCTGTAAAACTCAAAAACAGGGAAAAAACAGAAACTGGCACTGGGCTCTAGGTTAATAGGTTAGTCCCAAAAATAATATAAAATAGCATATTAATGCATATAAAACATCCAAAACAGATAATATAATAGCATGGAACAATCAAAAATTATAGATACGTTGGAGACGTATCACTGTGCGAGGGGCCTCCCGAAGGGCTGTCCGAGTTTCCATTCGAGCTTCGAGGGTCTTCCCGAAGGGCTGTCCGTGACATCGTCCGAGGGACTGTCCGACCGCCTCCCGAAGGGCTGTTCGACGAGGGAGAACATCCTCGCGGTTGGGAGGTTGTAAATCCTAGCTGCGGGGATCTGCACCACCGATCTTCATCGACTCTACTTCCGCTGCGCTATGAGTCGGTACGGATCAGATCAAACCTTGTATGCATCTCCATAGTGATCCTGGGCGTGCTCGCAGTACCGAATTTTTTTTGTTTTCTGTCGCGTTCCCCAACACCGTCACCTGGTAAAAATAATGCCACTCCTTCTGAGACGTCAATTAATATGGATCAGAGGGAGTAAGCAAATATATTGCAACAATATTACACGGAAACTGGCCTATGCAATATGTGAAACAACTTTGGAGCATGAATGCAAACTTTGTAACATACACCCATAATCATTGCAAATGTTGCCCATGTGTATGCAGCAAAACATCCACAATATTGCAACAAGTCAAAACAGCGTAGGCACCATTAAAAATAACTAAACAGTAACCTTTCATAACCAACATTTGGGAGGCACTAACTTTGCCACCTCTCGCTCGCTAGCGAGGAATCCAACTCTTTGAAGCCATACTATCATGAAATCCAGTGAGCCTGAATCCATGCACCCTCCCAACCATCCTCTCCGAGCTCAAAAACATGTGAGTTTTTATTTAGATATCCAACAGGAGCTTCACCATGAGACTAGGGTAGCCAACTCGATATGTGAACTCTATACGAGAAGGCGGGGAGAAACAAGCGAAGGAGAAGTGCGCGGGAGAAGAAGCATATATGGAGTAGGAGGAGGAGGAGTTCCATTGATGTAGGGTGAAAAAAAATAAGAAAAGAAGCAGGCTAAGGAGATAATCGCAACAACAACGCTATGGGAAGCCTGGCCAGTCCAGTCAACAAACTGGGTTGAATCATTCTCTTTTTCTATTTGTTTAACCATCATTTTCTTGTTTTCATGTATAGTACACATAGTGGATTATAAACTAAGTTTAGCTCATCACACTGCAGCAACTCCAAACTAATCCTAACGTATGTATGGAAATGTTTCGGCAACAAATGATCATGAGAAACATATAAAAACACCTTCAAAGCCCAATAAAGTATACCTAGAAAATTAAATTGTATCAAAAATAAAGGTATGCATTCTATTTACCACGTAGGATGATTCTAGAGTGCAAGCTTAGGGTTGTGTTGAACGTTGATATGGATTATGGTAATCCAGTCTTCCCAACCACCTTTTGCCTATGTTTTTTCTGTTTGAGTGATCAATATTTTATTACCTTTATCTATTTATCCATGACCAATTATAAGATAAGTTCAACAAACATAGTCTAGCCCTTGCAAAGCGAGCCTATGTGCTCACCGTGGCGAAACCAATTTTTTTTTTTTTTTTTTTTTTTTTTGCGAATAGGCGAAACCAAAATTCAGTCAATAGAAGTTTGTAGATGTCAGATGAATAATGAAACACAACCATATCAATAAGGGGGAGATGTTTTTTGTTTGTCGAGAGAGGAAGGGAGAGCTAATTGTGCCAATAGCATACTGCCAACATATTCATTTGAAACGTGAAAGGCACACACAAATTGTGCATCACACTTGTTGAGTCCCCGCAAAAAAGGTTAGTCCTATCATTAGACTTTTTCTCTTGTTTGTGTACTATTCTGTGATACATTTGTTTTGTACTCCCTCTGTTACAAAGTAATTAAAGTTTTAGGATTTTTCTAAGTCAAACTTTTTAAAGTTTGACCAAGTCTATAAAAAGTTTGCAAAGATCTACAATATCAAATATATGTACTATGAAAAATATATTTTATAATGAATATAATAGGTAAATTTGGTTTTGTAGATGTTCATATATTTGTATGTAGACTCGGCCAAACTCATTGACGTTTGACTTAAGATAATCATATAACTTCAATTATTTTGGAACCGAGCGAGTTGTTGCCAAAAGTAGAGACAATTGTGTGAGGTCCACGTTAGAGGCAAATGCGCCTCTAGCAGGGTTTCTTTTCTCGTGCATTTTTTTTGGGAAACCAGTCAATCACCGACATTATCGTTACCTGCCGAGATTTGTTGTTACTAGACGTTCTTTTAAAATTTTGAATTTAAACTCTATGATGGATCGTATAGTATGTGCATGCATCCTTTGACACACGTTGATTATTACCCCAGTGGAAACAACTTCTAACATTGTGTTCAGGATCAGGACACTCTCACCGGCGCTATTATTTTGGGGTAGTTACTATCTTTGCCAGTGGGCCTTCGTGGTTAAGAACAATAAATAAAGGGCGCAAATAAGAGGACTCGATCCACGACTTCAAGAAGGATGGGTGCTAGAGATATGCCAGACGCAAGAAAAAGTTGAATTCAAAAGTCGTTTGAATTATTTCAGGCAAAAAAAACCAAAAGAAAAAAAAACTGAAAATCGGTTCTTTCAGCTCCAACCGGAAACCAAATTGGTATCGAGGAAAGAAGAAAACTTGGCCTCTTTACACTGGTGGTGCTCTTAGGCCTACTCCAGCATTAGACTTTTCTTCCCTCCCGTGTACTATCTTGTGATACTGGTGTTTTGCTGTGGCCGGTTCTCAATAAAACCAAGGAATCTTATCTAGAAACTCACCCATCACATGATATAGTATAGAGAAACTAAAAATAGACACGCACCCTTCAAGACAGGGAGAGGTGTTGGCTAGCGTTATGAATTCGTGATGCATGCGTCGTGACCAACAAGAGGCCAACGCTCTCGCTTAGGAAAATGACGCGCCAGCCAACGCTTTCGCTTAAGAAAACCAGTGGATTTCTGTGACCACGAGAAAGAAAAGGCTTCGTGGCCGGGGTTGCTTCAAAGTAACCAAACCGGTCATGGATGGGGAGCAGCGAGCGATCAGGCTGCCGAATATCCAACGATTTTCTGAGTGTCCCGTGTGATCCTTGCCTGGCTATTAGCTTATGGTTTTAATTTGACTTCGTGCGGTCGGTGCCACGCGCCAGCTTCAGCCAACCTGCTGGGTTGTCAACTGGGATGAGGTCGAGTGATCCTGTCCACGTTCATGGATCCTCCATGTATGTGTGTAAAGTTGGTTTGACTTTGCAGGAACTCTATGGAGCACTGTGATCAGCTGTGCCCTTTCTGAGACAGTTTGAAGAGAAATCAAGCTGTTGATTTTGTGACTTCAAATGCATTTTCTTAGTGGAAGAAGAAATGCATTGCCATTATTGTTTTGAAGATCATGTGGATGCCTCCGGTATCGATGAATGAAAATGTTCAGGTGGACAATGCACTCAGTCCTCGGTCGATTGCCTAAAATGGTGTAGACAACACACTCAGTTCAGACCTATGATGTGAATTTGATTATTCAGAGCTCAAGCTTTGGTGGTGTGCGATATATAACTAATTGATGGTTATAAAATTCACAACGAAAATGTTTTAAATGAGTGTCTACTGATATGATATCAATTTTGAACCTGTCAGGTAAAAGAGGTAATTCTGGACAATCATCGGAAGAGAGTACTACTTGTGACGAAAACATACCACACGATCGTCTTGTCAGTAAAGACAACACGTTTCTCTTCGTTTTTAATGATTTGACTTTGCAAATCATTGGACAGTGACGTAGATATATGTGAAAATTGCACTCCCTTCGAGTTTGGTGTGCTCCGCCGTCGACCCCTTTGCCTTTCGGAGACGTTGTTTACTTGTTAATCCCATCAAACCTACTTAGATCACTTAGTATCAGTGAACAGTTTATTCGCGCGTGCGGGTACATAGCAGGACTAATAGTAGTAGTAGAACATCTTTATCAGGGAAGAAAATAGTTGTGTTCATCATGCACCACCTTGCACGCCATCCACTAAGTGAAAAATCGGTGACCAATGTTCATGTATTTTTTGGTTATTTTGCCTTTTATTAAGATGGCAATAGGACATCGCCGAGCTAACACATTTCAACGGTACCTGCAACCAAGTCTTACAAAGCTTATTCAAGCAGCCTTCTCTAACTAATCACCCGCAAAAAAAAGCCTTCTCTAACTAATATGCGCAACTTTATTCGCCGGTCGTCTCACCCACTTAACCCTGAACTCTTCAAAAGATCGGAGAAGTCATTTCACCTCATTGACTATATGGCCATAAAGCCGAGATACCCCTCCTCGTAGCATTGATCTTCTGGACAACCGTTTGAGAGTCGGTTTCCAGAGTCAATTTCCGACCCCAATCTCCGTCGCCAATTGAACCGTGTCTGCATGGCAGTTACTTAGCAAGCTCTGGATCGACAATGGGGGAGAAAAGAACGGAACCTGCCCGAAACCCTCCATGATGGCCCCTCAAGACTGCTCCTCCACCATCATTATTCAGCTTTCGACATAGCACCGTTTATGTTCACCTTGATCGAGCCCTCCTCTGATGTCCGCCATTTGCACCCATGTGCATGTCAGCAATTCTGATTCCTGGTTCGACTGAAGCACATATCTCATGATTGATCGTGACTTATTACCACACATTTTCTTGTTTTGTGAGACCTTTTTTTGGTATGATAACTCCAAGTTGTTGCGTTGCAGCATGAGAATTTTTGATAACCCATCAATTTGTAAAAGTTATTTTTTGAAAAAGAAATCAATTCGAAGGACATAACGAAGTATGGCAGTACTGAGGAGAACTAGGGATAATTAGTGAATCATATTCGTGCATGCCACACAGAACAACGACCAAACGCGCACCACTGCGACGGTACTTGGGCTAGCTCTTTTTTTGAGGGTGTAGTTGGGCTAGCTCAGTATGTTTTGGACACCGATTTCTTGTCCGCTCGTTCCTTCTTTTCGGTGGATTTTTATGGTTTGGTTGTCTTTTTTTTGCTTTCTCAGTTTTATTATTCTATCTTTCCCTTGTTTTCCTTTTCAGTTTTTATGTGTTTTTCTTAAAAAATACGAAATTTTTCTTAAAAAACACGAAAAATTGTTAAATAATTCATGATATTATTTTAAAATTTTATGATTATTTTTTACAAAACAATAGTTTTTAAAAACAAGTTTTAAACAGTACATGACCATTTTATAAATGTGAACATTTTAAAATCCCAAAATATGTTTTAAATTTATGATAATTTTTTAGGTTCATGATTTATTATCGGAAATAATATTTTTTAGAATTGAATATTTTAAAAATTTCGTGAACACCTTTTCACATTATCTTAAAAATATGTTAAATAAAGAAATGCTCTACAAAAAGGACAAAATATATGTATGCAATTGCCCCTATGCTAAATGGATCGGCGCCTATAGGCACGCGGGTGCGTGCTACCTTGCTATTAGGCATGTTGCTCACAGTATAGGAGGACTCAGGAGGCTTGCTAAGTAGGTGTTTGAGAGAGACCGAGGCGTCGGCCGGAGTTTTGTTGTCTTCGTCAACGTTTTTTATAGCAGTGCTTTTGCGAATAAGTTTTCCCTCTCTATAGTGGCGGTGTCATGGGCCAGAGAAGTTTATGACCTCACAAATTTGATTATACGGGCATGATGAGTTTTGTTATTATGGCGTGTTGCGGTTGTTGATTTAATTATTTGCGGACTTGAAATCTTTCCTGGATGATGTGGTGAAGATCTTGTGGTTCGATATATAAGCCTGCACTTGGGTTTATTCTCGTCCCAAGTCCGATCATGTCTTTCCATATATTTTTGGATGGACGGCTCAAGAGGCTTTCAAAAACCTTTGCTGATAATCAAGTTCGTCGTAATGACCGAGTATCGGTCTCCAAAGTCTTAGAAATATTTCGTCTCGCAAAGATAACGCGTAGAAGATAGCTCTACTGGATTTTATTGTAATATTTAGCTGCAGACATTACTTTGTAATCTCTTTGTTCTTGGATCAAAATCATTGTATCTGTAATTGTTACGAATATGAATAAAGTTACATGTATTTCTAAGAAAATAACTTGGAGTGGTAACAACAACAACTTCTAAATGCATTATATGCTTATCTAACACTACTCCCAGCGTTCCATAATTTTGACACGGCAAGAATTATGGAACGGATGGAGTACATAGAGAACCTTTCGGTTTTGTTTTTAACACAGTACAGACGCAATCGCTCATATACACGCGCATATACTCACCCCTATAAAACGCACACACGCACACCCTATCCCTACTAGTAGAATGTCCGTGTGTTGCCACGGGCATTTTCAAAAAAATTATTGGTTTTATATAAGCGCATTAGGCATGTCAAATTTCAGCTTGACATAGAAAGTGTGTCTAAATTTCAAGCCTTACAATATCATTGTCCTTGTTGATTCAAATTAGGCAATATAAATCTGCAAAAAAAAAACTCCCCTAAACTCTATACTTAATCTGAAGAAAAATTGCTTAGTTATTCTGATAATCTTGCTTATACAATTATGATAGTTAGGAAAATCACCTATATTTTTGAAATGAAAAAAACAACAACAATCACGAGGCCCTTAAGAAATCACGACATGATCCTGAATATGATATGTTACAAGATATATCATTCCTAATATTCATATCTAGTGGGTAAAACTCCTACCCAACAATGTACATATAATATGAACAACACTTTTTTTCTGCATTTGCTAAATAATCATGGGAACAAAAGATGACTTGGGGCATCATGATCCAATAGTATATATACAGGATCAATGCGACGAAGTTGACGAAGAACATCGAGATGGTTCCAATGTAGGATCTGTCTGGATTGTAAGGGAGTTTCGCGTGCCTGAATCGCCCCCCGTCTTTGTCAGCCACATCTAATAGAAGCAACATACATGGCTATGTTGTTTTCAAGAACCTTAGCTTGAACAATCAGAGAAGAATGTAGCACCTGATAACAACGTAACTGCACGATAAAGATCTTACTACTGCCCCCACTCACGAATTGCAAATCATGGCAATCGAAATGGGAGACTTAAAGTGTCGACGTAATATTTCGAACCTTTGATAAGCTCTCTGGTAACAAGGGTGAAAAGATGAAGATGTAGTCAGTTCATTGTTAGACTCATTAACAATAACAAAGATGGGTAAAAAGAGAGGCTACCTATAGTCCCCATGTCTGTCTGATTTACCTGAACAAAGGCTACATAAGAAAATATACCACCCCAGAACCTATGTGCACGAGCTTGTACAGAGTTTTTGAAAATGTAGAGCACAAAGAAAAGCAGATTGTCAGATAATAATCAACCTTTCATTCTTAATTTGCATGGGTTCTCCATTGCATAGGTAACTAAACCAAGAAGTTAATATTGCAAAATTCTCTACCAAACGAAATCATTTTGGTAGCTTAATTTCGCTTTATAATTACAAGATTGATCAGCTAAGAGGTGATTTTGAGTTAGCTTGTACTCTTTCTTACAGAATTCCTCCATGCAAATCGAATCAATCATCAATCAGAAAAAGAAACAAGAGAGTAGGATTATTTAGATGACCAGCAAAGCTTACTTGGTCCAAGAGGTGGCGGTTGCCGACCTGCTCTCAGAAGTCAAGCACTGTCATGCCAGCGTGTACATGAACATGATACATCAGCATCCCGGAGAAACGGGCTCTCCAACCACATGGACCCACCAATGTCAGTTACATCGAAGAGACTAACCAAGTCAACGACCCTGCCATGTTGATCCTGGTGATGGAATCATTTTTTCTGGTGAACTTTTGTCTAGCATTTTGGCAGCGGGAAGGATGGCAAGCTTGGCGTCCGTGAGGAAGGGTTGCGAAGGAGGTTAAAGAAGCAGTGTATGGCATTGTCGGCCGAGGTTGAAGATGCAGTCAAAAGCAGAGCGTCGATACTCAGCATGTCATCTTCACTGTGAGTTATTCTGCTTGGATTTAGTTTAATTCAAACCTAACATTCACAACCAAAAATTATACGCTAGTAGAAAATTAAAATAAAGCACACATAAAAATAGTTAGAATAATTTTAGTTATGCTACGGTTACTTTTCCAGGAAGAATTTTGGTCCTCTATACTACATTTTCAGTTAAATGCATAGGCATCAAAATATGAAGAGTAAAGCACACATAAAAAATAGGAGCTGCCGATATGGATAATCTTTCATTGTAAGAGGACACACCTGAGCATTAAAAGAAAAGAGAGGACACAACCTAAAACCTTTATCCACTTGCATAATCAAAAGTAAAAAGGGGAAGGAAAAAAACTCACATATAATTGACATGTTGAAGGCGGAGGAGCTGGCATATACATCCTCTCGTCGCCACATGCATCCCAGCTCGCTCTGGTCCGCATCACCACATCAGGGCAATAGCTGTCAGTGTTGCGCCTGCTGTTCCGCATCGCCTATGTGTGAATGACCTTGATAAGGAGCCAAGTGTTGTCCTCGGCGGTGCCACACTTAGCTAGCTAGCTTCCGTTCTCAAGGTTGCTTGCAGCCATATGGGAACAAAGGTAAAAATGAAAAATTCAATGAGAAGCAGCATAAGAAAAACTACAAAGGGGTGGAAAAAAGACCATATCTGAATCGTTTAACTCGTCCTGCGCAGGTTCTTCACGTCAATTTTTTTGATGCACCACCGATTCTGAAGACACCTCCATAGACATCCTCCTGGTCCACAAGGCAAGATCCAAATACCAACATCCATCGGTTCAACCTGTTGGTAGTGATACTTGTGCCATGGACCTGGGGGCCTATGTGCATGGTTGAACTGAGTGTCCACTGCCGTTGTCAGCCCGATCCCGACCTGGGCTACTGCATGGACCTACCTGAGGGCATCCCGCGTGCGACCACGCCGAGGGCGTACCCGGATCCGGCGCTGACGCTCCTGTCCCTACGGCGGCGCGTGACCTGCTCCCCAGCCATGGCCTTCGCTCCTCCGCTTCCCCATTGCCTGCCTCCGCATCGAAGTCTCTGTCCACCACCGTAGGAACGACACTCCGGGAATCACGTGGTGCGAGGAAACCTAGCGAATAGATCGGCGGTGGCGAAAGGATCCACGATGGCGTCTAGGGCGTGGTTTCCATCCTTTTAGCGAATAAATCGAGGGCAGCCTCGGTCATCAAGTTTATTCTTTTGCGAGGGAGCCTCGCTCCCTGGTTCGTGCGGGTTTTTTTCGTGCGAGGGGGCCTCGCTACATGGTCTTTGTCCGATTTTTTTCGTGCGAGGGGGGCTCAATATTGGGTCGTCAAACGATTTTTTTTCGTGCGAGGGGGAATTTTTAGGTGCGAGGGGATCGTTACGTGCGAGGTGGGAGGATATACGAAAAAAACGTGGAACGCACACTACCAAGTCGCCCGTGTGAGATTTGTTTGTCATGATTTAGATATTAATAAATCGAGGGCAGCCTCGGTCGTCAGGTTTTTTCTTTTGCGAGGGAGCCTCGCTCCCTGGTTCGTGCGGGTTTTTTTCGTGCGAGGGGGCCTCGCTACATGGTCTTTGTCCGATTTTTTTCGTGCGAGGGGGGATCAATATGGGGTCGTCAAACGATTTTTTTCGTGCGAGGGGGAATTTTTAGGTGCGAGGGGATCGTTACGTGCGAGGTGGGAGGATATACAAAAAAAACGTGGAACACACACTACCAAGTCGCCCGTGTGAGATTTGTTTGTCATGATTTAGATATTAATAAATCGAGGGCAGCCTCGTTCGTCAGTTTTTTTTCTTTTGCGAGGGAGCCTCGCTCTCTGGTTCGTGCGGGTTTTTTTCGTGCGAGGGGGCCTCGCTACATGGTCTTTGTCCGATTTTTTTCGTGCGAGGGGGGCTCAATATGGGGTCGTCAAACGATTTTTTTCGTGCGAGGGGAAATTTTTAGGTGCGAGAGGATCGTTACGTGCGAGGTGGGAGGATATACGAAAAAAACGTGGAACGCACACTACCAAGTCGCCCTGTGTGAGATTTGTTTGTCATGATTTAGATGTTAATTTCCTTAAAATGCTTTATTTGTTTCCTGAAAATCTGTTATTTGTTTCTTAAAATAAGTTGCACCAATGAGAGGGATCGGAGATCCTCAAAAAAAATTGAGAGGGATCACTTGATTTGGATAAGTTAGGTAAGTTAGATTAAAAACTGTTATTTGTTTCCTGAAAATATATTCTTTGTCTCCTAAAATAAATTGCACTAATAAGAGGGATCGGTTGATTTGGATAGGTTAGGAAAGTCAGATTAAAATCTGTATTTGTTTCCTAAAAACCTGTTATTTGTTTCCTAAAACAAATTGCACTAATGAGAGAAATCGATTGATTTGGGTAATTTAAGAAAGTAGATTCGTGATTTGTCATACGTTAGGAAAGTGCTGATTTGTAATGAAAGAGTGGAGAGGAAAATAAACCGATGGACCAGGGTGGGAGGGATGGTGGAAGGAGAGATAAAAAAACCAGTCGGTGGTGGGGGAGGGGGGAGACGAAATTAAACCGGTTGAAAACAAACCTGGATGCTATTATACCAACTGAGCAATTAGGAGTAGAGATGAGCACCTCCGAAAGTCTGAGCCGGCATATCATCTTGAGATTTACGTTACCCCTAATTCTAAGTACTGTTTACCCGGAAAAAAAAGTAGTGTTTGCCGGAAGAAAATAAAGCTCAGCCACGCCGGTTGTCCTGTGCGGCTCGGCCCAACCCGCTGCGGTAGCCGCCGCCTCGGGAGACGCCGTCCTCCGCCCACACGAAGTCCAACGGGCCCGAAACGACAAACAAAGAGGCACCGAGAGCCCGCGCCGGCCTAGTACGCACACGCGGCCTCTCCACCCCACGCGCCCGGCCGTCGTCTCGCTCGCTCGCTGCAGTTCTCTCCTCCGCATCGCCTCGTCCCCAAATCCTAAACCCTAGCGAATCGGGGGGAGCCGAGGCCGACCCGCCGCGACGATGCCGTCGGCCGCCGCGGGCCCGGTGGAGGTGGCGCCGCCGGCTAAGGCGGCCGCCCTCCCGTTCGCCGGGATCTCGCCGGACCTCTACCCGACGGAGGACGACCTGCCCTACGAGGAGGAGATCCTGCGGGAGCCCTTCAAGCTCAAGGGCTGGTGGCGCTACCTCGTCGCCCGCGCCTCCGCGCCCTTCGCCAAGCGCGCCGTCATCTACGAGCGCGCGCTCAAGGCGCTCCCCGGCAGCTACAAGCTCTGGCACGCCTACCTCCGCGAGCGCCTCGACCACGTGCGCCCGCACCCCATCTCCCACCCGGCCTACGCCTCCCTCAACAACACCTTCGAGCGGGCGCTCGCCACCATGCACAAGATGCCGCGCGTCTGGGTCCTCTACCTCACCTCGCTGCTCGACCAGCGCCTGCTCACGCGCGGCCGCCGCAACTTCGACCGCGCCCTCCGCGCGCTGCCTGTCACGCAGCACGACCGCATCTGGCCGCTCTACCTGCGCCTCGCCTCGCTCCCGGCCTGCCCCGTCGAGACCTCCTTCCGCGTCTTCAGGCGCTACCTCCAGTTCGACCCCTCCCACGCCGAGGACTTCATCGAGTTCCTAGTCTCGGCCGAACGCTGGCAGGAGGCAGCCGACCGCCTGGCCTCCGTTCTCAACGACGACGGCTTCCGCTCTGTCAAGGGGAAGACCAGACACCAGCTCTGGCTCGAGCTCTGCGACATCCTCACCAAGCATGCCGATGAGGTCGCAGGGCTCAAGGTGGATGCCATACTGCGCGGCGGCATACGCAAGTTCACCGACGAGGTTGGCAAGTTGTGGACCTCGCTGGCCGATTACTATGTCAGGAGGACCCTCTATGAGAAAGCTAGGGACGTCTTCGAGGAGGGTGTTGCTTCAGTGATGACAGTGCAGGAGTTCAGTGTGGTGTTTGAGGCTTATACACAGTTTGAGCAGAGTATGCTTGCGGCAAAGCTGGAGGCAGCTGAAGAGGACGGGGCTGCGGAGAGCGACGATGGTGAGAAAGGGGGCAAGAAGAATAAGGTGGAGAAGCTAGAGAAGGAACTTGCAGCGTGTTGGTTGAACGATGAAGATGACACTGATTTGAGGCTGGCAAGGTTTGAGCGGCTATTGGATCGCAGACCAGAGCTCCTTAGCAGTGTCCTGTTGAGACAGAATCCACATAATGTGGAGGAGTGGCACAGGTGAGACTTGATATAGCACCTTGATTTATCATTTAGTTCCGCTTGACTTACATTAAGCCACAAAGATCAATATGAATCAATTTCATTCAGTGCATTTCTTCGTAAGGATAAGTTTAAAATTCTTTTGTGGTAGCCAGTAGCAAATATTATTTGAAGTTAGTTGATGCCGTGAAATGTGAAATTATTGTGTCTAGTTTTTTAAACTCATTTTAGGTGGTCTCCAACTTGATGGAATTGTCTAACAGTGCAATAATATTTGCAGGAGGGTGAAACTTTTTGACAAGGATCCCGCACGGCAAGTAGCGACATATGTCGAGGCTGTGAAAACTGTGGACCCAATGAAGGCAGTTGGGAAACCTCATACTCTATGGGTGGCATTTGCAAAGATGTATGAGAAACATAACCGCTTAGATAGTGCTGAAGATATCTTTAAAAAGGCCACACAAGTGAACTATAAAGCAGTGGACCACTTGGCTACTATTTGGTGTGAATGGGCTGAGATGGAGCTCCGCAACCAACATTTTGACAAGGCAATTGAGCTGATGAGGTTAGCAACAGCAGAGCCCTCTGTTGAGGTGAAGAGGCGAGGTATAATTTATTTTGTTCAGTTGTGTTGATTTCTTGTATATTTGGCAAACCATTTTTGCTGATGATTTACATTTTCAGCTGCTGCCGAGGGTGACGAGCCGGTACAGCTGAAATTACATAAATCTCTGAAATTATGGAGTATCTATGTTGACCTGGAGGAGAGCCTTGGGTCGTTGGAAACAACCTGTGCTGTTTATGAGAGAATATTAGATTTAAGAATTGCAACTCCTCAAATAATTCTTAATTATGCGTTCCTTCTTGAGGTAGGATCTTTGCTCAAAGTACATACTTTTGAAGTTTCAAGTAGACTTGTCCAATTGATCTACAATGGTTGTTTACTATTTTCTTCCTCTACAGGAGAACAAGTATTTCGAAGATGCATTTAAAGTGTATGAAAGAGGTGTAAAAATATTCAAGTATCCCCATGTTAAGGATATTTGGGTGACCTACCTCACAAAGTTTGTAACGAGGTACCAGCGAAGCAAGTTAGAGCGGGCAAGAGAGCTGTTCACGGAAGCTGTCGAAAAGGTAAATAAATTCTCTTGGCCCTTGAATTTTGTCATCGGTCTACTTATACTGCGTGTAACTAGAGCTGCTACCAACTTGGATGTGTCAAATTTCGTTTCTAATATACTCCCTCCGTCCCAAAATAAGTGTCGATGATCTAGTACAAAGTTTGTACTAGTTTAGTACAAAATCTGCGTCACTTATTTTGGGACAGAGGGAGTATGATATATCATTGGTGCTCTGATCACAAATTCTGAAGGGGAGCCTTGTGACCATGAGGTCATGGGTTCAAGTCCTGGAAACAGCCTCTTGCAGAAATGCAGGGAAAGGCTGCGTACAGAAGACCCAAAGTGTCCGGACCCTTCCCCGGATCCTGCACAAGCAGGAGCTCGAGCTACGTGCACCGGGCTGCCCCTTTTTTTTTATCTGATCACAAATTCTGTCTTTGCTTCGCTTCTTAAGAACAAGGTCATAATAATTCTTGTGATGTGATATCATCGTTGCTTGTACTTTGCTATATTTGCACTTGTTGATTTCCTGTTTTCTCTCAGAACCTTCTGTTGCCACTTCTTGTTATGTGATTATATGTGCACTTACTTGCTTATTTAGACAGAAACCATTCTTACCTGTTCTTTTCCTGCATCACATGCTCATCTAAAATATTATGTTCCATAAATTGTCTTGTTACTTACATTTTGCTTCTTTGGCTCAGGCTCCGCCGCATGAAAAGAAGGCCTTATATTTGCAATATGCTAAACTGGAGGAGGACTATGGCCTCGCAAAACGTGCCATGAATGTATATGATGAAGCTGTAAGGGCTGTTCCCAACACTGAAAAGATGAGTATGTATGAAATATACATTGCACGTGCTGCTGAACTTTTCGGTGTTCCAAGGACCAGACAAATATACGAGGTAAGCGTATTATCTTGGTTTGTCTCTGCTTTTCCATTCTTGCTTTATAATGTTGCTTCTGGATTGGCATTTTCAAGTCCTTGTTCCGAGATCCAATTTTGTGGATTTGTGGCATAGCAAATGGAATAGATTTATAGTGATCCCAGCTTCTTAATCTTGTTTCTTGCTGATTGGTTGCAATAGTTCATAACACATGAATCTTGCATGCTCCCTCTAATGGCCAAATTTGTGTATAAAAAAGTTCACTTGTTATTTTCTCTGTGCTTCACACTCTAGATTTAGCCTGCCTGCTCCCACAATATCGACAGATGTTTTAGTGTTAATACATGTACTAACTTTATTCCCGGCTTTCTTGGCATCTTTGCAGCAAGCTATAGAATCTGGTCTCCCAGACAAAGATGTTATGGTGATGTGCATGAAGTTTGCGGAACTTGAAAGAAATCTTGGAGAAATCGACCGTTCCCGGGCTATTTATATCCACGCCTCCAACTATGCTGATCCAAATTCTCATCCAGAGTTCTGGAAAAAATGGAACGACTTTGAGATCCAACATGGTAATGAAGATACATTCAGGGAGATGCTTCGCATCAAGCGTACAGTGGCCGCTAGCCGCAGTCAGGTATGTCACATGGATCACCTCTATAGACGGTTAGGCATGAACGAACATCGTTGCACTGTAAACTGATGCTGTACTTGTGTGCCATGTGCAGACTCATTTCATCCTTCCGGAGTACCTGATGCAAAGAGACCAGAGGCTAAACATGGATGAGGCGGTGGACACCCTGACGCGTGCTGGTGTCCCTCAGGATGAGATGGCGGCCTTAGAAAGGCAGCTAGCTTCTGGACCATCCCCGGCGCCAGCAGCAGCTCCGAGCACCAGCACGACTCCTGCTAACAGAATGATGAACTTTGTCAGCGCTGGAGTAGAGGCACGGGCCGAGAGCAGCACACAACAGGCTGCTGCTAACAACGAGGACATCGAGCTGCCCGATGAAGAGAGTGACGAGGAGGACGATGTCCAGATCGCGGAGAGGGCTGTCCCTGAAGCCGTGTTTGGCGAGCTCGGCAAGAGAGCCGCGGAGAGCAGGGAGGAAAGCTCTAGTGCTCAAGAGAACAACGAGCAGCAGCTGGGCGCTCTCGAGAGAATTAAGCGAAGGCGTCAATAGGGTTAAGATTGTGACCCGCGCTCGCCATTACCTGTCGTTGGGCCTAATGATGTTGTAGCTGTTACGTGTAAACATGTTCTTGCTAGCGTTTGCTCTTCTTGTACAAGGATTTTGCAGGAATTAATCCAGTGTTGATCCGCAGTGTTTTTCTGTGTACAAACTGTAAACTCTTGGGACACGTGTCCATCATTTTCAGTGAAATTTTGTCCATTCCAAAGAAACAATGGAGCTGGCAGCTTATGTTTGGATTGCCCTAACAATTTTTTGGTCATGACCAGAAAGTTTGGACCTGGTTTTGGATTGTACATACTTGTTGGCAAGCCATAGCTTTTTCATGCACTTTAGTTCATTTTCCTTGCCAATGTTGGCCAACTCACGGGTAACCCAAAAGCTCGACAGCCAAATGTTTGGCAAGGCAAATTTGGGCTAAAACAAAACACACCCCAGCTTTTGTACTGAGAAATATACACACTTGTTTTCAGTAACACTTTTCAATATGTATTATCCAAATTTGAATCCAAAGAGTGAGTTACTTCGTAGCTCACAGATTTGTCCGCACAAACCACAAAACATGGGAAGGAAGAATGTAGCCGAAGAGACCAAAGAAAACACCATCATGAGATGTCAGCAATTTTGAGTAAGACGTACCCTAAAAACTGTACAGTTTGCCCTAATATTTCTATATCGATCTCTTTAACTACCTCATTGTACAGAAGAATCAAATCCTGAACCTACATCAGAATTCCGAACGCATCACTCCACGTAATCCGCGCCATCAAGGAAACGGGCGTACTCTGTCCCGTTGAGTCTGCTGTTCACATCCTCCCAGTTCCTGACGAGGTCCGGAAGCGGGCGCGTATGGATCTTCACCTGCCTGCTGACCAGTTTCCTCACCGGAACGCCGAGGAATTCTTGCACCTGGAATAATGCCTGTGCACACACAGTGACAGAGACAGCGACGTGCTATTAAGGTAAACCGTAATCTATCGATACTAAGTTAGGGCTTCCAAATGAGTTCTACTCCATTACATTTCTGTTTCTGATTATGTCCTCGTAGTAGAGGACCATGCGCCGTGTCGTGTTGAAGCTGTCCAAGCAATCTCCCATGTACTTCTCAACATCCCTGATGTTTGAAATCAGGGTTGAAACGTCCAGTTCTGGTTTGAATTTTGCGAGTATCTCCGCCTAGCACAGAACAAATGACACTGGTCAGATGATAGCCAGTATGACCAACATGATGCAAATGAAAAGGCAGTTATGATGGTTGTTCAAAAGAGAGATGGAGTGCATAAGAGTGAACCGTATGAACATTTTATTCTGCTCCTTCCAGATATTATTGACACCGACTTTACAATTTTACTTGGAATGCAAAAGTAGAAGATTCAAGTTTCACTAAAAGTTCAAAGTTAGTTTTAGTATTTTAGCATTTCAGAGCCCCATATCAGCAAAAAGTTAGTTTAGCTGTAGGGTTTCAGAACCAGGGTAAGAAAAAAGGGCCCCATTATTTATGCGAAAAACAAGAGGGAACAGAGATAACTAATTGCAGTAAATATATTGGAATTGTCAGTGCATCGACGATACCTCTTCTTCCGAGTGAACGTGAGATTTGTGGGTTCCATTCAGCTGCTTTGCATCTCTATCGTAGTTGTTGGCCAACACAGAGATAAGCCTGCGCAATGTATTTCTCCTGAAGAGAAATATCACAGAGACACCTTTCTTGTTCAAATAACTAAGTATATCATCACGATGGTCCATAAAACCCTGGAAAACACAATGATAGCAGTTAATGGTATAAAAATATTTGTTCCACTTGTTACCAGTAGGCATAATGTTGCTAATGCTAATGATACACTGAACAATACAAACATCAACATCAATAATCATGATTGACCAACCTGGTTTTTGGAAAAGTTCAATATCATTAATGTGATATGACATAGCACTGACATCTGAGAAATGCATGCATATTATGGTGTGGTACACTTCAAAATCCTAACTGTAGTTTCAACAAAATCTGAATCTTTGGCAAGCAAACCAGATCATAAGTCCAGTCTGCTCTCCACATTTATTTCCACTCAAAAGAACTAGAGTCTAGAGTAGAGTGCAATATAAACAACTATGTCATGCCTCAGCTTCAAAGTGTAATTTTTTTCCCGGAAAAAAACTGTAAAATTTCTGAAATCACAGGTAACAACAAAGCAGCTAGATTACACCGAATAAAAGCTGAATCTCCAAATATTTCACATGGACCAAGAGAAAAGTGAGGTTTAAGTACCTGATTTAGCATCCACTTGAATCCAAACGCAGCCGTGCACTCATTCTTTGCTGCACTTGTGAGCCAGTCCAAGATATACAGTTCGTCGAGCGTTTGTACGATGGAAGATATATTTTCTCTTCTATCGACTCTGTTGAATATTTCGCCATTTGAACTGATGTTAGGATGGCTATTCAGCAGTGTCTCAAACCATCCACTTCCCGACCTTTGCATTGATACGATCACGAAGAACCGAACAGGATTACACGAGCATTCCGCCCTATGGAAAGAAGTAGAACCACGCCACATGTGTCAGAAAAAAAATCCACATACACAATAGGGGGGCTACCGTTATCCTTTTTCTTGTATGTGTTGCTAGGAGAAGTAATTTGTCCTCATGTTTCGAGGTCTCAAGAAAAGGGCGTGGAAACAAATAGAAACTCTTGAATGGAAATTGAAAAGAAATGTAGCCCCAGTTCCTTCGGAAATGGTAAGATCTTTGGCGCAAGAAGAAGGGGCGACCCATATCATGCCAATAAAGAGTTTATCCACCCTAGGAGGAAAATTACCTGCTATAACCCTTTGGGTTTGGGAAGTGCACATAGGGCAGCTCCTCACTTGGAACATAAGGCCTTGCACAAACATGTTCATTCTGTTCTTGTGCACCAGTCTCCTCCACATGCTTGCTCTCCATCCTTATCTGGTTGAAGGAGAGGTAGCACACGTAGAGGCCAAAGAGCGCGATGAGGAAGACGAGGGTCGGCCGCGGCGGCAACGACGGCGCCCCCTTGGAGCCTTTGAGTGGATATGGGTGCTGCAAGTTATTACCAAATACATGGTCAGATACTGTTACTAGTAATACTGAACAAATAAACAGTACCAAATCCATGGCGAGATACTGTTTTACTAATAATGAAGAAGTAAATAGCAGCAAATCCAGAAGGAGCAGCGGTACCATTTTGTGATTGAAAGTCTGTAACGGAAGGTTCTACTGCGTCGGCCGGTTTCTGCTCCTCCTGCTCGCGCACAGCAGCAGACTCACATGCCGAGTCCTCCTCATGGATTTCAGCAGCAGCTCGCCATGTGCGGCCGCGGCGCACGTCCTGGTGGGTAAAATTACAGATTTCTTAAGTTAGCAGACCCAACAGAGCACTCCCGCAAAAAGAAAAGAAAAAGGAAAAAAAAAAGTCGTAAGAACACAGACCAGCGCCAAGAGAAGAATCCGCTGAAAAGGATGCTTCCAGGGAAGCAGGAGAACCCTAGGCTGAAGTGAAGGGGGAGGGAGAGAAGCCCCGGAGCGCCGAGAAATGGCGGAAGGAAAAGAGAGTTGGGTGGCGCGCGTTCCGCGAAATGCCGGCACGAATCTCCCGCCGAGGCTGGCTTGGACGCGGCACGGAATCAGGAGACCGCGGGCCGGATTTGAGCTCCGAGGCGGCCAAGAACCCCAAAGCCGGCTGGCTGGAGCAGGACGAGGAAGACGAACCCAGGTGCTATTTCGCTTCCACGCGCAAGACAGACAGGCAGCTGAGAAAGACTAGCCTGGAAAGGAGGAGAGATCCCAACGGAACGGAAGAGTCACACGAACCAACGAACTGCCCCGCCTCCCTCACCCCGCTGCGTCACCAGGAATCTCTCGCTCGCAGCCTCGCACTGCCCTCTCTCTCTCTCTCTCTTCCGTCTCTCTCTCTAATTCGCCGTTGGTTTATTATAAGAGCGAGGGAGGGAGGGAGATAATTGGGTACGAACGAAAGAGCTCGGGAATGGAGTAGGAACGGGTTTAGAGTTTAATTATTCCAAAGGGTGTGAACCAACGACGCGGAAGAAGAAACTTTTTTTTTTTTTGAGGAACTAGTTAATGCGGAGGAATTAGGAAATTGGTAGGCGTGGCTGCCGCTGCCGCCTTGACGCACAAAGTGCAGGCGGAGTTAAAGAAGAGGGGGCCGTCGATGAGCTGGGCTGCTCTTTGTCGCTGCGCCCGGTCTTGGTGGACCATCGTCGGTTAAACCGAGGGGATGATGGGATGGATCATGGAAGGGATGAAGCTGCCGGCAGCTTCAGACCTTTTCTTTTTTCTGATGATGATGAACAAAGCGATTGCAGACTAGTATTGTGGATCTGGTCCGTCCTCTCGAGCGTCGGCTTGACCGACGTTGCTGGCCGTTTCACCGACACATCATCATCACCATCTTTTTCCAAGGGTCGCCGCGTGCCCGCTCGGCGTAGGCGACTAGTCCATGCGCATCAATTGTTATACGAAAACATTAAAAAAACAATTTTCAGATTTTCAGGTATGATACATCTCATGTTATTCATGGCAATTTATACTGATACGATGATAGCAGATTTAATGTGCAAGCACGATAATTTTCTGACAAAAATATGAACTCAGATTATGACTTGTCAAACTTCTCGCACCAGATCATAGTGAGTATTATACTAGGACTGTGGGCGTCCAAATTGTCAAAGGAAAGAAAAGAGATCGTGTGCGCCCAAACCATCCGATGGCGTATCTACCGGTCTGCCCTGTGAATTTTAACACGAAAAAGGTATGACGCTTCGACAAGTAATAAAAAGGAGTAAAGGACCATTCACTCGGCGTTACCTTGCCGGGTATGACAACAGAAATTAAAAACTGCTACTGATCCCCCACTCGGAAATTACCAAAGAAGTAAATGAGGAAAACACGCAAAGAAATCGTCAACGTAATGTGCCTCTGCCATGACTCGAAGCTTCACATCTGAGTCCAGCCCACAAAACCCGGCAACATAGCCACTAGCAGACAAATTCAAACTGCGCTATGAATGGTAATTTGGCGTATTATTCACAACTCGATTTGTCTCTTTGTTTCTTTCAAATGTAGGCCGCGTTGGGATTCAAAATGTCGCCACGCTTTGGTGCACACTGACTAATCCCGACGTGCCGTTGGTTATATAGCCTTTGAAAATCTATGACACCGAAGCTTTTTAAAAAATTCTCGATGTTGGCACTTAACTATTGACTAGTTTTTTTTTCTTTTTTTGCGAGAAAACTACTGACTAGCTATTTGTCCATGCATTATAGCGGGGTGTAAATATTCTAGTGGTTCTATATCAATCGTGTCCGATGTGCACTTTACACTCATCGTATTCCAGATTTTGATAAGAATTAATTTGATTTTAATAGGGTAAAAGAAGACAAGGATTTTTTTTTAATTTGGTTGAGGTTTTGGTAAGATTTGATTTGACTTTGATATGAGTAGGAGAAGACAAACAAAGTTTTGATTGCGTTGAGATTCTGGTAAGAATTAATTTTCTTTGATTTGATTGAGTTAATGCATGACGTGGTTTTAAAATGTACAGATTTTGTTTTGATTATTTCAAATTACTCTATTTATGTTTTTTTTGCGGCATATGTTGAAATTACCACAAAACCAAAAAGGAAACCAGAGTGGAGGGAGGCGTGGGGAGGAAAAAAGAAGGGGGGGGGGGGGGGGAAAGGTGGAGACGACGCTACCAACTCATCTTTAATTAATAGTAGAGATATTCTCTCTTGTACTATCAGCGTAAGTTAACCATTGCTACTTGTGGATAAACCAACCACATTTGTAGAAAACTTTCTATAACCATGGCTCAATAATTTGTGACCAGCATTTTTATGTTAAAAGTTTACACGACAGTATAGTCAAGAGCCGACTGTATGAAGTTGTCATGCCACTTATAGCCTATCTAATAGCCCATCCATACAATAGATAACCATACTAGTATGTCATATCATTAATATATAGCCCACCTCTTTCTCTCATGAAGATTGTTGGGGCTCATGCTAGAGCTGGCTATAAGATTGTAGTCTGCTTTGCTTCTCTCTATTCTCTTTTCTCTTTCAACTAGGCACAAATCTAATGTGACATTTCTTACTACCTGTCTACGTCACTCTATTGTGCTAGCTCTAACGAAGGGAGTACTACCAATTACCAATTATGTGTAACCGCACCACACTTTAATACTTTATCAGTCACAAGCTACCTGATGCTCTATCTGCTACTTTATCCTCTAAAATTGAAAACAATTAAAAGGTTTGTTAGTTTGACAAGACACATAAACCATTCGGCATTGCCTCGCCGGGCATGACAAAGTACCTCGTGGTCCCACTCGAGAGTCATCAACAAAGCCATGAGAAAATTATGCAAACAAAACATCAACATAATATGTATCTGGCCTGAAATCTAAATCTAATCCACACATCAGAAAACAAATCCTGTAGCATAAGGAAGTATCAAAGTGGTTTCTTGTGGTGGAACCAATCCATTGGTTTAACTACTAGATTTGACATTGGTGATCATATATATTTTAATTTATTTTAGGATTTTTGACAATATCTGTTCAGTAGAAGGAGACGTTTCCGTTGAATATGAGACGTCTGTGATGACTTCATCAGTCTTAAGATGTTGTGCCGGCTCAGTATCACGAAGGTGTTCATAAGGATAGGGTGTGTGTGGATGAATGTATGTACATGTATGTGAACATGTGCAATTGTGTTAAAAAAAGATAGTACTCCCTCTGTAAAGAAATATAGTGAACTAAGCGATCTTATATTTCTTTACGGAGGGAGTACCAAACTCAAAGCTATTATCCGTCGTGCTTGGATTCAAATTTCTATGGGGTGATAGATACATTTTCTATCAATGATATCATCTAAATGCAATTCTATCAGAGTCATTGTATCGATTCGATCACCCTAACAACGGCAGGTATGACGATTTTGACCAGAAAGCACGTCTAGCAGAATCATCATTATGCGGTCCATTGTCATATTTTTGAGGCAACTCCAAGTCGAGTCCGCGAGCCTCCGTATTTGGTGGTTGAGCGAGGTGATATAGCTTTCCATAAATCCACCTAAATCTTGGCGCCACTGACATTTCAGGATGTGCACCCCCTTCCGTCGTGACCCACATCCTCGCGCCGCCACCAGTTGGTGCCTCCTCTGCACCCGGAGTCCCGAACAACTGCGATTTGGCCCAGCTCGCCTCCATGATGGTTTGTATTTTTGTTCAACCATTCTCTATTTTTACCTCAATGGTTTGTAATAATATTTGTTGAATTGTTTGATCTAAATTGTAGTAGTAGAGTAGATAGAAGAAAACAAAAAAGAAAAGTTATGAAGAACACATTATAATGACCCTGTGTTTGCGCAATCTCCGCAGCCTTCAAAAAATTATGGAGAGCTTCCCTATGCACGATGGAGGCTGCGAATATGACGACTTTGCTAGTTTGTAAGGGCGTGGTGGATAGGGAAATACACTTTGGTTCATGGTTGTATATGCATCTTATATGAGTAATTTTTTTAATAATTAAATAAAAAGTTAAAGCAGTTCAGAAGTATTTTTAGATTAAGCTTGACTTTGTTTTGCACTAGTATATAAATTTTTAAGAAAAAACAACAACATTGACTTCTGGGCAAAAAAGACAAAATTTATTTGCTATTAGGCCTTGTACAATGCTAGATGCTTAGGGAGGTGTTTAGAAAATAAAACCGGGTTTTTCTAAAGCACCAGTGCCTATTTCTATAGGAGAGACGTCTAACTAAGCGTCTACCCTGTACAAATAAGCATCGGTGCTTAAGGAAAGTCTGGTTTATTTTCTTAAGCACCTTCCCTAAGCATCTTGCATTGTACAAGGCCTTATAGGTAACTATTCATGTTGTTTTGACCGAAAATTTATCTTTTTTAAAAGAAGTCAAAGTGTATTTTTCTTTTTGTGGAATTTTTCTCATAAATACAATGGAAGGTCAAGCTATTTCAAAAATATTTTCAGAAATTTTTGATTTTTTATTGAATTGCTATTTTTTCTTTTGCATATAGTGTGTAGATACACCCCGGAACCAAAAGTTCCCGTCCGTGGTGGATACATCTACTTTCAACACGGCGTCAGAGAAGATGGGATACTAGTGCAGGCGCCGAACCAAGAAAAATGCACGCCCTACAAAGCCCACACGAAAGCCATCTCAGATCCACATAAACAGCAACAGCAAGAACAAGAACAACCTTCGACACGAACCAGCTGGAATTCCCACAAACAGACCGACAATGAAGTCCCTAGCACACACCAACTGGCGAAAAAACAACAGGACGTGCATGACACACAGCATTAGGTGGTGGGATCCCAATCACCGGTCACCACCAACGGATCTCATCTCATCTCACCACCCGTGTTTCATTCACGCGCCGGTACAAAAGACGGGTAGGTCAGAGCACCAGGACACGCCCCGGTGGGTGGTGGGATCACACACGCATCGGCAGCTGGAGGGTCCAAATCGAAACTAAATGCCATCCGCAACGGTTGTTTAGGGTCTTTATAGCACGGACACACACACACACACAATGACACAAGTGAGCAACATCCTAGCGGCTAGAGGCTAGAGCAAGCAAGCAACACGATCTGCTTCGGGGAAGCCATTGACGGCGGTCCGTCCTTGCATGGGTTGGGTAGGGGGGGACGGCCGACGGGCCGGCCGGCCTCATGAGGACGCCATGAAATCGCTTGGGTCGGCGATGGACACCTCCTCGAACTCGTTATCTGGTGAGAGGAAACGGAATGTTACAAGTCAGGAGGTTTGAAAAACGCAGCAGGTTATAGAGGCGTCATGGACAAACGACAGAACAAGTAAAGCTTGGTTATAATTATTAGGAATCGCCATCTTTTTCAATACGTAGCAAATTAGAATTAGGTACCTAGCATTGTTCTAGAGGGAACATGAGTCTAGGCTCTGTAACCACCATTACATAGCATGAGAAGCTTTTCATTTGCTTTAACCCGGCATGGTATTTGCAGGCAGACAATGGTAAATGTCCTTCAGGTTGCACTTCAGCTTTAATGCTTTTATTTGTTTACAGTGAAGAAGTTAATAGAGAGCAAGAAAGCATAGAAAAATTCAATTTGTTGAACCGACAGTTTTTTAAAACATATTCGCTTGTGATTGGAGAATGATGATCTATCACGTACCACAGAAAAATAATAACAAGAATTATTCTTCATAAAGACACTTTGTACAAAAGAAGCAGTTGGTGGCAACAACCATTGCTACAAAAATGATAACTATGCCCGGTTGCTACTCAGCGTCAAAAAAGAAGGAACAAAAAGCAATAGCTCAAAAACAGACAACAAGCAAAACATTGAGTGCATAAGTGTCAAACATCAAGCCAAGTGATACTAGAAAAGAACCTTTTCTCAATGCCAATGCAACGACGGCGTCATTCTCCACCTGCACAAGTATCACAATCAATTTAAATCATGGAACTAAACAGATGGGTTAAGCTGAATGGTGGCTTTGATCTGGAAATAAAATCAATAAACTAAGGCTACACAAATCAAATTGTACCATGCCTACAAAATATAATTCCCACTATGAACAGTAGGCAAATGCGTTCTCCAACAACTAATGTATTTATATTGTCACCTTTTGATCAGCCAGCGTCTTGGAGTCATCCAATATGTTGTTGGTAGCCAACAAGATCAACCTCTGGTTATTAGGAGGGTGGTCTGTTATCGACTGCAACTTCTGTTTGATGTTCAAAATTGTCTCTGTTGGATCACACTGTATGAAGTAGGTAGTCTTGTTCCGCTTGACTCGAATATACATGATTGCAACCCTGCATCAGAGAGACATGCCTAGAATCATCAGCCAAGGGGGACACCATGCTTATACCTATCTCAAACAATCTTCACTACTCGACGCGTTGTCAGATCATTATCTTGTTAAGCATAAGATTTGCGTCTCAACATTCATATTCACAATTCCGTTGATCATGGAATTTTTCTTTGGACATGTGAAAACCAAAGATATTCACGGAAAGTGCAATCTGCTCGAAAAGCACCAACAAATCGTGAAATCCTACAGCAAGAGCAATATAGATCACCGAGCATGTCAGAGCTAAGACACTGGCCCTTTCAATCGGCCGTGTCGTCATGTATTTCGCCTATTGTAGCAAAATCCTTAAGATGCTATTGAGCATGCAGGTTTTAGTCCCCTTTTCAGCTTATATACCTTGCAGGAAAATCTTACATGTGATCTGACCAAGAAGTAACTAAGAGAAAAATCTTAGCCTAAGGTACGCCAAAGGCTAGTCATACCAGGATAAACAGCACGGACGCAAATGCGATAATTGAACTATTTCTTTACTGCACGGGATTTTCTCTTAGTTAATTTCTTGGTCTCCAACAGATATTCACTTGAAGGCTGAATTTACACGACAAACCCCCCCAAAAAAGAGGCACCGGCGCCCCCAAATCAGCGAATATCTAATGCAATTCCACGGGCTCTTCCACCCCAGCAGCACTAGCGCGGCGCCTCGCGGAACAATTTCCATGGAGACTGGTCAAGCACGAAAACGAACAACCCTAGATGCCTCGCCTCGTCTCCCGGCCACTTCCGCGCGCTGCTCGAACGCAAGGGGGGGGGGGGGGAGGGGCTCGTTAGATTCGCCCGCGGAGGAAGGAGACGCACCTGCGCGATCTGAGCTTCGACTGCCGCCGGGAGCGGATCGGCGGATCCGGCCGGAGTCGGTGGGGCGAGCGGGGACGGAGGCGGCGGGGGGGCGAGGCCGGTGGCGGATCGTTGCGTGGCTGGAAGCGAGGGGGGGCGTCGAGAAGAGGAGACAGGGAGGACGAGGACGGACGCGGTCGCCGCTGCCGCCGTTCGTTCAGTGGGCCGTACGGTGGTGGGCCGCGGACTACGAGTCGGGGGCCCACGGGCTGAGAAGCTGTAACTGATGATTTTCTTCGGGAGGGACATGAAGTTTCTGCTCCCGAGCTCAAATGAGCTCGGTGAACAGTAAAATCGAAAAAAATTCGAAAAATGTTCAAAAAATTCTGAAATTTTTTCGTAAACAACATTGACAAAATATCTTAGTGCGTGCAAAATTTTGTCCTGAAATAACATTCCTATAAGGCCTGAAAAAAAAACAAAATCGATACTCTGAAAATGCGCATTTTCAGAGTATCGATTTTGGTTTTTTTGCCACGCCTTATAGGAATGTTATTTCAGGCCAAATTTTTGCATGCACTTAGATATTTTGTCAATGTTGTTCACGGAAAAAATTCAGAATTTTTTGAACAGTTTTCGATTTTTTTTCGATTTTACTGTTCACCGAGCTCATTTGAGCTCGGGAGCAGAATGGTACTTTCCCTTCGGGAGCAACTATTAGCGAGTACTCACTGGGAGCCTCCTAGCGATCACTCCCACGCGCCGTCACTTGGCGCGTTCTCAGCCATCGCCACGTGTCGCGCTCCGAGCGTTCCCTCCGAATTTTATTTTATTTATTTTTTCCACGCGTTTTTGGCTTTTTAGAGTGTTTTTTTCCGGTTTCCCACCGGTCTTCCTTAGCTTTTGGACGAAACAAAAATTTCAAAATAAATTTTTTTCCCGCGAAAAAACACGTTTTTTTTTGCGAGAGGCACGGTTTTGCTATCGGGAGAGGCACGGCTGTGCCTCTCGGAAAGGAAAAAAAATACGCGTTTTCTGTTTTTTTTTTGCGAGAGGCACGGTTTTGCTTCCGCGAGAGGCACGGTTTTGCCTTCGCCGTGCCTCTCGGAAAGGAAAAAAATACGCGTTTTCTGCTTTCTTTCTTTTTTCCGCGAGAGACACGGTTTTGCCTTCGCGAGAGGCACGGTCGTGCCTCTCGGAAAGGGGGAAAACGCGTTTTTCTGTTTTTTTCCTTTCGTGTGAGGCACGGTTTTTTCGCACCGTTTTTTTGTCCGTTTTTTTTTGTGAAAAAAAGTTCGTAAAAACCTATCAACATGGGATTTAGTTTTGAAGATCTCGACGCGAGAACCCAACGGTGAAAACGGTTCGAGATTTGGATGCACGGTTTAGGAGATAAAACGTTTTGAAAATACGGATCTACGAAAAAGGGAAAACTCCCAGGTTGCGACAAGTGCCACGCATGCAGTGCGCCACTTGTCGCAAATTGGGGAGGTGGAAGTGATCTTTGAAAGGTGTACTCACTAACTAGTGATCTCGTTTTCTTTGTGGTTCACGGTTTAATTTAGAATCCTTTCAAACCCGAACGAGATTTGGGCCGAGAGCATCTTTTGTAGATCCCGTAAAAAGACCCAGAAGCAGTAAAATAATCGGAATTTTACAGTTTTGGGCGAAAAAAACGTCCATACCAAAACGCCTCCGTCATGTAAAAATTATACACCCCCCCTAAAGAATGGCCAAACATTGTTGATGTTGTGACCTTATAGTGTACTACACCCCCATCATGTAAAAATTATAAACCCCCCCCTAAAGAACGGCCAAACATTGTTGATGAGGTGACCTTATAGTGTACTGCATAAAACACTTTTTCGTTAAGTGTTTTTTGTATTGCAACTAAAATGACACATAGAGGACGTTACTCTATTTTAGGTATACTACACAAAAGTTTCAATCAAAGCGTATAACGACTACAGTTTGAGTTAGGCCTTCTTAGCGAATTTTGAAGCAGTTGTAGATTGACGCTTATTCTAGTTTCTATGCTTTTATCTAGTTACTATTTATTATTGATTATAGATTGTTATACAAAATCTATATGTGTTACAATTTTGGGAAAGTTGTCCCCTTCCCTTTTCCCATTGATTTGTTGACATAACTATATACTATGTCAACCTTAAATGGAAGAAGTGAAAGGTCAGTTGTTGGATTCCTTAGAGTGAAATTGCTCACGCGGGTAGGAATTTCATCAACATCAATGCCAAGATTTCTTCATCATCGACCATTTTCTTAGAAGTCTAAATAATTTTGAGCTTCACTTGTTTGGTGGCTATGATATCTCTAAACACATTTCATCATCGATTCTTAGCTAGCAGTGCAACGCCAAGCTGCTAAAGCAAACTGCCAGCTAGCATTGTAGCCCCAGACTGCTAAAGCAAATATATGTCATCACTAACGGGGCGGCATGTACATTAGTGACAAGTTGACAGTGAGTACTTGGTTGTCATCATTGATCGGTTTCGAGCCAGCCACTGATAAAGATGTCATCACTGACCTGAAGGCACACATGGGTTACTCGTCCGTCAGTGATGATATGATTTGGCTGGTTAGTGTTGTTCGCGCGTGTAGTAGCAGGTTTTAGTTCGTAAGAGCAACTCTACCAGAGTCATCATATTTGCGACCTCCATATCACATATGGAGTGCGCTCCATATAGATATGGAGGCTTGTCGCGGGAAGGTTGATGTGAAGGTTGTCGAGGGAACGCGCAAACACAGATTCGCTAAGAGAAGAATATCACATGGAAACCAACATTCAGAGAAAACTTCGCGGAAACCACATTTGTAAGTTTTCTATTGCCATGTAAAATTCCAAGTTGAAAATTTTAAGGGATAAAAGCTATGAAAAAACAAATTCAACAATGAATAGTGATGTAATGTGTTTGAACTTGAATTTTAGCATGACAATATAACATCATTGTCTTAACATCTCGTATTTTTTGAGATGTTTTGGAAACTTCGAAACATAGTTTTCATGTGGTTTCCATCGAATGTTGGTTTTCATGTGAAATTCTCCCTTCGCTAAAATGGTTGCCACCATATCATGGGTCCCACTCGTCAGTGGGACATTCTATTTTCCCCAACCTCCAATACATATATGATTAAACCAACAACATTCAATTAACCCAAACCTTTAAAGATAATCAAACTAAGGTGTCTAAGAAGCTGAACTGGAAAAAAATAGAGTGCCAATTATTTGTAGCAGGATCGATTGAACAGGTCTTAGTTAGGTCGTAATGCAGAAATGTATGTTGACAACGCCGTCATCACAAGCCGCTTGGCAGGGACTCACCCCAATAACACCTCCTTTTTTGCATCTGCTGAGCAGAACCAATTACCAAGCATAACGGCGAGGGCTTGGATTACCATGAGCACTACATCCAGGGAGAGGACGATTTCAACGGGCTACCAAAGCCGGTGGCGATTTCAGCTTCCGGGTGCCGATTCTAGCGACAACGATAATTGAAATTGTAACAAGCAGGGCTGCTTTGTACAATTCAAAGATTACGCCGATTTTGCTCCTCCACGCATCACTCGCCATTGAGGCGCCGGTTTCTCACTATCTGATTGTCAAAATTATGCTAACCACTTTGGGGACACATACAATAATCGTTGCGAAAATTCTGATGTGTTACCAAAATGGCTGGTATAATTTTAGCAGCGCTTCTCCTCCAACCCAGCTTCTTCTCTGAGAACAACACCTAGTCTGCCAGCGATGACAGTGAAGGTTGTGGGTAGTAAGAAAGTGGAGTGTAGGATGTGGGCTGCGTGAAGTGAAGTGGAGGTTATGGGGCTTTTTATAGCCGCGAGCGGCAAGAAAACATGATGGGTAGCGGGAAAAAGTGATAAATTGCCAAAGGTCAGTTTTCAGTTTGCCAAAGAATATATGTAAGAGTATTTGTGATGCAATTTGCTAGGTATTGGTGGGTGGCTCGCATAATCAAAGGAAATTGCATTGGAAAGCTTGCTGGGAGATGTGTATCCCAAAAAGGAGGAAGGAATGGGATTCCGTGATTTACACTGTTTTAATCAAGCAATGTTGGAGACTTCTATGTGAACCTGACTCGTTATGTGTTTAGGTACTTTGAGCAAAGTATTACCCGGATGGAGACCTTTTTAAAGCAGAGCTCAAAAAAGGTGCCTCGTTTACATGGCGTAGTATCATTGTCAAGATTAAAGGCTTTGAGGAGGGGTGCAGTTTGGAGACCAGGTAATGGGACAAACTTTAAAATTTGGTCGGATCTTTGGATTCCAACTGCCCGTGATAGGCATGTTTTAACCCCTCGTAGGCATTGTCTTCTTGAGACTGTACATGATCTTATTGACCCTCAAACAGGCGAGTGGCATGTGCAGCTGATACATGTTAATTTTTGGCCTATTGATGCTAACATGATTTTACAAATTCCGCTTCCATCTCCAGATCAACTAGATTTCATAATTTGGCAACTATGTAAGTCCAGGAGTTTTACTGTCCGATCAACATACCATGCAGAATGGAATGCGGAGTACCGTACTAGGGCGGGTGTTGTTACAGGTTCAGGAAGAAGTAACTCACATCCGGTACGGAAGCTACTTTGGGATTTGAGAATTCCTCCCAAGGTGCATATTTTTATTTGGAGAGCTCTCCATGGAATTATTCCATGTTACTCCAGTGACTTGCCCAGTCTGCAAGGTGGATCCTGAAGACCTCAAACATATGTTGTTCATTTATCCGAGAGCAAATGAGGTTTGTGTCGGTGTCAAAACCGGCAGATCTCAGGTAGGGGGTCCCGAACTATGAATCCAGGATCGATGATTAACAGGAGACGAAGGAGACGGTGTTTACCCATGTTCGAGCCCTCGTGAGGAGGTAAAACCCTACGTCCTGCTTGATTGTATTGATGAGTATGATGGTTACAGAGTTGATCTACCTCGAGATCAAATGAGCTAAACCCTAGATGAGTCGACTTGTCCTTCTACGAACTAATCCCCCTGGTTTATATAGACACCGGGGGTACCTAGGGTTTGATACGTCCATTTTGCATCATGATTTCCTACTGTTATTTACTTTGTTTTGTTGAATAATAATGCTTTGGGGAGTGAATCTAATGCCTTTTCTCTCATAATATGCAAGATTTACACAAGGAGGGAGAATACCGGCAGCTGGAATTCTGGACCCAAGAAAAGCACGTCAGAGATACCTATTCTGCACAACTCCAATGAAGCTGAAATTTTACGGAGATTATTTTTACATTTAATAAAAAATACTGGAGCTGGAAACTACCGGAGGAGGCCCCCCGGGTGGGCACAACCCACCAGGGCGCGCCCTGATGGGTTATGCCCAGCCTGGCCCACCGCAGAGTTGATTCCAAAGTCATTGTTCACTCCGATCATGCTGCTATAAAATATCTTATGGAAAAGAAAGATGCTAAACCTAGACTCATTAGGTGGGTTCTCTTACTCCAAGAATTTGACTTACACATCGTTGATAGGAAAGGAGCCGAGAACCCCGTAGCGGACAACTTGTCTAGGTTAGAAAATATTCTTGATGACCCACTACCTATTGATGATAGTTTCCCTGACGAACAGCTAGCTGCAATAAGTGTCTCACAACGCACACCTTGGTATGCTGATTATGCTAACTACATTGTCGCTAAATATATACCACCTAGCTTTACTTATCAACAAAAAGAGAAAAAATTCCTATGACTTGAGACATTACTTTTGGGATGACCCACATCTTTATAAAGAAGGAGTAGATGGTATTATTAGACGTTGTGTACCTGAGCATGAACAGGAACAAATCCTACGGAAATGTCATTCCGAAGCTTATGGAGGACATCATGCGGGAGATAGAACTGCTCATAAGGTATTGCAATCTGGTTTTTATTGGCCTACTCTCTTCAAGGATGCCCGCAAGTTTGTCTTGTCTTGTGATGAATGTCAAAGAATTGGTAATACCGGTAAGCATCAGGAAATGCCTATGAATTATTCACTTGTTGTTGAACCATTTGACGTTTGGGATTTTGATTATATGGGGCCTTTTCCTTCCTCTAATGGGTACACTCATATTTTGGTTGCGGTTGATTATGTCACTAAGTGGGTAGAAGCTATTCCAACTAGTAGTGCCGATCACCACACCTCCATTAAAATGCTTAAAGTGGTTATCTTCCCGAGGTTTGGAGTCCCTAGATATTTAATGACTGATGGTGGTTCACATTTTATCCATGGTGCCTTCCGTAAGATGCTTGCTAAATATGATGTTAACCATAGAATTGCATCACCCTATCATCCTCAATCTAGTGGTCAAGTTGAACTTAGCAATAGAGAAATAAAATTAATATTACAAAAAACTGTCAATAGGTCTCGTAAGAATTGGTCTAAGAAATTAGATGATGCACTTTGGGCCTATAGAACAGCCTATAAAAATCCTATGGGTATGTCTCCATACAAAATGGTGTATGGGAAAGCTTGTCATTTGCCTCTAGAACTAGAACACAAGGCATTTTGGGCAATTAAAGAACTCAACTATGATTTCAAACTTGCCGGTAAAAAGAGGTTATTTGATATTAGCTCACTAGATGAATGGAGTACCCAAGCCTATGAAAATGCCAAGCTATTTAAAGAAAAAGTAAAAAGATGACATGACAAAAGAATCCAAAAGCGGGAATTCAAAATAGGAGATTATGTTCTTTTGTTCAACTCTCGTTTAAGATTTTTTGTAGGAAAGCTTCTCTCAAAATGGGAAGGACCATATATTATCGAAGAGGTTTATTGTTCTGGAGCTATCAAGATTAATAATGCCGAAGGTACTAACCCGAAGGTAGGCAATGGACAAAGAATTAAGCATTATATCTCACGTACACCTATTAACGTTGAAAGCAATGTTATCCAAACCATGACACCGGAGGAACACATAAAAGAAACCTTCCGGAACACTCCAGATTATTTAAAAATAGGAGGTACATGATACGGTAAGTAAACGGAACCCGAAAAATCCGCAAAAATATTTTTTGTCAGTTTTGGAATATTTTAGAATTTTGAAAATAAAAAATTAAACCGGAAGGTGATCCAGGTGAGCACGATACACTGCTACTTCTTGAGCATGCGTTGGTTTTCCCTTGAAGAGGAAAGGGTGATGCAGCAAAGTAGATAAGTATTTCCCTCAGTTGTTGAGAACCAAGGTATCAATCCAGTAGGAGATACAAGCAAGTCCCCAATAGATGTACCTACACAAATAATCAAACACTTGCACCCAACGCTATAAAGGGGTTGTCAATCCCTTCACGGTTACTTGCAAGGATGAGATCTGATAGAGATAGATAGATAGGATTGCTAAAACGAAAAGTAAAAAGAATGCAGCGAAGTATTTTTGGTTTATAGATCTGAAAATATAATATGGAAAATAGACCCGGGGGCCATAGGTTTCACTAGAGGCTTCTCTCATGAAGGAAAATAATACGGTGGGTGAACAATACAAATACGTGCCTCGCTACCCCTACTTTGTCACTGGGTGAGGACACCGCAAGATTGAACCCAAAACTAAGCACTTCTCCCATTGCAAGAATTACCAATCTAGTTGGCCAAACCAAACCAATAACTCGAAGAGACTTGCAAAGATATGAAATCATGCATATAAGAATTCAGAGAAGATTCAAATAATATTCATAGATAAGCTGAACATAAACCCACAATTCATCGGATCTCGACAAACACACCGCAAAAGAGTATTACATCGGATAGATCTCCATGAAGATCATGAAGAACATGGTATTGAAGAATAAAGAGAGAGAAGAAGCCATCTAGCTACTAGCTATGGACCCGAAGGTCTGTGGTGAACTACTCACGCATCATCGGAGGGGCAATGGAGTTGATGTAGATGCCCTCCGTGATCGAATCCCCCTCCGACAGATTACTGGAAAAGGCTCCAAGATTGGATCTCACGGGAACAGAGGCTTCCGACGGCGGAAAAGTATTTTCGTGGCTCTTTTTTGGTATCTAGGGAATATTTGGGAATTTAAAGGCCGAAGAATAGGGTTAGGAGGGCTGCCGTGGGGCCACAAGCCAGGGGGGCGCCCCCCCTAGGGCGCGCCCTGGTGGCTTGTGACGCCACGGCAGGTCTCCTGCCTTCATCTCCAAGTCTGCTTGGTTTCTTCCGGTCCAAGAAAAATCATTCCGAAGATTTTATTCCGTTTGGACTCTGTTTAATATTCCTTATCTGCAATACTCAAAAACAAGAAAAAAATAGAAACTGGCACTAGGCTCTAGATTAATAGGTTAGTCCCAAAAATAATATAAAATAGCATATTAATGCATATAAAACATCCAAAACAGATAATATAATAGCATGGAACAATAAAAAATTATAGATACGTTGGAGACGTATCAAGCATCCCCAAGCTTAATTCCTGCTCGTCCTCGAGTAGGTAAATGATAAAAACAGAATTTTTGATGTGGAATGCTACCTAACATATTTATCCATGTAATATTCTTTATTGTGGCATGAATATTCAGATCCATAAGATTCAAAACAAAAGTCTAATATTGACATAAAAACAGTAATACTTCAAGCATACCAACAAGGCAATTGCGTCCTTTCGAAATAACATGGCCTTAGAAAGTTATCCCTACAAAATCATATGGTCTGGCTATGCTCCATCTTCCCCACACAAAGTATCTAAATCATGCACAACCCCGATGACAAGTCAAGCAATTGTTTCACACCTTTTATGTTCTCAAACCTTTTCAACTCTCACGCAATACATGAGCGTGACCCATGGATATAGCACTATAGGTGGAATGGAATATGGTGGAGGTTGTGAGGAAAAAGGAGAAGATAGTCTCACATCAACTAGGCGTATCAACGGGCTATGGAGATGCCCATCAATAGATATCAATGTGAGTGAGTAGGGATTGCCATGCAATGAATGCACTAGAGCTATAAGTAGCTATAAGTGTATGAAAGCTCAAAAAGAAAACTAAGTGGTTGTGCATATGAAAAATTCCACTAGTTATATGAAAGTGACAAAATAGGAGACTCTCTATCATGAAGATCATGGTGCTACTTTAAAGCACAAGTGTGGAAAAAGATAGTAGCATTGTCCCTTCTCTCTTTCTCTCATTTTTTTATTTTGGTGGGCATCTTTGTCCCCTTTTTTTTATTTGGGCTTCGCTGGCCTCTTTTATTATTTGTAAAGTCCGGAGACTCATCCCAACTTGTGAGGGATTCATAGCTTCCATCACCCTTTTCTCTCACAGGACAAATGCTCTAATAATGAAAATCATCACACTTTTATTTACTTACAACTCGATACCTAGAACAAAATATGACTCTATATGCAATATGAAAGTGATGGTGCGTGTCATGAAAAACGGAACGGTGGAAGTTGCATGGCAATATATCTCGGAATGGCTATGGAAATGCCATAATAGGTAGGTATGGTGGCTGTTTTGAGGAAAGTATATGGTGGCTGTTTTGAGGAAGGTGGGTTTAATGCACCGGCGAAAGTTGCACGGTACTAGAGAGGCTAGCAAAGGTGGAAGGGTGAGAGTGCGTATAATCCATGGACTCAACATTAGTCATAAAGAACTCACATACTTATTGCAAAAGTCTATTAGTTATCGAAGCAAAGCATTAGACGCATGCTCCTAGGGAGAGGTTGGTAGGAGTTAACCATCGCGCGCTCCCGACCCTCACACAAAGGTCGACAATCATTAAACAAATCATGCTCTGACTTCGTTACATAACGGTTCACCATACATGCATGCTACGGGAATCACAAACTTTAACACAAGTATTTCTTCCAATTCACAACTACTCACTAGCATGACTCTCATATTACCATCTTTATATCTCAAAACTATATGCAAGGAATCAAACTTCTCATAGTATTCAATGCACTTAATATGAAAGTTTTTATTATATCCCTCTTGGATGCCCATTATATTAGGACTAAATTCATAACCTAAACCAATTACCATGCTGTTTAAAGACTCTCAAAATAATATAAGTGAGGTACGAGAGTTCAATAATTTCTGTAAAATAAAACACCACCGTGGTCTAAAAAGATATAAGTGAAGCACTAGAGCAACATTGCCTAGCTCAAAAGATATAAGTGAAGCACATAGAGTATTCTAATAAATTCACGATTAATGCGTGTCCCCCTCAAAAGATGTGTGCAGCAAGGATGATTGTGGAAAACTAAAAAGCAAAGACTCATATCATACAAGACGCTCCAAGCAAAACACATATCATGTGGTGAATAAAAATATAGCCTCAAGTAAATTTACCGATGGATTGAAGACGAAAGAGGGGATGCCTTCCGGGGCATCCCCAAGCTTAGGCTCTTGGGTATCCTTGAATATGGCTTGGGGTGCCTTGGGCATCCCCAAGCTTAGGCTCTTGCCACTCCTTATTCCATAGTCCATCAAATCTTTACCCAAAACTTGAAAACTTCACAACAGAAAACTCATGATATCCGTTAGTATAAGAAAAATAAATCACCACTTTAGGTACTGTTGTGAACTCATTCTTTATTTATATTGGTGTAATATCTACTGTATTCCAACTTCTCCATGGGTTCATACCCCCCGATACAACCCATAGATACATCAAAATAAGCAAACAACACAAAAAAAACAGAATCTGTCTAAAACAGAACAGTCTGTAGAAATCTATAGACTTCGAATACTTATGTAATTCCAAAAATTCTGAAAAATTAGGAAAATCAGGGAAATTTGTATATCAATCTTGTGTAAAAATTTCAGATCAAAATCACGTTCCAGTGAATTTACAAAATTCCTGGACTGAGAGCAAAATTTTCTGTTTTTCAGCAAAATCAAATCACAAACACCGTAGACCATCCCAAAGGTCTTACTTGGCTCAAACACTAATTTAAACAAGAAAACACAATTAATACGGAGGTAATAATGTGTAAAACACTCAAGAACAGAAGCAAAAACAAAAGCATAAAAATAAAATTGGGTTGCCTCCCAACAAGCGCTATTGTTTAACGCCCCTAGCTAGGCATAACGCAATAGATCTAGGTATTGTCATCTTTGGTATGCAATCCATAAGTAGCTCTCATAATAGATTCATAAGGTAATTTTATTTTCTTTCTAGGAAAGTGCTCCATTCCTTTCCTTAATGGAAATTGGAATCTAATATTTCCTTCCTTCATATCAATAATTGCACCAATCGTTCTAAGGAAAGGTCTACCAAGAATAATAGGACATGTAGGATTGCAATCTATATCAAGAACAATGAAATCTACGGGCACATAATTCCTATTTGCAACAATAAGAACATCATTAATCCTTCCCATAGGTTTCTTTATAGTGGAATCCGCAAGATGCAAATTTAAAGAGCAATCATCAAATTCACGGAAACCTAGCACATCACATAAAGTTTTTGGAATCGTGGAAACGCTAGCACCCAAATCACACAAAGCATGTCACTCATAATCTTTAATTTTAATCTTAATAGTAGGTTCCCACTCATCATAAAGCTTCCTAGGTATAGAAACTTCCAACTCAAGTTTTTCTTCAAAAGATTTCATCATAGCATCCACGATATGTTTAGTAAAAGCTTTATTTTGATTATAAGCATGCGGAGAATTCAACATGGATTGCAACAAGGAAACACAATCAATCAAAGAACAACTATCATAATTAAAGTCCTTGAAATCCAAAAGAGTGGGTTCAATGCTATCTAAAGTTTTGACCTCTGCAATCCCACTTTTATCAATCTTAGCATCAAGATCTATAAACTCCGAATCATTGGGACGCCTTTCAACTAAAGTTGACTTATCTCCAGTCCCATCTTTATCAAGATTTATATTAGAAAACAAAGATTCAATAGGAGTCACATCAATCACTTTAAGATCTTCATCATTATTATCACGAGAACACACTTTTTCAAGCCATTCACGCTTAGCACGTATTCTAGCGGTTCTTTCCTTGCACTCGTCAATAGAAATTCTCATAGCCTTTAAGGACTCATTAATATCATGCTTGGGTGGAATAGATCTAATTTTCAAAGAATCAATCTCAAGGGAAATTCTATCAACGTTCCTAGCCAAATCATCAATCTTGAGCAATTTTTCTTCAATCATAGCATTGAAACCTTTTTGCGAGCTAATAAATTCTTTAATATTATTATCAAGATCAGAGGGCATCTTATTATAATTTCCATAAGAATTGTTGTAGGAATTACCATAATTATTAGAGGAATTACTAGGAAACGGCCTAGGATTGAAGTTACCTCTATACGCGTTATTACCAAAATTGTTCCTACCAACAAAATTCACATCCATAGATTCATTATTATTTCCAATCAAAGAAGACAAAGGCATATCATTAGGATCAATAGGAGCACTCTTACTAGCAAACAATTTCATCAATTCATCCATCTTTTCACTCGAAGTATTTATTTCTTCAATAGCATGCACTTTTTTACTAGTAGGAGGTCTTTCGGTATGCCATTGAGAGTAATTTGCCATAATATTATCTAGGAGTTTAGTAGCTTCTCCTAATGTGATTTCCATAAAAGTACCACCCGCGGTGGAATCTAAAAGATTTCTAGAAGCAAAATTCAACCCCGCATAGAAAATTTGTATAATCATCCATAAACTCAAACCATGCGCAGGGCAATTTCTAATCATTAGTTTCATCCTCTCCCAAGATTGTGCAACATGCTCATGATCAAGTTGCTTAAAATTCATTATATCGTTCCTAAGGGAGATGATTTTAGCGGGCGGAAAGTACTTGGAAATAAAAGCATCTTTACACTTATTCCATGAATCAATACTATTTTTAGGCAAAGATGAAAACCAAGTTTTAGCACGATCTCGTAGTGAGAACGGAAATAGCTTCAATTTAACAATATCATTATCCACATCTTTCTTCTTTTGCATATCACACAACTCAACGAAAGCATTTAGATGGGATGCGGCATCTTCACTAGGAAGGCCGGAAAATTGTTCTTTCATAACAAGATTAAGCAAAGCGGCATTAATTTCATAAGATTCCGCACTAGTGGTGGGAGCAATCGGAATACTAATAAAATCATTATTATTAGTATTGGAGAAGTCACACAACTTGGTATTCTCTTGAGTCATCGTGACAAAGCAAGCAATCAAGCACACAAGCAAACAAGAAGCAAACGAAAAGATGAACGAAAGAAGGGCAGATAAAAAGGCAAATCTTTTTGGTATTTTCTGAAAATCGTTTTAGAAGTGGGGGAGAGGAAAACGAGAGGCAAATGGCAAATAATATAAATGCAAGAGATGAGTTTGTGATGGGTACTTGGTAGGCTTGATGTAGATCTCCCCGGCAACGGCGCCAGAAATCCTTCTTGCTACTTCTTGAGCATGCGTTGGTTTTCCCTTGAAGAGGAAAGGGTGATGCAGCAAAGTAGATAAGTATTTCCCTCAGTTGTTGAGAAAAAAGGTATCAATCCAGTAGGAGATACAAGCAAGTCCCCAATAGATGTACCTACACAAATAATCAAACACTTGCACCCAACGCTATAAAGGGGTTGTCAATCCCTTCACGGTTACTTGCAAGGATGAGATCTGATAGAGATAGATAGATAGGATTGCTAAAACGAAAAGTAAAACAAAAGTAAAAAGAATGCAACGAAGTATTTTTGGTATTTTTGGTTTATAGATCTGAAAATATAATATGGAAAATAGACCCGGGGGCCATAGGTTTCACTAGAGGCTTCTCTCATGAAGGAAAATAATACGGTGGGTGAACAAATTACTGTCGAGCAATTGATAGAAAAGCGAATAATTATGAAGATATCCAAGGCAATGATTATGCATATAGGCATCACGTCCGTGTCAAGTAGACCGGAACGAGTCTGCATCTACTACTATTACTCCACACATCGACCGACTCCTGCCTGCATCTAGAGTATTAAGTTCATGAAGAACAGAGTAACGCATTAGGTAAGATGACATGATGTAGAGGGATAAACTCAAGCAATATGATGAAAACCCCATCTTTTTATCCTCGATGGCAACAATACAAATACGTGCCTCGCTACCCCTACTTTGTCACTGGGTGAGGACACCGCAAGATTGAACCCAAAACTAAGCACTTCTCCCATTGCAAGAATTACCAATCTAGTTGGCCAAACCAAACCAATAACTCGAAGAGACTTGCAAAGATATGAAATCATGCATATAAGAATTCAGAGAAGATTCAAATAATATTCATAGATAAGCTGAACATAAACCCACAATTCATCGGATCTCGACAAACACACCGCAAAAGAGTATTACATCGGATAGATCTCCATGAAGATCATGAAGAACATGGTATTGAAGAACAAAGAGAGAGAAGAAGCCATCTAGCTACTAGCTATGGACCCGAAGGTCTGTGGTGAACTACTCACGCATCATCGGAGGGGCAATGGAGTTGATGTAGATGCCCTCCGTGATCGAATCCCCCTCCGGCAGATTACCGGAAAAGGCTCCAAGATTGGATCTCACGGGAACAGAGGCTTCCGGCGGCGGAAAAGTATTTTCGTGGCTCTTTTTTGGTATCCAGGGAATATTTGGGAATTTATAGGCCAAAGAATAGGGTTAGGAGGGCTGTCGTGGGGCCACAAGCCAGGGGGCGCGCCCCCCTAGGGCGCGCTCTGGTGGCTTGTGACGCCATGGCAGATCTCGTGCCTTCATCTCCAAGTCTGCTGGGTTTCTTCTGGTCCAAGAAAAATCATTCCGAAGATTTTATTCCGTTTGGACTCCGTTTAATATTCCTTATCTGCAATACTCAAAAACAAGGAAAAAACAGAAACTGGCACTAGGCTCTAGATTAATAGGATAGTCCCAAAAATAATATAAAATAGCATATTAATGCATATAAAACATCCAAAACAGATAATATAATAGCATGGAACAATAAAAAATTATAGATACGTTGGAGACGTATCATACACCAGGGCGCGCCAGTCACCCCTGGGCGCGCCCTGGTGGGTTTTGCCCACCTCGGATGCCTTCCCGACTCCGTTTTCCTTCCAAATACTTGTTTCCCAAGAATAAAAATTCTCCTTATATACCCCCGACTGTTTTGATAACCACATCGCAGCAAAATCCTTTGTTCTTGTTTCTTGCTGTTTTCTCATCAGATCTAGATCTCCATGGCTCCACCAAGCTACTCCAAGGACAAGTTCTTTGAGAAGGTCATCAACCCGTACTTGCCGGAGGTGATGAAGCACCCTCAAGCCATTGAGATGCATGAGGGGGTGCTCCACATCCGCGATGTTCAGGGACCCAAGAAGACCGGAAGCGTGGAGGCTAGGCTTGAGGCGGTGGAACAGGAAATCTTCAAGTGCCAGAAGATGGTGGAGCGTGGACTTAGTGCCAATCACTCCATGATCACGGAATTCACCCGTGATCATATGGTGGATGGCCGGTCCGTGAAGGACACAATCTCCGCCCTCAACGAGCAAATTAATTTTCTGCAGAGCCAAGTTTATGATCTTCAAAACCAAGTCTTCGAATATGAAGCAAGATTTAAAGGTATGAGTTTAGCTGCCAGTTGCAGGACTCAGGGGACTCTCGCGTCGACCTTTGATGGGGAGCCCTTGCCCTGGAAGCTGGAGGACAAGCTTACTACATCATCACCACCACTTACATCAACACCTCCACCTTCATCATCACCTCCACCAAAGGAGACTTGAGCTCACGGGTATGGGCACTCCCCTTGGCTTAAGCCAAGCTTGGGGGAGGTGCCCCGGTATCATATCACCACCACTTTTATTCACCTTTACCTATTTTAGTTTGATCTTTAGTTTCCTTTTACTTTAGTTGAATAAAAGTTTTAGTATGATCTATTTTCGTGTGTTAGTTCTATGGCCTATCTATGTAATCGAGTCAAAGTTATATAATAAAGTTTAGTTTGAGTTTTTTGCCTCTCTACTTTCTTGTTGCAATCAAATAAAGGAACAAATAAAAAGAATCTTATGCTAATCTTATGGTGAGTGATGACATCACATAAGGAAAAGTATAAGTAGTAAAATTTATTGGAGATTAGCAAACATAGCATTGGTCAATGATGCAATTCATGAAAGAATTAATAAGGGAAGAGAAGATTCACATGCAAATACACTATCTTGGACATCTTTTATGATTGTGAGCCCCCATCAAATATTATATGTCAAAATTGTTGACGTTGGACGAGGAAGACAACGTAATGATTTATGTTTGTTCATATCCACATAGAAGTTATATTGTCATAGATCCTTTAACATGTGGTGCTTGCCCAATATCTTTGCTAGCCAAAAATTCCGCACTAAGTAGAGATACTACTTGTGCATCCAAAAACCCAAACCAAACTCTTTCTTCGAGTGTCCACCATACCTACCTATAGATCGAGAAAGATCCTTCAAGTAAGTTGTCATCGATGCAACAAGCTAATAAAAATTGCTTCTAAAAGTGTTTTGATCAATTAGTGTAAGAGAAAATTGAGCGTTATACGAACTTATGATGGCAAAGTAATAAAAGCGATGGACTGCATAATAAAGGTTGCTATCATAGGGGGCAATATAGCGTGACGTTCTTTTACATTAAGGGATTGGGCATACAAATTAATAAGCGCATGACAACCTCTGCTTCCCTCTGCGAAGGGCCTATGTTTTACTTTTATGCAAGAGTCAAAGTATTCTCCTCTATTCCTTTTTTACTTTTTCTTTTGCAAGCATCATGTGGTGAGGAAAGATCTAGGCACATATATCTAGTTGGATATGGGTGGGCATGAGTTATTATTGTTGACATCACCCTTGAGGTGAGTAAGTTGGGAGGCAAAACTATAAGCCCCTATCTTCCTACGTGTCCGGTTGAAACTTTTTGTTCATGGGTATGCCGTGAGCGTTAGCAATCATAGAAGACTAAATGATGGTTGAGTATGTGGACTTGCCAAAAGGCTCCTACATGTGACCCTTCCTGAAAAGATGATGAATTGTAGTTGCAAAGTTGACTGAGAACATAGTTTGTTGGCTCCCAATAAGGTTTATGCTTCATACTTTCATGTTGTGATGAATTGTTACTTGTTCATGAGAAGCTATATGATAAAAATGTATTGAAATAAATTCCTTTGTTTGAGTTTATTGCTGTTATGATAATAAGCATGATGCTTTTATGTCCGTATTTTTTTTATAGACACCTCTCTCTCAAACCATGTGGACATGCTTTTCAATATCGGCTTTCGCTTGAGGACAAGCGAGGTCTAAGCTTGGGGGAGTTGATACGTCCATTTTGCATCATGATTTCCTACTGTTATTTACTTTGTTTTGTTGAATAATAATGCTTTGGGGAGTGAATGTAATGCCTTTTCTCTCATAATATGCAAGATTTACACAAGGAGGGAGAATATCGGCAGCTGGAATTCTGGACCCAAGAAAAGCACGTCAGAGATACCTATTCTGCACAACTCCAATGAAGCTGAAATTTTACGGAGATTACTTTTACATTTAATAAAAAATACTGGAGGCGGAAACTACTGGAGGAGGCCCCCGAGGTGGGCACAACCCACCAGGGCGCGCCCTAATGGGTTATGCCCAGCCTGGCCCACCTCCGGTGCCCATCTTCTGGTATAAGGTCTCTCTTGACCTAGAAAAAAATCAGAGGAGGACTTTCGGGACGAAGGGCCGCCGCCTCGAGGCGGAACTTGGGAAGGAGCACTTTTGCCCTCCGGCGGAGCGATTCCGCCGGGGGAACTTCCCTCCCGGAGGGGGAAATCGAAGCTATCGTCATCACCAACACCCCTCTCATCTTTGGGAGGCCAATCTTCATCAACATCTTCAACAACACCATCTCCTCTCAAACCCTAGTTCATCTCTTGTGTTCAATCTTTGTACCAGAACCTCAGATTGGTACCTGTGGGTGACTAGTAGTGTTGATTACCTTGCGTAGTTGATTACTATATGGTTTATTTGGTGGAAGATTATACGTTCAGATCCATTATGCCATTCAATACTCCTCTGATCTTGAGCATGATTATTATTTGTGAGTAGTTACCTTTGTTCTTGAGGTCACGGGAGAAGTCATGTTGCGAGTAATCATGTGAATTTGATATGTGTTCGATATTTTGATGATATGTATGTTGTGATTCCCTTAGTGGTGTCATGTGAACGTCGACTACATGACACTTCACCATTCATGGGCCTAAGGGAATGCATTGTGGAGTAGTTATTAGATGATGGGTTGCTAGAGTGACATAAGCTTAAACCCTAGTTTATGCGCTACTTCGTAAGGGGCTGATTTGGATCCACATGTTTAATGCTATGGTTAGACTTTGTCTTAATACTTTTCTCGTAGTTGCGGATGCTTGCAAGGGGGTTAATCATAAGTAGGTTGTTAGTTCAAGTAAGAACAACACCTTAGCACCGGTCCACCCACATATCAAATTATCAAAGTAGCGAACACGAATCAAACCAACATGATAAAAGTGACTAAATTCCCGTGTACCCTCAAGAACACTTTGTCTATTACTAGTGATTGTTCTGGCCTGTCCTTTGCCTCAAAAGGATTGGGCTACCTTGCTGCACCTTGTTTACCATTACTGTTACTTGCTTGCTACCAATTATCTTGCTATCAAACTATCTGTTACCGACAATTTCAGTGCTTGTAGAAATTACCTTGCTGAAAACAGCTTGTCATTTCCTTCTGCTCCTCGTTGGGTTCGACACTCTTACTTTTCGAAAGGACTACGATTGATCTCAACGTAATTTCATAGAGTCATTCGATCTGAATGCTACATGAAGAACATAAGCCAAATGACGGAACGCAGAGACCTAGGATGTAGAAGACCCTATACTTGTGGGTCATCAGGGTTACACATGGTAGGTTTCCATCCGGGCATAGATACACCCATTCTCTCTCTCTAGTCTTGGAGGTCATGCCAAGTCTTCGGGGCCTTTCCTTCCGAACACAGGATTGTTCTGTAGTTTGGCCTTCTAGTAATTGCCACAGAGCAACTCACCGTGTTGGCCCACCAGAGGTGAACCAACGGCCCGAGGACCCCTTAGTCCCGGACTCCCTCAGTAGCCCCCGAACTTGCCTCCAACGCCGAGGCACTCCGTATTCGGGAGCTTCGTTCGCCCAGGGTCTTTGGCTTGCAAGGCGAGTTCTCTTCTTCTCTGATTCATCAGACGATAACCTGGCCACGGAAAAAATCTTCAACTGCCGGAAACGACACGGGCCCACAACATTAATTTCTCTGCCCAAGGTTCGATGAAACCCCTCGATTCTTGTGCACCAATAGAAGGCAGGCATCCCAACAGTTTTTTATGGAACTGCCCTCAACAAGCCGAGGGATAAATGCCTATTTCTAGCAAGTTAAACTTGTCATAGGCAACGCTTCTTCCCCCTTCGCCTCCAAGAGACTCTAGCGTCAACGAACTTGGAGATATGGCGAGCGCCCCAGGTTCTTCCTCGCTCCCTCATGGCCCCCTCCCAGGTGACTGGGCAAGCTGTTCCATTTCCCTCCTCCGGCTATGCAATCTTGAGACACAGGGATATCTCCCTGCTTCGGATCTGGCACCCACTCGCACGGGATTGACCTCCGCGAATGGCGTGGCTTTTGCGGAGAACTTCCCCGCTCCCCGTCAGGACGAAAGGGTATGCTTCACCTCCTTCCTCCTACGAGGCCTGGGCTTCCCCATTCACCCCTTCTTGAGGGGTCTATTGGATTTCTACAGGATCCAACTCCACAACCTCACCCATGGGTCCATCGTGCACATCTCGTGCTTCGTCGCCCTCTGCGAGATGTTTCTAGGCTGTGAGCCCCACTTCGATCTATGGAGAAAGTATTTCTGCCTCGTCCCCCGCACTCGGGGAGAGTTAATCCGGGAAGTGGGCTGAGCCGAAGTATGGCGTATAGCCGGGACGGGGTACCTCGTCTGGACCCCAAAGAAGGAATCCGAAGAGTGGGCTTCAGAGTGGTTTTATATCGAGGACGTCCCCTTATTCGACCCAGCTCGAAGGGGTTTGCTCGAATACTCCGAGGCTCCTTTAAAGAAGCGATTCAATTGGCGCCCGAGGAGCACTTCCCAAGAGGAGAGCGCCGAGGTAAAGTGCCTAGCCGCCCAGGTGAAGCTGCTAGGTCACAGCAAGCTAACCACCATCGACGTGATGGCTGATGCCATTACCCGTTGTGTCCAACCTCTGCAATAGAGGATCCATCCCCTGTGGTGCTACAATGGGATGAGTGACACGACCCATTCCCGACGACAAGGGCCCGCCGACCAGGCAGCGTTGGCGGCCATATTAGCCGATCTCTTCAAAGGAGAAAAAGAAGATTTTGTTCGCTCGAAGATCAGGGAAGGCTACTCAACTCATAACCCCATTGAATGGGTAAGTCCATTCACACTCCCCTAGCTTAGTCCACTAATTTTTGATTTTACTGATTGGAACTACGTGTCTCTCCGAACAGCAATGGAGGCGTTGGGTCGAGACAGTTAGATGTCCCGCCCCACAACCGGAGGATTATTCACGTAGCGATGACCCCAGATTCCATGATGATCCAGAGATTTCAATTGAATTTGAGGACGGGACCTTTTACCAGAGGAGTGTTGACGAATCCAAGGTGGCCCTTCAGGCTGATCACCCCGGATTGCTCCCTTCCTCCATGACAAGCAAAAAGAAAGCTTCTTCTCGGAAAAGGAACGCGCCTCCCGTCATTCCAATCTCATCGACCTCCGTCCCCAAAGGTCACCGGTCTACGCGCCAGACATCCTCGGGGGCTACCCCGGCAGGGTCCGCGCCAAACAGTGGTAAGACTCCCGAGCAAGAGACTACGGCGGGAGCTACACCGACCGCTCCCCCTACCAAGAGGTACTTGATCTTGCAATCTGATCTTTGTTTTATCTGCTTCAAACACTCACGGTCCCTGGCCGACATACTCAGGAGGCGAGTAGAACCACCTCCACCCGAAGATTGTGAGAAAGCGTCGGACAGTCCTCGACCAAGGTCTTCGGCACACACCGAAGTGGATGCGGGAGCTCCTGTTACTGGCCAACCTCCCGAGGACTCGGGGGATGTCTCGGTTACCAATTCCGAGGTTGAGAGTGCGATGAATCATCGACGGCGGAGGGAGTCACTGCGTCACCCCATATTTTCTGACCAAGAGTTCAATGCTCTTAATTCCGTGGACTCATACCTTGGATCCGTTCGAGCGGGACTTGATGGAGCCGCTAGAATAATATCCATCAGCATGCAGGTAAGTGGTCGGCTTTGACTGCCGAACATAATTCCTAACCCAGTAGCCCCCGAGCCTTAATTTGGACGGGACGACCGAATTCAAGGGTCTAAGTATTGTTTTCGTGTATGTGTAGGCTTCAAAACAACAAAACGAGAAGCTGTCTGCGGACCTTGAGTCGAGTCGAGCAGAGCTGCAGGATATTAAGGCCGAGCTTGAGCAGGTGAAAAAGTTCACGAGAGAGGCGCACGGTTAGTACAAAGTAGTGCTTATTGTGAGGAAGTTGTTGAGGACATATATTTCTGACGAAAGATTGTTTCATAGCAGCCGAGTCCATAGGGCACCTGCAGAAGGATTTGGATGCATCCAAAAAATCTCAAAGGTATGCTGAGTCACAGCTGGAGGCCGGGCATCGCGTATTGACTCGAAGTCTGGAGGATAAGAACCATCTCAAAGCGGAAAATCAGCGACAAGACGAAGAAATTGAGAGCTTGAAAACTCAATTGACAGAAACCCGCGAAGAAAACCAGAGATTAAAGGGTGGCATGTTTTGTAAGGAAAAGTCTAACCTCGACCTCCGTAAAGTGTTTTTTATCGTGTCGAGTGTAAGGAGTATCATTGATTTCCTGCCTAGGTCTCCTGACCGGGCGTCCCGAGGAAGAAGCCAGCTCATACGGAGGGGACCTGTTAAAGGAACTGTCCGTTGTGCATGAGCAGGCTCGAAAGGCTATGAAGAGCATGATCGAGGCACTCTGGCCAGCTCAGACGCCTCCGAAAGGGATGGCAGAACTAGCCGATAAATTTAGAGGAGCTCGGAGTCGTTTTGAGTTGTGGAAGACTTCGGCTTGTCGAGAGGGAGCGCGGGAGGCATGGGCCATGGTGAATACCTGCTTTACCAAACTCAACCCGGAGCACTTGGCTCGGGTTGGGCCGGTAGGGCCGGATGGTAAAGAGGTACATGTGCACTTGGTTTATGACCAAGTGATGCCCGCGGCTCGTATGTCACAAGAAGATTGCGCCCTGGACACCATAATAGATCATCTTGAATGATAGCCTAGTGTTTGGAATCAATGTAACTATGTACTTGGTATCAAAACGTCTCTACCTGTGCTCTAAACGTTGTCTTAACCGGCCATCGGCTTCTGCCTCCTTCGCCAATAGCTAGGGAGTGTTCCGTACTATGCATCCTGTGATAGCAGGGAATCATTTCGGAGAACTAGGCAATCCGGCCTGCCGGTGCGAACAGACGAAACGCGCATAGGGAGATATGTTATATTACTGTTTAACGTAAGAAACATCTTCCGAAGAAAATAGTTCTGCTATGGGTTCCTTTCTTCAGGTTACTACGTAGATCGTAGATGTCATAGCCATGTACCCATATTAAGCGGGTAACTGGCTACTTTGGGAGAATGTCCCCCATTTACGGCGAAAAGCGTCAACTATATTTTCTTTCTCTGTGGCCGACCAATTTGTTTCTTAAGAATGCTAGCCTTCGGCTTTACCCGTTTGAGGTACGTATCCGGGTAATCCGGTCGTAGCAATCGCAGAGGTGCTACCTTTACCCCTTAGCCGAACAATCGGGAACGTAAGGGGTAAGCACAGGAGCGAGGCAACCCAACTTGGCTAAATCTTAAGCCCAATTGGTGCATAAAACGGCACAAACGATGCGCGAAAAGTGCATACATGACAAAATAGCGAGAGAAAACAATATAGCTTGGCTTCATTAAGAACCCCCCAGGTGTTACCGGGTAAAACATTTGAGAATGAATGCTGATGAAGCCTTAACATAGTTCGGTTTAACCGAATATAGCCTGAGAAAATCTAACCAATCCTTACAAAAGCAAAAAAGGGAAAGGGAAGAAAATACAAGGGTTTTAGAGAAATTGAAGATGCCGGTCTAGCCGTAGAAGCGTCGACGGCGAGCTGCGTTCCATGGGTTTGGTTCGAGATGGTGGTCCTGCGGGTTACGGAGGCGATAAGCTCCTCCTGTCAGTACTTCATCAATTATGAAAGGGCCCTCCCACTTGGGTTTGAGTTTATGCTTATGTTTCTCTGGGAGGCATAAGACCAACTCGCCCACATTATATACTTTTGCTCGAACCTCCCTGCTTTGGTAGCGCCGAGCCTGCTGTTGATAGAAAGTAGATCCGGCCCGAGCTATATCGCACTCTCCTTCCAAGGCGTCGAGGTCGTCCTGTTGATCTAGCTCGGCTTATTTTTCTTCGTACATGCGCACCCTAGGTGCATCGTGGATGATATCACAGGGAAGGACCGCTTCGGCCCCGTACACCATAAAGAATGGTGTGTATCTCGTTGATCGGTTTGGGGTGTTACGTGATGACCCACAAGTATAGGGGATCTATCGTAGTCCTTTCGATAAGTAAGAGTGTCGAACCCAACGAGGAGCAGAAGGAAATGACAAGCGGTTTTCAGTAAGGTATTCTCTGCAAGCACTGAAATTATCGGTAACAGATAGTTTTGTGATAGGATAATTCGTAACGGATAGCAAGTAGCAAATGTAACAAAGGTGCAGCAAGGTGGCCCAATCCTTTTTATAGCAAAGGACAATCCTGTATAAACTCTTATATAAAGCAAAGCACTCCCGAGGACACATGGGAATTTTTGTCAAGCTAGTTTTCATCATGCTCATATGATTCGCGTTCGTTACTTTGATAATTTGATATGTGGGTGGACCGGTGCTTGGGTGCTGCCCTTACTTGGACAAGCCTCCCACTTATGATTAACCTCTCTCGCAAGCATCCGCAACTACGAAAGAAGAATTAAGATAAATCTAACCATAGCATGAAACATATGGATCCAAATCAGCCCCTTACGAAGCAACGCATAAACTAGGGTTTAAGCTTCTGTCACTCTAGCAACCCATCATCTACTTATTACTTCCCAATGCCTTCCTCTAGGCCCAAACAATGGTGAAGTGCCATGTAGTCGACGCTCACATAACTGTTGGGGAACGGAGCATGAATTTCAAAAAAATTCCTACGCTCACGCAAGATCTATCCATGGAGATGCATCGCTACGAGAGGGGAGAGTGTGTCTATGTACCCTCGTAGACCGTTAGCGGGAGCGTCTCACAACGCGGTTGATGTAGTCGAACAATACTTCGAGCTCCACCGATCAAGTACCGAACGTACGGCACCTCCGAGTTCTACACACGTGCAGCTCGGTGACGTTCCTCGCCTCCTTGATCCAGTAGGACGTCGAGGAAGATGATGAGTTCCGTCAGCACGACGGCGTGGTGACGGTGACGGTGAAGTGATTCCGGCAGGGCTTCGCCTAAGCTCTCCGAAAATATGACCGAGGCTCTAAACGGTGGAGGGGGGCGCCGCACACGGCTTGGGATAATGAACTTGTGTCCTAGAGGCGCCCCCCCTCCTCCGTATATAAAGGAGGAGGGCTGGCCGGCCCCCTAGGGGTGCGCCAAGGGAGAGGGGGGAGTCCTACTAGGACTCCAAGTCCTAGTAGGATTCCACCTTGGAGGGGGGAAGGAAGGGAGAGAGAGGGAGAAGGAAAGGGGGGTGCGCCCCCCTCCCCTAGTCCAATTCGGACCCCCTAGGGAGGGGGGCGCAGCAGCCCCTTGCTGCTAGCCCTTCTCTCCCGTATGGCCCAATAAGGCCCATAACTCCCCCGGGAGGGTTCCGATAACCCTCCGGCACTCCGGTAATATTCCGGTACCTTCCGGAACCTTTTCGGTGTCCGAATACCACCTTCCAATATATGAATCTTTACCTCTCGGCCATTCCGAGACTCCTCGTCATGTCCGTGATCTCATCCGGGACTTCGAACAACATTCGGTCACCAGTCACATAACTCATACAATACTATATCGTCATCGAACCTTAAGCGTGCGGACCCTACGGGTTCGGGAATGATGTAGACATGACCGAGACGACTCTCCGGTCAATAACCAACAACGAAACCTGGATGCTCATATTGGTTCCTACATATTCCACGAAGATCTTTATCGGTGAACCTCCTATGTCAACATACATTGTTCCCTTTGTTCGGCGGTATGTTACTTGCCCGAGATTCGATCGTCGGTATCCAATACCTAGTTCAATCTCGTTACCGGCAAGTCTCTTTACTCATTCCGTGATACATCATCTTGCAACTAACTCTTTAGTCACGGTGCTTGCAAGGCTTCTGTGATGCTGTATTACCGAGAGGGCCCAGAGATACCTTTCCGACAGTCGGAGTGACAAATCCCAATCTCGATCCATGCCAACTCAACAAACACTTTCGGAGATACCTGTAGTGCACCTTTATAATCACCCAGTTACGTTGTGACGTTTGATACACCCAAAGCATTCCTACGGTATCCGGGAGTTGCATGATCTCATGGTCAGAAGAACGTGTATTTGATATAGTGAAAGCAACAGCAATAAACTGAACGATCATTTGCTATGCTAACGGTTGGGTCATGTCCATCACATCATTCTCCTAATGATGTGATCCCGTTATCAAATGACAACTCATGTCTATGGTTAGGAAACTATAACCATCTTTGATCAACGAGCTAGTCTAGTAGAGGCATACTAGGGACACAGTATTCGTTTATCTATTCACACATGTATTTAGTTTCCGGTCAATACAATTCTAGCATGAATAATAAACCATTATCATGAACGGGGAAATATGATAATAAACACTTTATTATTATTGCCTCTAGGGCATATTTCCAACAATAACACCACTAGAGGAGAGACAACATACATCTCATAAAAATATCGAACGAATACCAATTCACATGACTACTTGTAACAAGACTTATCCCATGTCCTCAGGAACAAACGTAACTACTCACAAAGCATATTCATGTTCATAATCAGAGGAGTATTAATTATCATTAAGGATCTGAACATATGATCTTCCACCAAGTAAACCAACTAGCATCAACTACAAGGAGTAATCAACACTACTAGCAACCCACAGGTACCAATCTAAGGTTTTGAGACAAAAATCGGATACAAGAGATGAACTAGGGTTTGGAGTGGAGATGGTGCTGGTGAAGATGTCGATGGAGATTGACCCCCTCTCGATGAGAGGATCGTTGGTGATGACGATGGCTTCGATTTCCCCCTCCGGGAGGGAAGTTTCCCCGGCAGAACAGCTCCGCCGGAGCCCTAGATTGGTTCTGTCCAAGTTCCGCCTCGAGACGGCGGCGCTTCGTCCCGAAAGCTCCGTTCTGATTTTTTCCAGGTCAAAACCCTCCATATAGCAGAAGATGGGCACCGGAGGCCTGCCAGGTGGGCCACAAGCCACAGGGGCGCGCCCAGGGGGTAGGGCGTGCCCCCTGGCTTGTGACTGCCTGGTGGGTCCCCTCTGGTGTATTCTTCACCCAATATTTTTTATATATTCCAAAATAATTCTCCGTAGATTTTCAGGACTTTTGGAGTTGTGCAGAATAGGTATCTCAGATTTGCTCCTTTTCCAGTCCAAAATTCCAGCTGCTGGCATTCTCCCTCTTCATGTAAACCTTGTAAAATAAGAGAGAAAAGGCATAAGTATTGTACCATAATGTGTATTAACAGCCCATAATGCAATAAATATCGATATAAAAGCATGATGCAAAATGGACGTATCAACTCCCCCAAGCTTAGACCTCGCTTGTCCTCAAGCGAAAGCCGAAATCGATAAATATGCCCACATGTTTAGAGATAGAGGTGTCGATAAATTAAAATACGAACATGAAGGCATCATGATCATCTTTAGAACAGCAACATATATTGACATATAATTTCTTATGCTGAAGTAACAATTCATTCACAAGGTAAAGTATGAATCAAGAACTCTATTGAGAACCAACAAACTATGATCTCAGTCATTGGAGCAATTCCAATTTATCATAACGTCGGAAAGAGTCAATATAAGAGCTTGTAAAGCAAATCCTCATACTCAATCATCTTTTAGTTTTTCATAATTGCTAACACTCACGCGGTACCTATGAGGTCAAATTTTCAACCGGACACAGAGAAAGATAGGGGCTTATAGTTTTGCCTCCCAACTATTTACCTCAAGGGTAATGTCAACAGAAATAACTCATGCTCACCCACATCCGAGTGGATATATGTGTCTAGATCATTCCCCAACACATGACGCTTGCCAAGAGATAAAGGCGAAATAAAGGAAGTGATGAAGATCACCACGACTCTTGCATAAAGGTAAGTACTAGAAAGTAAAGGTAACAGATAGGCCCTTCGCAGAGAGAAGCAGAAGTTGTCATGCGCTTTTATAGTTGGATGCACAATCCCTTAATGCAAAAGAACGCCACTTTATATTGCCCCTTGTGATAGAGAACTTTATTATGAAGTCTGTCGCTTTTATTTCTTCCATATCACAAGTTCGTATAAAGTTTATTTTCCTCACACTAATAGATCATACATATTTAGAGAGCAATTCTTTATTGCTTGCACCGATGACAACTTACTTGAAGGATCTTACTCAATCCATAGGTAGGTATGGTGGACTCTCATGGCAAAACTGGGTTAAGGGTGTTTGGATGCACAAGTAGTATCTCTACTTGGTGCAGAAGTTTTGGCTGATATGGGGTAGAAGCAAGCGTCACATGTTGAAGGATCTATAACCATATAACTTCTATTTGGAAATAAGCGAACATAACTCATTATGTTGTCTTCCTTGTCCAACATCAACTTCTTAGCATAAAATATTTTAATGAGTGCTCACAATCATAAAAGATGTCCAAGATAATATATTTGTATGTGAACCTCTCTTTCTTTATTACTTCCTTTTAATTGCCACAATGATCAATAGCTATGTTTGTCAACTCACAACAAATTTCAATCGACATACTTCTTATATGTGAAGTCATCACCCCCCATAAGATCATCATATATATTCTTTGCTTTTATTCTATACTTCTTTCTATTTCTTTTTCTCAAGATCATAGCAAACAAGCAAATCCCTCTACTCAAAACTACTCTTTATTATATAACTCTCAGACTTGCTTACATAGGGGGAACATAAAGCAAAACTCAAAACTAGATCACACCAAAAACTTTATTCTACTAGATCAAGATATAACCAAAAGGATCGGACTAAGAAAAACGATAAAAGTAGAAGATGTGAAGGTGATACGATACCGGGGCACCTCCCCCAAGCTTGGCACAAGCCAAGGGGAGTGCCCATACCCATGTGTTTAGTTGTCTTGCTTCAGAGGTGGTGATGTTGGAGTTGTTGATGAGGTTGGAGGCTTGTCCTCCGTCTTCCAAGGCATGGGCTCACCATCGTAAAAAGACGAACGAGTCTCTGGGATCCTCAAATATGCAGCCAAACTCATTCTCTTAAATCTGTATTCATACTCACAGTTTTGGTTTTGCAGGTCATAGATCTGGGCTTGGAGATGCACGATTTTCTCGTAAAGCCTGAAGATGTGCTCCCCGATGTCCTTGGCGTCCAGCTTGTGCTTATGGGTAAACTCCACGATCATCATGTGATTGGTATTGAGTCCTCGTTCCACCATCCCTTGGCACTTGAAGACTTGTTGCTCTATTGCTTCGAGCCTTGTCTCCACGCTTCCGGTCTTCTTCGGCCCCTCAACGTCACGGATGTGCAGCACCCCCTCATGCATCACAATGGTTTGAGGGTGTCGCAGCACCTCCGCAAGGTAGGGGTTGATGACCTTCTCGAAGAACTTGTCCTTCGAAGCACTTGGGGACGTCATGTCGATCCAAATCTGCTGCAGAAACAGCTCAAAACGAAAACAGGAGATATTGTCGTGATACAAAGGTCAAAACCTTCGGGAGATTATATAATGAATTTTTACCGACCCGAAGGAGTATACCACAAGAAAACGGAGTCCGGAGGGTACACGGGGTGGCCACAAGCCACAGGGGCGCGCCCAGGGGGGTAGGGCGCGCCCCCTGGCTTGTCGCCTCCTCGTGCACTCTTCGGACTACTTTAAATTTTCCTAATTTTTTAAATATTCCAAAACGGAGAAAAATTGCTGTTGAAAAAGTTTTGGAGTCGGTTTACTTACCGTACCACATACCTATTCCTTTTCGGAGTCTGAAACGTTCTGGTAGGTCTCCCTAATGTACTCCTCCGGAGTTATGGTATTGATAATATTGGTTTCAACATTTATGGGAGTACCTGAGATATAATGTTTGATTCTTTGCCCGTTTACCACCTTAGGATTTGTACCTTCGGCGTTGTTGATCTTGATGGCACCGGAACGATATACTTCCTCAATAACGTAAGGCCCTTCCCATTTAGAGAGAAGTTTTCCTGCAAAAAATCTTAAACAAGAATTGTATAGCAAGACATAGTCGCCTACATTGAATTCACGCTTTTGTATCCTTTTATCATGCCATCTCTTGACTTTTTCTTTAAACAACTTGGCATTCTCATAGGCCTGGGTTCTCCATTCATCTAGTGAGCTAATGTCAAATAACCTCTTCTCACCAGCAAGTTTGAAATCATAGTTGAGCTCTTTAATTGCCCAATAAGCTTTATGTTCTAGCTCTAGAGGTAAGTGACATGCTTTACCATAAACCATCTTATACGGAGACATACCCATAGGGTTTTTATAAGCAGTTCTATAGGCCCATAATGCATCATCAAGTTTCTTAGACCAATTCTTTCTGGATCTATTAACAGTCTTCTGCAAGATCAATTTAATTTCTCTATTGCTCAATTCTACTTGACCACTAGACTGAGGGTGATAAGGAGATGCAATTCTATGATTAACATCATACTTAGCAAGCAATTTACGGAAAGCACCATGAATAAAGTGTGAACCACCATCAGTCATTAAATATCTAGGGACTCCAAATCTAGGGAAAATAACTTCTTTAAGCATTTTAATAGAAGTGTTATGATCAAAAGTAACGTCTTAAATCATAGAAGCACTTTTTCTTTTGTTGGTATGTGAAACTAGGCGGTATAAATTTAGCAACAATGTAGTTAGCATAATCAGCATACCAAGGAGCATTGCGCGAAGCATTTATGACAGCTAGTTGTTCATCAGGAAAGCTATCATCAATAGGTAGTGGGTCATCAAGAACATTTTCTAACCTAGACAAGTTGTCTGCTACAGGGTTATCAACACCCTTTCTATCAATAATATGCAAATCAAATTCTTGTAGCAGAAGAACCCATCTATTAAGTCTAGGTTTAGCATCTTTCTTTTCCATAAGATATTTAATAGCAGCATGGTCGGCGTGAATAGTTACTTTGGAATCAACAATATAAGGTCTGAACTTATCACAAGCAAACACAACCGCTAAAAATTCCTTTTCAGTGGTAGCATAGTTTCTTTGAGCAGTGTCTAGAGTTTTACTAGCATAATGGATAACATTTAATTTCTTATCAACTCTTTGTCCTAGAACAGCACCAACAGTATAATCACTAGCATCACACATAATTTCAAAGGGTAGGTTCCAATCAGGTGGTTGAACAATAGGTGCGGAAATCAAGGCATTCTTAAGAATTTCAAATGCTTCTACACAATCATCATCAAAAACGAATGGAACATATTTTTGCAAAAGATTAGTGAGAGGCCTACAAATCTTAGAGAAATCTTTAATAAACCTTCTATAGAAACCAGCATGACCAAGGAAACTTCTTATACCTCTGATATCCGTAGGACACGACATTTTTTCAATACCTCTTTCGGAGATTTTGTTCCCCAAGACAATACCTTCATTAACCATAAAGTGGCACTTTTCCCAATTCAAGACAAGATTAGTTTCTTCACATCTCTGCAAAACTCGATCAAGGTTGCTCAAGCAATCATCAAAAGAAGTTCCGTAAAGGGAAAAATCATCCATGAAAATCTCAACAATCTTTTCACAAAAGTCAGAGAATATAGCCATCATACATCTTTGAAAGGTAGTAGGTGCATTGCATAAACCAAAAGGCATACACTACTGGAATCAGCAACTTTGCCGTCTGCCATGGCAGACGGCAAAGGCATGCATTGCGGAAGGCAAAGGTCTTTGCCGTCAGCCAGCAGACGGCACCACATCCGGCTGAACAAGCTCCGGTAAAGGCCACTTTGCCGTCTGCTGGCAGACGGCAAAGACCTTTGCATCTTTGCCGTCTGCCAGCAGACGGCAAAGGGCATGGACGGCACACGTGGCAGCTTAGGTCTGTTAAGGGGTTAACGGTGTGCTTTGCCGTCTGCTGGCAGACGGCAAAGATGCAAAGTTCTTTGCCGTCTGCCAGCAGACGGCAAAGCTTCCAAATAGGCAGCCCAGTGCACCCCAGGTTGCACAGGTAGCTGCCACGTGGCAGGTTTGCCGTCTGCTGGCTGAAGGCAAAGCGCTTTGCCGTCTGCCAGCAGACGGCAAAGAGCCTGTACAGCCCCTGTTTTTTCTGTTTTTTCTTAAATTCATTCAATTTCACAGAATTTCACACACACACACATATATATATATACACATTTGAAAATACTTTCAACAAGCATAACAACACATATACATACCAAATCATATCCCTGCCATATGGATATGATCATCCAACACATATACATACCAAATGAAAAGTCTATATGCAACATATATAGCTAGCCAACATATCCAACAACAAGCATACAATGGTTTCATCCATACATACATATATAGGTAGCAAGTTTCACATTGTTCATCGTACAAAATCAAAACAAAAAGGAAGCACAAGGAGAAGAGTAGACTCCATCAACGCAAGCTTCCTCATCTAAAGCAAATATGCAAATTGGGAAAAAAGAAAGTTAGAAGAAGAAGAAGAAGAAGACTAGCTAGAAGAAGAAGAAGAAAAAGAAGAAAAAGAAGAAGAAGAAGAAAATTTCTTCTCTTTCTTTTTCTCCTCTCCTCTTCTTTATCTTCTTCTTCTTCTAACTAAGGTAGGTAAAAATGCCATTTTTTAGCTAAGCTAGGTAAAAATGCTAAGTGTAGGTCATTTTAGAGCTAAGCTAGGTAGTTATGCCATTTTTGAGCTAACCTAGGTAGTTATGCCATTTTTGAGCTAACTAAGCATATTTATAGCTATCCTAGGTAAAGTATGTCAGTTTGGAGCTAAGTAAGGTTATTATGTCATTTTCGAGGAAAATAAGCTAAGTATAGGTCATTTTGGAGCTAAACCAAGGTTATTATGCCATTTTTTTTACCTAAGTGAGCTAATTATGTCATAAATGAACTAGCTAAGCTAAGTATAGATCATTATTGAGCTATCCTAGGTAGTTATGCCATTTTTAGCTAACTAAGCATATCAAGTCATTTTGGAGGAAAAAATGCTAAGTATAGGTCATTTTATAGCTATCCTAGGTAAAATATGTCATTTTGGAGCTAAGTAAGGTTATTATGTCATTTTCGAGGAAAATAAGCTAAGTATAGGTCATTTTGGAGCTAAGTTGGTCATTTCTTAAGCTAAGTATGCATTTGTTAAGCAAACCACTTGGGAAAACTTACCATCATCACGGAGGTGAAGGACCGGTCGGGCTTGCGCCAGTGTGAGACGGAGAAGGACCGGTCGGGTTTGCGGCAGACGCAGAAGGATCGGTCGATGCTTGTCGGGAGGCATGCTGCACCAAAGATCATTTGCAATGTCTCGTTAGCATGATGCAACTCAAATGTGAATACTAGTAACTAATGACCATTCAAATGAAACTCACCGTGGGCGCTATACCAATCTGGGGCATCGGCGGAGGGGTCTGACCATTGTTCTGGCACACGGTCTGCACATTTTGTTTTCACGAGTCAGTCATATTAGTTAGTGATGAAACGAACATTACGTGCATGATTTGGCTAATATGCAGGAGAAACTTACCACGAGGAGATTGTATAGGGCCCGATGAGACGCGTCGTTCCGGTTCCTCTCCTCCTCCACCAGCCTAGCCGTCCTCTCCCTCTCCGCCGCCTGCCTGTTTGCCTCCGCCAGAAGCTCCTGGGCCCTAGCCTCGATGGCGAGCTCCATTGGCCGTGGACAAGGCCTTATCTCAGGATCGGAGCTCGTCTGGCGCTTCTTGATCTCCGGGAGAGTTCTAGGACAACGTATCAGTCCATCCCCAATGGCTATCGAGCCATGGGGCCTCCCGCCACCAGATATCATCACGAGCTCTGGATCAAAAGGACTCTGGCTCGGGTTGAAGTCCTCCCCTTTCCTCGTCTTCCCCTCATCTCTGTACCTCACGAGCTTGTTGTGGGAGGAGATGTTGCTGAAGCTCTCTGGATCATCGAGGTCATCCTCAGAGAATGCCTTGGCCTTCTTGTACGGGGCAGTATGGGCCATGGCATAGAGGTCGAACAGCGGTGGCACCTCCTTCTTGTTGTGTCGCGCCTAAAAGAGAGGAACAAAATATTAGTTAAGGGCTCAAGCTAGCATGAAGAATGAAATTGCATGAATCATGAAGCAAACCACATACCCAGTGATCCCCGAACTCAAACAGGTTGGAGCTCCCTTGATGGTGTGGCACACCTTTCATTTGGGCACGCTTATCCTTGGCCTTGTCGTGGACGGCTAGCCATTGGGGAGAGCACCACTCATCCACCAACGCCTCCAAACAGTCCATCCTATCCGCACACCATCTCGGGGGCACCTAAGTTAGACAAGAGAAATTTCAACGCTACGCCTACGAATCAAATCAAGGAAACTAAGTACAAGGCCTTAAGAATAGGTAATTACCTTCATGTACTTCTCCTTACTCAAAAACTTGGCGCGGCACTTCTTCTTGGCCCTCTTAATGTTAGTCGAGGCATAGTAGTCTCGAACAGCCTGCACCCGAGCCTCGTGCCGTAAGTTCTGAAATAGGCGCTTGCACTCGGCTACGAGAACAATAGCCGCGTCCGCCTCGTGTTCCTCAAGACACCTGTAGAAGGTCTGCAATCAAACAAGACAACACTGATTAGTACAATCACTAGGTGCTGTTGATTTTTAATTATGTAAAGGAGAAATTACCCAAAACCGCCGGATCACAATGTCGGCTACCGTCTCGCACAAGACACCGTCGACCCTCTCCTCCGGCAGGGCCGGGGCAGCCACGTACAGCTCCCAGGTCAGTGCTAGCTGTGGAACCTCACCCTCACCGGGCAACTTGACCCACCCCGGGAAGTGGTGCCGGAGAAGCACACCAAGGACCTGGTTGGGCCTGCGGACACCAGGGGCGTGTTTCCAACCCCTGCAGTATGACAAGGCCAACACATTAGATATTAATTTGAAGAAACATGAAGGCAAAAGGTTAAAAAAGAGTAAATGCACTTACTTCTCCCCATTAGGCACAATCAACCACCTCTGATCGCGGGTCGCCGGCACGGGCGGGAGCTTTGTACCACCACGCTGGTAGACCTTCTTGCCCTCCTCAACCAGCTCGCCCTCGCTATAGCTATCCTCAGAAAAGCTGTCCTCGCCACCATCAGCATGGCCACTAGCCTCCAGAGTCACGTGGGACGAAGACTCTGGGACCGGAGTCTCCTGGGACGAAGACTCTGGGACCGAAGTCTCCTGGGACGAAGACTCTGGGACCGGAGTCTCCCGAGGCTCGTGGATCGGAGTCCGAGACGGGTCCAAGTCAGACGGGTCCACCTGAGACGGAGCACTCCTGTGGTCGGGAGAATTAGCTGGGGGTGGCGGCGAGGAAGGCGCAGCAGCCTGCCTACCTCTCCCGCCGCCACGTCCACCTCTAGCACCCCTCTTCGTCTTCCCCCGACCTCTCCCAGCCGAAGAAGAAGCGCCCGCCGGTGTCTGCATACTGTGTTCCAGCGCTCTCCGGAGGTGCTGGGGTGGAATAATAGCACCCCTCCCAGCACGCGCCGTGGAAGGAGGCTCAGAGCGCTCTCGACCCGCGCCCACCATCTGTCAACACCTGCAATGACAAAGAGTAAACGAAATTAGTACAACATAAAAAAATTGAATACCTAATAACTAGCAAGTTTCATCGGCACGAAGAGACCGACAAGTTTCATCAACAGGAGGCCGAAGAGGTGTCGGGGGTGTCGTGTCTGGGTGTCGTGGTGTTGGGGTGTCGTGTCGGGGTCGGGGTGTCGTGTCGGGGTGTCGTGGTGTAGGGGTGTCGAGGTGTCGGGGTTTCGGGGTGTCGGGCTGTCGGGGTACCGTGTCGGGGTCGGGGTGCCATGTCGGGGTCGGGGTGTCGGGGTCGGGGTCGGGGTGCTGTGTCGGGGTCGCGCTGTTGGGGTGTCGGGGTGCCGTGTCGGGGTCGGGTCGGGGTTTCGGGGTGTCGTTTTCTTCTTCTTCCCCTCTTCTTCTTTTTTCCCTCTTTTTCCTTTTCTTCTTCTTCCTCTTCTTCCTTTTCTTCCTTTTCTTCTTCTTCTTCTTCTTCTTCTTCTTCTTCTTCTTCTTCTTCTTCTTCTTCTTCTTCTTCTTCTTCTCCTCCTCCTCCTCTCCTCTTTTTTTTCTTCTTCTTCTTCTTCTTCTTCTTCTTCTTCTTCTTTTTTTCTTCTCCTCCTCCTCTTCTTCTTCTCCTCCTCTCCTCTTCTCCTCCTCCTCTTCTTCTTCTCCTCCTCTCCTTTAACTAATGCTAGACCTAACTAAATAAGCTAAGTAACCCTAATTCCTAAAATCTTACTAACTACAACTAAACTACATTTTTTACATCTTCTACAACTAACTACAACTAATTAACCTAACTACAACTAAACTAGATTTAACTAATACTAAAACAGAACACACAAATTACTAAAACAGATAAAAAATGAAAAATAGAGAGGGGGAGGGGGCTCACCGGAGTGGGGGAGGTGGAGGCCGGCGTTGGTGGAGGTGGAGGAGGCCGACGCCGGCGGTGTAGGTGGAGGAGGCCGGCGGCGGCGGCTATGGGCTGGAGGAGGCAGGGGTGGCGGCATTGGAGGAGGGCGACGCGCGGGGACGAGGTGGCGCCGGCGGACGGGGATGGCGGCACGGGGCGGGGTGGCGGCGCGAGATGGGGACGGCGGCGTGTGCAAGAGAGTAGTGGAGAGAGAGGGGATGGGGGACGGGGCGGTGGGGCATCGGGGGCGGCGGGTGGCGCGGCGGGGGCGGTGGCGGTGGGGCATCGGGGGCGCCGGGGAGAGAGAGAGGGGCGGGGTGGTGGGGCGGCGGCGGGTGGTGGGGGCGGCGCGCGTGCGGTGGTCGTCGGGGAGGAGAGGGAGAGAAACAAAGAGAGAGGGGCGGGGTGGGCGCTGCCGTTAGTTAACTCAATTCTTTGCCGTCTGCCCCGCCTTTGCCGTCTGCCTTTTTTCTCTTTGCCGTCTGCTAGCAGACGGCATAGAGGGAGGCCGTTAGGATTTTTTGTAAGCAGCTCGTTAGTAGGCCCACCTCCCTCTTTGCCGTCCGCTAGCTGATGGCAAAGAGCTTCTTTGCCGTCAGCTAGTTCTTTGCCGTCTGTTTTTTGGAAACGGATGGCAAAGAGCTTCTTTGCCGTCCGCCAGTTGACGGCAAAGAACTGGCAGACGGCAAATTTGCTGATTCCAGTAGTGATATGTCTATAAGCAAAGGTACCGAAAGGGCAAGTAAAAGTGGTCTTTTCTTGATCCTCTTTCGACACATGTATTTGAGAGAAACCAGAATAACCATTTAGAAAGCAGAAGTGTGTGTGTTTGGATAGTCTTTCTAGCATTTGATCAATAAAAGGTAGAGGGTAATGATCTTTCCTAATAGCTTTATTTAATTTCCTGAAATCAATTACCATTCTATATCCTGTAACAATTCTTTGCGGGATCAATTCATTTTTATCATTAGGAACAACGGTAATACCTCCTTTCTTAGGAACACAATGAACAGGACTAACCCATCTACTATCAGCGATAGGATAAATTATATCTGCCTCCAGAAGCTTTAGTATTTCATTTCTTACCACTTCTTTCATTTTAGGATTTACCGTCGTTGGTGATCAACAACTGGTTTAGCATCAGGCTCCATATTAATTTTATGCTGACATAGAGTGGGACTAAGGCCCTTAAGATCATCAAGAGTATATCCAATAGCAGCACGGTGCTTCCTCAGAGTTTTCAATAATCTCTTCTCTTCATGCTCTGAAAGGTTAGCACTAATAATAACAGGATATATCTCCTTTTCATCAAGATAAGCATATTTCAGAGTCTCAGGTAATTGTTTAAGCTCAAACACGGGATCACCCTTGGGTGGAGGAGGATCCCCAAGTATTTCAACAGGCAGGTTGTGTTTCAAAATAGGATGCTGATCAAATAAAATCCTATCTATTTCATTCCTTTCATTCATATGCATATCGTTTTCATGGTCTAGCAAATACTGTTCTAAGGGATCAGTAGGAGGCACAGCAATAGAAGCAAGACCAATAATTTCATCTTTACTAGGCAATTCTTTGTCATGGGGTTGTCTACGAAATTTAGAGAAATTAAACTCATGGGACACATCCCCAAAACTTACAGTAACAGTTTCTTTCTCACAATCAATCTTAGCATTAACAGTATTCAAGAAAGTTCTACCAAATATAATGGGACAAAAATCATCTTGTGGGGAACCAAGAACAAGAAAATCAGTAGGATATTTTATTTTCCCACACAAGACTTCAACATCTCTAACAATCCCAACTGGTGCTATAGTATCTCTATTAGCAAGCTTAATGGTAACATCAATTTCTTCTAATTCAGCTGGTGCAATATCATTCATAATTTCTTGATATAAGGTAAAGGGAATTGCACTCACACTAGCACCCAAATCACATAAACCATGATAACAATGATCTCCGATTTTAACAGAAACAACAGGCATGCCAACAATAGGTCTATGTTTATCTTTAGTATCAGGTCTAGCAATTCTAGCAGCTTCATCACAGAAATGTATAACATGCCCATCAATATTATCAACCAAGAGATCTTTAACCATAGCAATACTAGGTTCAACTTTGATTTGTTCAGGGGGTGTAGGTGTTCTAGTATAACTCTTACGAACCACGGTTAAAGCTTTAGCATGTTCCTTTATTCTAACCGGGAAAGGTGGTTTCTCAATATAAGCAGCAGGAATAACAGGATCAACATTATAAGTAATGGTTTCTTCTTCAACTTTAATAGGTTCAACTACTTTCACTTCAATGGGAGGATGATATTTAAACCACTTCTCCTTAGGGAGATCAACATGCGCAGCAAAAGATTCACAGAAAGAAGCTACTATCTCAGAGTCAAGTCCATATTTAGTGCTAAATTCACGAAAAGCATCAGTGTCTATAAAGGATTTAACACAATCAAACTTAAGGTATGCCTGACTCCTTACCTTCGTCGAGTTCCCAATCTTCAGAGTTGCGTTTAATTCTTTCCAATAAGTCCCATTTGAGTTCAATATCTTTTTTCATAAAGGAACCAGCACAAGAAGTATCGAGCATGGATCGTTCATTATGAGAAAACCGAGCATAAAAATTCTGAATAATAATTTCTCTTGAGAGCTCATGATTGGGGCATGAATATAACATTGACTTAAGCCTCCCCCAAGCTTGACCAATACTTTCTCCTTCACGAAGCCAAAAATTATAAATATAATTCTGATCACGATGAACCAGATGCATAGGATAAAACTTCTGATGAAATTCCAATTTCAATCGGTTGTAGTTCCATGATCCAATATCATCACATAGCCTATACCATGTCAATGCCTTCTCCTTCAAAGATAAAGGAAAGACCTTCTTCTTGACATCATCCTCGGGCAAACCTGCAAGCTTAAATAATCCACAAACTTCATCCACATAGATTAGATGCAAATCAGGATGTAGTGTTCCATCTCCTGCATAAGGATTAGCTAGCAGTTTCTCTATCATACCCGGAGGAATTTGATAATAAATATTTTCAGTAGGTGCAGTAAGTTGAGGAGCATCTCTTGGTGCTTGCGGTCGGGGTGAAGATACCCCGAACAAGCCCCTCAAAGGATTATTTTCCATAGTAACAAGTGACAGTAAATTTCAGCACACTATATAAAATTTTCCTTACCAAGTTCCACTCACCAAAGGCGCTTCACTCCCCGGCAACGGCGCCAGAAAAGAGTCTTGATGACCCACAAGTATAGGGGTTCTATCGTAGTCCTTTCGATAAGTAAGAGTGTCGAACCCAACGAGGAGCAAAAGGAAATGACAAGCGGTTTTCAGTAAGGTATTCTCTGCAAGCACTGAAATTATCGGTAACAGATAGTTTTGTGATAGGATAATTCGTAACGGATAGCAAGTAACAAATGTAACAAAGGTGCAGCAAGGTGGACCAATCCTTTTTATAACAAAGGACAAGCCTGGATAAACTCTTATATAAAGCAAAGCGCTCCCGAGGACACATGGAAATTTCTGTCAAGCTAGTTTTCATCATGCTCATATGATTCGCGTTCGTTACTTTGATAATTTGATATGTGGGTGGACCGGCTTGGGTGCTGCCCTTACTTGGACAAGCCTCCCACTTATGATTAACCTCTCTCGCAAGCATCCGCAACTACGAAAGAAGAATTAAGATAAATCTAACCATAGCATGAAACATATGGATCCAAATCAGCCCCTTACGAAGCAACACATAAACTAGGGTTTAAGCTTCTGTCACTCTACCAACCCATCATCTACTTATTACTTCCCAATGCCTTCCTCTAGGCCCAAACAATGGTGAAGTGTCATGTAGTCGACGTTCACATAACACCACTAGAGGAGAGACAACATACATCTCATCAAAATATCGAACGAATACCAATTCACATGACTACTTATAACAAGACTTATCCCATTTCCTCAGGAACAAACATAACTACTCACAAACCATATTCATGCTCATAATCAGAGGAGTATTAATTATCATTAAGGATCTGAACATATGATCTTCCACCAAGTAAACCAACTAGCATCAACTACAAGGAGTAATCAACACTACTAGCAACCCACAGGTACCAATCTGAGGTTTTGAGACAAAAATCGGATACAAGAGATGAACTAGGGTTTGGAGAGGAGATGGTGCTGGTGAAGATGTCGATGGAGATTGACCCCCTCTCGATGAGAGGATCGTTGGTGATGACGATGGCTTCGATTTCTCCCTCCGGGAGGGAAGTTTCTCCGGCAGAACAGCTCCGCCGGAGCCCTAGATTGGTTCTGTCCAAGTTCCGCCTCGAGACGGCGGTGCTTCGTCCCGAAAGCTCCCTTCTGATTTTTTCCAGGTCAAAACCCTCCATATAGCAGAAGATGGGCACCGGAGGCCTGCCAGGTGGGCCACAAGCCACAGGGGCGCGCCCTGGGGGGTAGGGTGCACCCCCTGGCTTGTGACTGCCTGGTGGGTCCCCTCTGGTGTATTCTTCGCCCAATATTTTTTATATATTCCAAAATAATTCTCCGTAGATTTTCAGGACTTTTGGAGTTGTGCAGAATAGGTATCTCAGATTTGCTCCTTTTCCAGTCCAGAATTCCAGCTGCCGGCATTCTCCCTCTTCATGTAAACCTTGTAAAATAAGAGAGAAAAGGCATAAGTATTGTACCATAATGTGTACTAACAGACCATGCATACCATAAGTATTATGCCTTTTCTCTCTTATTTTACAAGGTTTACATGAAGAGGGAGAATGCCGGCAGCTGGAATTCTGGACTTGAAAAGGAGCAAATATGAGAGACCTATTCTGCACAACTCGAAAAGTCCTGAAAAGTTACGGAGAATTATTTTGGAATATATAAAAAATATTGGGCGAAAGAAATATCAGAGGGGACCCACCAGGAGGTCACAAGCCAGGGGCGCGCCCTACCCCCTAGGCGCGCCCCTGTGGCTTGTGGCCCCCCTGGCAGGCCTCCGGTGCCCATCTTCTGCTATATGGAGGGTTTTGACCTGGAAAAAATCATAAGAGAGCTTTCGGGACGAAGCGCCGCCGTCTCGAGGCGGAACTTGGGCAGAACCAATCTAGGGCTCCGGCGGAGCTGTTCTGACGGGGAAACTTCCCTCCCGGAGGGGGAAATCGAAGCCATCGTCATCACCAACGATCCTCTCATCGAGAGGGGGTCAATCTCCATCAACATCTTCACCAGCACCATCTCCTCTCCAAACCCTAGTTCATCTCTTGTATCCGATCTTTGTCTCAAAACCTCAGATTGGTACGTGTGGGTTGCGAGTAGTGTTGATTACTCCTTATAGTTGATGCTAGTTGGTTTACTTGGTGGAAGATCATATGTTCAGATCCTTAATGATAATTAATACTCCTCTGATTATGAACATGAATATGCTTTGTGAGTAGTTACGTTTGTTCCTGAGGACATGGGATAAGTCTTGTTATAAGTAATCATGTGAATTTGGTATTCGTTCGATATTTTGATGAGATGTATGTTGTCTCTCCTCTAGTGGTGTTATGTGAACGTCGACTACATGAAACTTCACCATTATTTGGGCCTAGGGGAAGGCATTGGGAAGTAATAAGTAGATGATGGGTTGCTAGAGTGACAGAAGCTTAAACCCTAGTTTATGTGTTGCTTCGTAAGGGGCTGATTTGGATCCATATGTTTCATGCTATGGTTAGATTTATCTTAATTCTTCTTTCGTAGTTGCGGATGCTTGCGAGAGGGGTTAATCATAAGTGGGAGGCTTGTCCAAGTAAGGACAGCACCCAAGCACCGGTCCACCCACATATCAAAATATCAAAGTAACGAACGCGAATCATATGAGCATGATGAAAACTAGCTTGACAGAAATTCCCATGTGTCCTCGGGAGCGCTTTGCTTTACATAAGAGTTTGTCCAGGCATGTCCTTTGCTACAAAAAGGATTGGGCCACCTTGCTGCCCCTTTGCTACATTTGTTACTTGCTATCCGTTACGAATTATCTTATCACAAAACTATCTGTTACCGATAATTTCAGTGCTTGCAGAGAATACCTTACTGAAAACCGCTTGTCATTTCCTTCTGCTCCTCGTTGGGTTCGACACTCTTACTTATCGAAAGGACTATGATAGATCCCCTATACTTGTGGGTCATCAAGACTCTTTTCTGTCGCCGTTGCCGGGGATTGAAGCGCCTTTGGTGAGTGGAATTTGGTAAGGAAAAATTTATATAGTGTGCTGAAATTTACTGTCACTTGTTACTATGGAAAATAATCCTTTGAGGGGCTTGTTCGGGGTATCTTCACCCTGACCAGAAGCACAAAGAGTTGCTCCTCAACCTACTGCACCTACTGAAAATATTTATTATGAGATTTTTTCGGGTATGATAGAGAAACTGCTAGCTAATCCTTATGCAGGAGATGGAACACTACATCCTGATTTGCATCTAATCTATGTGGATGAAGTTTGTGGATTATTTAAGCTTGCAGGTTTGCTCGAGGATGATGTCAAGAAGAAGGTCTTTCCTTTATCTTTGAAGGAGAAGGCATTGACATGGTATAGGCTATGTGATGATATTGGATCATGGAACTACAACCGATTGAAATTGGAATTTCATCAGAAGTTTTATCCTATGCATCTGGTTCATCGTGATCGGAATTATATTTAACTTCGTGAAGGAGAAAGTATCGCTCAAGCTTGGGGGAGGCTTAAGTCAATGTTATATTCATGCCCCAATCATGAGCTCTCAAGAGAAATTATTATTCAGAATTTTTATGCTCGGCTTTCTCGTAATGATCTATCCATGCTCGATACTTCTTGTACTGGTTCCTTTATGAAGAAAGATATTGAATTCAAATGGGACTTATTGGAAAGAATTAAACGCAACTCTGAAGATTGGGAACTCGACGAAGGTAAGGAGTCAGGTATAAACCATAAGTTTGATTGTGTTAAATCCTTTATAGACACCGATGCTTTTCGTGAATTTAGCACTAAATATGGACTTGACTCTGAGATAGTAGCTTCTTTCTGTGAATCTTTTGCTGCTCATGTTGATCTCCCTAAGGAGAAGTGGTTTAAATATCATCCTCCCATTGAAGTGAAAGTAGTTGAACCTATTAAAGTTGAAGAAGAAATTATTATTTATAATGTTGATCCTGTTATTCCTGCTGCTTATATTGAGAAACCACCTTTCCCTGTTAGAATAAAGGAACATGCTAAAGCTTCAATCGTGGTTCGTAAGGGTTGTACTAGAACACATACGCCCCCTGAACTAATTAAAGTTGAACCTAGTATTGCTATGGTTAAAGATCTCTTGGTTGATAATATTGATGGGCATGTTATTCATTTCTGTGATGAAGCTGCTAGAATTGCTAGACCTGATACTAAAGGTAAACATAGACCTATTGTTGGCGTGCCTGTTGTTTCTGTTAAAATAGGAGATCATTGTTATCATGGCTTGTGTGATGTGGGCGCTAGTGTGAGTGCAATTCCCTTTTCCTTATACCAAGAAATTATGAATGATATTGCACCAGCTGAATTAGAGGAAATTGATGTTACCATTAAGCTGGCTAATAGAGATACTATTGCACCAATTGGGATTGTTAGAGATGTTGAAGTCTTGTGTGGGAAAATAAAGTATCCTACTGATTTTCTTGTTCTTGGTTCCCCACAAGATGATTTTTGTCCCATTATATTTGGTAGACCCTTCTTGAATACTGTTAACGCTAAGATTGATTATGAGAAAGAAACTGTTACTGTAAGTTTTGGGGATGTGTCTCATGAGTTCAATTTCTCTAAATTTCGTAGACAACCCCATGACAAAGAATTGCCTAGTAAAGATGAAATTATTGGTCTTGCTTCTATTGCTGTGCCTCCTACTGATCCCTTAGAATAATATTTTCTAGACCATGAAAACGATATGCATATGAATGAAAGGAATGAAATAGATAAGATTTTCTTTGATCAGCAACCTATTTTGAAGCACAACCTGCCTGTTGAAATACTTGGGGATCCTCCTCCACCCAAGGGTGATCCCGTGTTTGAGCTTAAACAATTACCTGAGACTCTGAAATATGCTTATCTTGATGAAAAGGAGATATATCCTGTTATTATTAGTGCTAACCTTTCAGAGCATGAAGAAAAGAGATTATTGAAAACTTTGAGGAAGCACCGTGCTGCTATTGGATATACTCTTGATGATCTTAAGGGCATTAGTCCCACTCTATGTCAACACAAAATTAATATGGAGCCTGATGCTAAACCAGTTGTTGATCACCAATGACGGTTAAATCCTAAAATGAAAGAAGTGGTAAGAAACGAAATACTAAAGCTTATGGAGGCAGGTATAATTTATCCTATCGCTGATAGTAGATGGGTTAGCCCCGTTCATTGTGTTCCTAAGAAAGGAGGTATTACCGTTGTTCCTAATGATAAAAATGAATTGATCCCGCAAAGAATTGTTACAGGTTATAGAATGGTAATTGATTTCAGGAAATTAAATAAAGCTACTAGGAAAGATCATTACCCTCTACCTTTTATTGATCAAATGCTAGAAAGACTATCCAAACACACACACTTTTGCTTTCTAGATGGTTATTCTGGTTTCTCTCAAATACCTGTGTCAAAAGAGGATCAAGAAAAGACAACTTTTACTTGCCCTTTCGATACCTTTGCTTATAGACGTATGCCTTTTGGTTTATGCAATGCACCTGCTACCTTTCAAAGATGTATGACTGCTATATTCTCTGACTTTTGTGAAAAGATTGTTGAGGTTTTCATGGATGACTTCTCCGTTTATGGAACTTCTTTTGATGATTGCTTGAGCAACCTTGATCGAGTTTTGCAGAGATGTGAAGAAACTAATCTTGTCTTGAATTGGGAGAAGTGCCACTTTATGGTTAATGAGGGTATTGTCTTGGGACACAAAATCTCCGAAAGAGGTATTGAAGTTGATAAAGCTAAAGCTGATGCTATTGAAAAAATGCCGTGTCCTACGGATATCATAGGTATAAGAAGTTTCCTTGGTCATGCTGGTTTCTATAGGAGATTTATTAAAGACTTCTCTAAGATTTCTAGGCCTCTCACTAATCTTTTGCAAAAAGATGTTCCATTCGTTTTTGATGATGATTGTGTAGAAGCATTTGAAATTCTTAAGAAAGCCTTGATTTCTGCACCTGTTGTTCAACCACCTGATTGGAACCTACCCTTTGAAATTATGTGTGATGCTAGTGATTATGCCGTTGGCGCTGTTCTAGGACAAAGAGGTGATAAGAAATTAAATGTTATCCATTATGCTAGTAAAACTCTAGACAGTGCTCAAAGAAACTATGCCACCACTGAAAATGAATTTTTAGCAGTTGTGTTTGCTTGCGATAAGTTCAGACCTTATATTGTTGATTCTAAAGTAACTGTTCACACTGATCATGCTGCTATTAAATATCTTATGGAAAAGAAAGATGCTAAACCTAGACTTATTAGATGGGTTCTTCTGCTACAAGAATTTGATTTGCATATTATTGATAGAAAGGGTGGTGAGAACCCCATAGCAGACAACTTATCTAGGTTAGAAAATGGTCTTGATGACCCACTACCTATTGATGATAGCTTTCCTGATGAACAATTACCTGTCATAAATGCTTCATGGTATGCTGATTATGCTAATTACATTGTTGCTAAATTTATACCACCTAGTTTCACATACCAACAAAAGAAAAGGTTCTTTTATGATTTAAGACATTACTTTTGGGATGATCCACACCTTTATAAAGAAGGAGTAGATGGTGTTATTAGACGTTGTGTACCTGAGCATGAACATGAACAGATCCTACACAAGTGTCATTCCGAGGCCTACGGAGGACACCACGCTGGAGATAGAACTGCACACAAGGTATTACAATCTAGTTTTTATTGGCCTACTCTCTTCAAGGATGCTCGTATGTTTGTCTTGTCTTCTGATGAATGTCAAAGAATTGGTAATATTAGTAGATGTCAGGAAATGCCTATGAATTACTCACTTGTTATTGAACCATCTGATGTTTGGGGTTTTGATTATATGGGACCTTTTCCAAAGTCTAACGGGTATACTCATATTCTAGTTGCTGTTGATTATGTTACTAAGTGGGTAGAAGCTATTCCAACTAGTTGTGCTGATCATAACACTTCTATTAAAATGCTTAAAGAAGTTATTTTCCCTAGATTTGGAGTCCCTAGATATTTAATGACTGATGGTGGTTCACACTTTATTCATGGTGCTTTCTGTAAATTGCTTGCTAAGTATGATGTTAATCATAGAATTGCATCTCCATATCATCCTCAGTCTAGCGATCAAGTAGAATTAAGCAATAGAGAGATTAAATTGATCCTTCAAAAGACTGTTAATAGATCTAGAAAGAATTGGTCTAAGAAACTTGATGATGCATTATGGGCTTATAGAACTGCTTACAAAAACCCTATGGGTATGTCTCCGTATAAAATGGTTTATGGTAAAGCATGTCACTTACCTCTAGAACTAGAACATAAAGCTTATTGGGCTATTAAAGAGCTCAACTATGATTTCAAACTTGCTGGTGAGAAGAGGTTATTTGACATTAGCTCACTTGATGAATGGAGAACCTAGACCTATGAGAATGCCAAGTTGTTTAAAGAAAATGTTAAGAGATGGCATGATAAAAGGATACAAAAGCGTGAATTCAATGTAGGTGACCATGTCTTGTTATACAATTCTCGTTTAAGATTTTTTGCAGGAAAACTTCTCTCTAAATGGGAAGGGCCTTACATTGTCGAGGAAGTATATCGTTCCGGTGCCATCAAGATCAACAATGCCAAAGGCACTAACCCAAAGGTGGTAAACGGGCAAAGAATCAAACATTATATCTCAGGTACTCCCATAAATGTTGAAACCAATATTATCAATACCATAACTCCGGAGGAGTATATTAGGGAGACCTACCAGAACGTTTCAGGCTCCGAAAAGAAATAGGTATGTGGTACGGTAAGCAAACCGACTCCAAAACTTTTCCAATAGCAATTTTTCTCCATTTTGGAATATTTAAAAAAATAGGAAAATTTAAAGTAGTCCAAAAGGTGCACGAGGGCACGACAAGCCAGGGGGGCGCGCCCTACCCCCCTGGGCGCGCCCCTGTGGCTTGTGGCCACCCCGTGTACCCTCCGGACTCCGTTTTCTTGTGGTACACTCCTTCAGGTCGGTAAAAATTCATTATATAATCTCCCGAAGGTTTTGACCTTCGTATCACGACAATACCTTCTGTTTTCGTTTTGAGCTGTTTCTGCAGCAGATTAAGAGCAAGATGTCTTCGCAAGAGTCGATCGGGGAGAGTCGTGCCTCTCACCTGACACCGGGGCCCGGAGCATATAGCGAAGTCAACCACTTCGGGCAGGCCACGGAGGAAGAGATGGAGGCCGACTTGAAAAGGATGGATGCCATGGAGGAAGACCAAGAAGTTACCTCTCGTCTACAACCTGGAGCCATGTTGGAGGAACTTCGGAGCTCAGCAATTCCGAATTCGGTCATCTCTCCCAATGCTAAATTTCTTACTTATGAAAATATGAAAAAGAGTGTTGCTTCTTCTCCCGCAGCAGTGAAACATCCATGGGTGATGGGAGCTCTAACCGTCACTGGAAAACTTTGCAAGGAAATAATGGATCTCAGACAACAAAATAACAAGCTTGAGGAGGAGAATTGCATTCTGAGAGGCATCATCGACAAGAATATAATGTCACCACCTCCGAAGAAAGACAACTAAACACATGGGTATGGGCACTCCCCTTGGCTTGTGCCAAGCTTGGGGGAGGTGCCCCGGTATCGTATCACCATCACATCTTTTACTTTTATCATTTTTCTTAGTTCGATCCTTTTGGTTATATCTTGATCTAGTAGAATAAAGTCTTTAGTGTGATCTAGTTTTGAGTTTTGCTTTTTGTTTCCCTTATGTAAGCGAGTCCGAGAGTTATATAATAAAAAGTAGTTTTGAGTTGAGGGCTTTGCTTGCTTGCTATGATCTTGAGAAAAAGAAATAGAAAGAAGTATAGAATAAAAGCAAAGAGTATATATGATAATCTTATGGGGAGTGATGACTTCACATATAAGGAGTATGTCGATTGAAATTTGTTGTGAGTTGACAAACATAGAGATTGGTCATTGTTGCAATTAAAAGGAAGTAATAAAGAAAGACAGATTCACATATAAATATATTATCTTGGACATCTTTTATGATTGAGAGCACTCATTAAAATATTATATGCTAAGAAGTTGATGTTGGACAAGGAAGACAACATAATGGGTTATGTTTGCTTATTTCCGAATAGAAGTTATATGGTTATAGATCCTTTAACATGTGACGCTTGCTTCCACCCATATCAGCCAAAACTCCCGCACCAAGTAGATATACTACTTGTGCATCCGAACACCCTTAAACCAGTTTTGCCATGAGAGTCCACCATACCTACCTATGGATTGAGTACGATCCTTCAAGTAAGTTGTCATCGGTCCAAGCAATAAAAATTGCTCTCTAAATATGTGTGATCTATTAGTGTGAGGAAAATAAACTTTATACGAACTTGTGACATAGAAGAAAAAAAAGCGACAGACTGCATAATAAAGTTCTTTATCACAAGAGGCAATATAAAGTGACGTTCTTTTGCATTAAGGGATTGCGCATCCAACTATAAAAGCGCATGACAACCTCTGCTTCCCTCTGCGAAGGGCCTATCTATTACTTTTACTTTCTAGTACTTACCTTTATGCAAGAGTCGTGGTGATCTTCACCGCTTCCTTTATTTCGCCTTTCTTTCCTGGCAAGCGTCATGTGTTGGGGAATGATCTAGACACATATATCCACTCAGATGTGGGTGATCATGAGTTATTTTCGTTGACATTACCCTTGAGGTAAATAGTTGGGAGGCAAAACTATACGCCCCTATCTTTCTCTATGTCCAATTAAAGCTTTGACCTCATAGGTACCGCGTGAGTGTTAGCAATTATGAAAGACTAAAAGATGATTGAGTATGTGAATTTGCTTTACAAGCTCTTATATTGACTCTTTCCGATGTTATGATAAATTGCAATTGCTTCAATGACGAAGATCATAGTTTGTTGGTTCTCAACAGAGTTCTTGATTCATACTTTACCTTGTGAATGAATTGTTACTCTAGCATAAGAAATTATATATCAATAAGTATTGCTGTTCTAAAGATGATCATGATGCTCTCATGTCCGTATTTTATTTTATCGACACCTCTATCTCCAAACATGTGGACATATTTATCGATTTCGGCTTTCGCTTGAGGACAAGCGAGGTCTAAGCTTGGGGGAGTTGATACGTCCATTTTGCATCATGCTTTTATATTGATATTTATGGCATTATGGGCTGTTATTACACATTATGGTACAATACTTATGCCTTTTCTCTCTTATTTTACAAGGTTTACATGAAGAGGGAGAATGCCGACAGCTGGAATTCTAGACTGGAAAAGGAGCAAATATGAGAGACCTATTCTGCACAACTCCAAAAGTCCTGAAAAGTTACGGAGAATTATTTTGGAATATATAAAAAATATTGGGCGAAAGAAATATCAGAGGGGACCCACCAGGAGGTCACAAGCCAGAGGGGCGCGCCCTTCCCCCCTGGGCGCGCCCCTGTGGCTTGTGGGCCCCCTGGCAGGCCTCCGGTGCCCATCTTCTGCTATATGGAGGGTTTTGACCTGAAAAAAATCATAAGAGAGCTTTCGGGACGAAGCGCCACCGTCTCGAGGCGGAACTTGGGCAGAACCAATCTAGGGCTCTGGCGGAGCTGTTCTGCCGGGAAAACTTCCCTCCCGGAAGGGGAAATCGAAGCCATCGTCATCACCAACGATCTTCTCATCGAGAGGGGGTCAATCTCCATCAACATCTTCACTAGCACCATCTCCTCTCCAAACCCTAGTTCATCTCTTGTATCCGATCTTTGTCTCAAAACCTCAGATTGGTACCTGTGGGTTGCTAGTAGTGTTGATTACTCCTTGTAGTTGATGCTAGTTGGTTTACTTGGTGGAAGATCATATGTTCAGATCCTTAATGATAATTAATACTCCTCTGATTATGAACATGAATATGCTTTGTGAGTAGTTACGTTTGTTCCTGAGGACATGGGATAAGTCTTGTTATAAGTAATCATGTGAATTTGGTATTCGTTTGATATTTTGATGAGATGTATGTTGTCTCTCCTCTAGTGGTGTTATGTGAACGTCGACTACATGACACTTCACCATTATTTGGGCCTAGGGGAAGGCATTGGGAAGTAATAAGTAGTTGATGGGTTGCTAGAGTGACAGAAGCTTAAACCCTAGTTTATGCGTTGCTTCGTAAGGGGCTGATTTGGATCCATATGTTTCATGCTATGGTTAGATTTATCTTAATTCTTCTTTCGTAGTTGCGGATGCTTGCGAGAGGGGTTAATCATAAGTGGGAGGCTTGTCCAAGTAAGGACAGCACCCAAGCACCGGTCCACCCACATATCAAAATATCAAAGTAACGAACGCGAATCATATGAGCATGATGAAAACTAGCTTGACAGAAATTCCCATGTGTCCTCGGGAGCGCTTTGCTTTACATAAGAGTTTGTCCAGGCTTGTCCTTTGCTACAAAAAGGATTGGGACACCTTGCTGCACCTTTGCTACATTTGTTACTTGCTATCCGTTACGAATTATCTTATCACAACACTATCTGTTACCGATAATTTCAGTGCTTGCAGAGAATACCTTACTGAAAACCGCTTGTCATTTCCTTCTGCTCCTCGTTGGGTTCGACACTCTTACTTATCGAAAGGACTACGATAGATCCCCTATACTTGTGGGTCATCAATAGGCATCACGTCCAAGATAGGTAGACCGACTCCTGCCTGCATCTACCTCTATTACTCCACACATCGACCGCTATCCAGCATGCATCTAGTGTATTAAGTTCATGGAAAAATGAAGTAATGCAATAAGAACGATGACATGACGTAGACAAGATCTATTCATGTAGGAATAGACCCCATCTTGTTATCCTTAATAGCAATGATACATGCGTGTCTTGCTGCCCCTTCTGTCACTGGGAAAGAACACCGCAAGATCGAACCCATCACAAAGCACCTCTTCCCATGGCAAGAAAAATCGATCTAGTCGGCCTAACTAAACCAAAGATTCGAAGAAGAAATACGAGGCTATAAGTAATCTTGCATATAAGAGATCAAAGAAGACTCAAATAATATTCATGGATAGAAACTGATCATGAACTCAAAATTCATCGGATCCCAACAAACACACCGCAAAGGTTTACATCAAATAGATCTCCAAGAGACCATTGTATTGAGAATCATAAGAGAGAGAGAGGAAGCCATCTAGCTACTGCCTACGGATCCATAGGTCTATGGTGTGCTACTCACACATCATCGGAGAGGCACCTATGAGGAAGATGAACCCCTCCGTGATGGTGTTTAGATTGGATCTCGAGGTTCTGGAACTTGCGGCAGCTGGAATTGTGTTTCATCGACTCCCCTAGGGTTTTTGGAATATTTGGGAATTTATAGGCATCAGAGGCGGTGCGGAAGGGGGCCGAGGAGGGCACAACCCATCAGGGCGCGCCGGTCCCCCCTAGCGCGCCCTGGTGGGTTGTGCTCTCCACAGCCCACCTCTCAGGCAGTTCTTTGGCCCACTGGGTGTCTTCTGGTCCAGAAAAAATCTTGAAAAAGTTTCGTCGTGATTGGACTCCGTTTGGTATTGATTTTCTGTGAAGTAAAAAACAAGCAAAAACAACAACTGGCACTTTGGCACTATGTCAATAGGTTAGTCCCAAAAAATGATATAAAGTTGTTATAAAATTATTGTAAAACATCCAAGAATGATAATATATAGCATGGAACAAGCAAAAATTATAGATACGTTGGAGACGTATCAGCATCCCCAAGCTTAATTCCTACTCGTACTCGAGTAGGTAAATGATAAAAACAGAATTTTTGATGTGGAATGCTGCCTAACATGTTCATCTCATATTGTTTTCTTTTCTAGCATGGACATTTGGACTTGTAAATGATTCAAAGCAATAGTCTAGTTTTAACATAATGACTTCAATACTCAAGCATGTCAACAAGCAACCATGTCTTTCAAAATATCAACACTAAAGAAAGTTATCCCTAGCCCATCATGCTCAATCATTGATCCATTCATGAGACACACTCAAATATTAACTATGCCCAATGCTCAAGTACGATCATAGTGCCCCCTAGTTGGCGCTTATAAGAGAAGATGGAGACTCAAAGCAAAAATAAAAATTGCATAAAGTAAATAGATAGGCCCTTCGCAGAGGGAAGTAGGGATTTGTAGAGGTGCCAGAGCTCAAGGTTTAAATTGAGATAGAAAAAATATTTTGGGTGGCATGCTTTTCCTGTCAACGAAAACAACAAAGTAGTTCACAATACTTTCCATGCTAGATATATCATAAGCGGTTCCCAAATAGAAAATAAAGTTTATTCCTTTTTCCACCAAACTTTCACTTTCCATGGCGGGCCGTATCCACGGTTGCCTTCCATACCAACACTTTCCAAGGAATTTATTATTTGACAACATAAAGTAAATATTTTTTTTCATTTCGGGAATGGGCATCCCTATTACCGCCGCACTCTCGTGCAATGACAAGTGAATAAACACTCATCTTGAGAATAACACATCTAGCATGGAAAAATATTGGACACTCCCCACCGTTTCATGAGCGGTACGGGCACACAAAAGAGAAATTATATTTTGAAAATTTAGAGATGGCACATACAAATTTGCTTCGAACGGCATGGAAATACCGCATATAGGTAGGTATAGTGGACTCAGAAGGCAAAACTTGGTTTGAGGATTTTGGATGCACAAGTAGTATTTCTACTTAGTACAAATGGAGGCTAGCAAATAGATTGGGAAGCAACCAAACCAAGAAACGAAAATTCACATAAGCGAGCATTGAGCATAACTAACACCGAATAATGCACCATAAGTAGGATGTAACTTCATTGCATAACTATTGACTTTCGTGCATGCATAAGGAATCACAAACCTTAACACCAATATTCCTACTAAGCATAATTACTCACTAACATGACTCACATATTACTATCATCATGTTTCAAAACTATTACAAAGAATCAAGTTTAATTTGTCCAATGATCTTCATGAAAGTTTTTATTATATCCTCCTTGGATATCTATCACTTTGGGACTAGTTTCATATATTGCCATTGCTTTTTTGACAAGCTCAAACAAATTTAAGTAAGCACATGAGCATAAAGATTTCATGTCTCAAAAAGGTATAAGTGAAGCATGAGAGGATTTCTTCAAAATTTACTAACTCTCAAATTAATCTAAGTGAAGCATGAGAGTATTTCTACAAAAATTTCCAAGCACACCGTGCTAAAAAAGATATAAGTGAAGCACTAGAGCAATTCTATAGCTCAAAAAGTTTAAGTGAAGCACTTAGAGCAATTCTAACAAATGATAGCATAATTTTGGCTCTCTCTAATAGGTGTGTACAGCAAGGATACAAAGGAAAAACAAACAAGCAAAGCAAGCAAAGATACAAGACGCTCCAAGCAAAACTCATGATATGTGACGAATAAAAATATAGCTCCAAGTAAAATACCGATGGTCGTTAGAAGAAAGAGGGGATGCCACTCGGGGGCATCCCCAAGCTTAGTTGCTTGTTACTCTTTGGATATATCTTGGGGTGCGGTAGCATACCCAAGCTTAGGCTTTTTATCACTCCTTATTCCTTCATCCATCGTGATCTCACCCAAAACTTGAAAACTTCAATCACACAAAACTCAACAAAATCTTCGTGGGATCCGTTAGTATAATAAAGCAAATCACTACTTTAGGTACTGTTGAAAATCCATTCATATTTTATTATTGCATTATAACTACTGTATTTTAACTTTACCATGGCTCATACCCTTAAATATAACCCATAGATTCATCAAAACAAGCACACAATGCAACGAAAACAGAATCTGTCTTAAACAGAACAGTCTGTAGTAATCTGTACTCTAACCATACTTATGTAACTCTAAAAATTCTGAAAAATTAGGACAACGTAAGGAATTTGTATAGAAACATTGTGTTAAAATTTCAGCTCAAGATCACGTTCCATAAAAAAAATGAAAATTCATATACTGGACGCAAAGTTTCTGTTTCAGATTCAGCATCACTTCTACTCATCCTATGAATCATCCTAAAGGCTTTACTTGGCACAAACACTAAATAAACCATAAAACACAATCATAACAGAGGCATAATTGTGTCAAAAGACAAAAATAGAAAGGAAAAAGCAAAAAATTATTTATTCATTGGGTTGCCTCCCAACAAGCGCTATCATTTAACGCCCCTAGCTAGGCATAACGCATAGATTCAAGTATTGTCATCTTTTATTTTGGATCCATAGGATGAACTCATGATTGATTCATATGGTGGCTTAATTCTTATTCTAGGGAATTGTTCCATACCCTTTCTCAAGGGAAATTGAAAACGAATATTGCCTTCTTTCATATCAATCATGGCACCTATAGTGCGTAAAAACGGTCTACCAAGTATAATGGGACAAGACGGATTGCAATCAATATCAAGCACAATAAAATCAATAGGCACATATTTCCTATTTGCAAGAATAAGAACATCATTAATTCTTCCCAAAGGCTTTTTAATAGTGGAATCCTCCAAGTGCAAATTAAGATAACATTCTTTAATATTGGTAAGACCAAGCACATCACATCGAGATTTCGGAATCGTGGAAACACTAGCACCCAAATCACACAAAGCAAAGCATTCATAATTTTTAATATTGACCTTAATGGTAGGTTCCCACTCATCATGTAATTTTCTAGGAATAGAAATCTCCAATTCTAACTTTTCTTCAAAAGATTTCATCATGGCATCAACGGTATGTTTAGTAAAAGCTTTATTTTGCTCATAAGCATGGGGTTAATTCAACATGGATTGAAACAAAGAAATACATTCAATCAAAGAGCAACTATCATAATTAAAGTCTTTGCAATCCAAAATAGTGGGCACATCACTAGTTAAAGTTTTGACCTCTTCAAACCCACTTTTATCAAAAATTTCACCCTCCAAATTATTGTGACGCCTTCTAGCTAAAGTTGACTCTACTTCAGTCCCTTCATTATCAATCTTAATATTACTAAACAAGGAATCAATAGAAGAAACACCAAGCACTTTAAGATCTTCATCTTTTTTATAAAGGCAATCACTAGAAAACGATTTTTCTAATATTTCTCTTTTAGCTCTAAGCATAGCGGTTCTTTTCTTACTTTCATCCATGGAGACATATAAAGCTTTAATAGATTCATCAATCTTAGGCACAAAAGCTTTCAACTTGAGATTTTCAACATCATGAGAAATTCTATCAATGCTTCTAGACATATCATCAATCTTATTCAACTTTTCTTCTATCGTAGTATTGAAAGCTTTTTGCGCATTGATAAATTATTTAATATTACTCTCAAGATCAGAGGTGTTCCTATTATTATTGTAAGAAGTACCATAGGAATTACCATAATTATTAGAGGAATTTCCAGGAAAAGGCCTAGGATTAAAACTACCTCTATAAGCATTGTTATTGAAATTGTTTCGCGAGACAAAATTCACATATACGGAATCACTATTTTGCTCAATCAAGGTAGACAAAGGCACAACATTAAGATCAGTAGGAGCATTTTTACTAGCAACCAATTTCATCAAAGCATCAACCTTATCACTCAAAGTACTAATTTCTTCAACCGAATTAACTTTTTTACTAGTAGGTGCTCTTTCGGTATGCCATTGAGAATAATTAGCCATGATATTATCTAGCAATTTAGTAGCTTCACCCAAAGTAATATCCATAAAAGTACCACCCGCGGTGGAATCTAAAAGATTTCTAGAGACAAAATTCAACCCCGCATAAATTTTTTGTATGATCATCCAAAGATTTAAACCATGAGTAGGACAATTTCTTAGCATCAACTTCATTCTTTCCCAAGATTGTGCAACATGTTCATGCTCAAGTTGCTTAAAATTCATGATTTGCGTCCTAAGGGAAATAATTTTTGCGGGCGGAAAATACTTAGTGATAAAATCATCCTTGCACTTATTCCAAGAATCGATACTATTGCGAGGCAAAGAAGAAAACCAAATTTTTGCACGATCCCGCAAGGAAAAAGGAAATAGTTTCAACTTGACAATATCATTGTCCACATCTTTTTTCTTTTGCATATCACACAATTCTACGAACGTGTTTAGATGGGACGCGGCATCCTCATTAGGAGTACCGGCAAATTGATCTTTCATGACAAGATTCAACAAAGCGGCATTAATATCACAAGACTCCGCACTAGTGGCGGGAGGAGCAATAGGCGTACTAACAAAATCATTGTTATTAGTATTGGAAAAATCACACAACTTGGTGTTTTCTTGAGTCATCGTGACTATACAAACAAGATTGCAAGCAAGGAAGAGATCCGGCGCGAAAAAGGGCAAATGAAAAAGAGGGCGAATAAAACGGCAAATTGGTGAAGTGGGGGAGAGGAAAACGAGAGGCAAATGGCAAATAATGTAATTGCAAGGAGATGAGATTTGTGATTAGGAACCTGGTAGATGATGATGGAGTCCCCTCGGCGCCTACGATAGGCACGTAGAAGAGACCGCTTCCTCCCCGGCAACGGTGCCAGAAATTCCTTTGACGTGGCTTGAGACTGCGTCGGTATTTCCCCAAAGAGGAAGGGATGATGCAGCACAGCGACGGGAAGTATTTCCCTCAGTTATGAAACCAAGGTTATCGAACCAGTAGGAGGATCACCACCACCCAATAAGCAGCACCTGCACACAAACAACAAATACTTGCAACCCGACGCGAAAGAGAGGTTGTCAATCTCTCTACGGTAAAAAGATAGATTAGGTAGTGATAGATAGGAGAGATAGATCTCTCAAGAGCACAAAATAGAAAGGCAAATAAAATATGCAGCAATATTTTTTTGGTTTTTTGGTTTTGTAGATCTGAAAACAAAGATTGCAGAAAGATAGATCGGAAAGCAATATGTTGGAAAAGTAGACCCGGGGGCCGTAGGTTTCACTAGTGGCTTCTCTCATGAGTATAGCGCACGGTGGGTGAACAAATTACTGTTGGGCAATTGATAGAAAATCGAATAGTCATGACGATATCCAAGGCGATGATCATTATATAGGCATCACGTCCAAGATAGGTAGACCAACTCCTGCCTGCATCTACCTCTATTACTCCACACATCGACCGCTATCCAGCATGCATCTAGTGTATTAAGATCATGGAAAACGGAGTAATGCAATAAGAACGATGACATGATGTAGACAAGATCTATTCATGTAGGAGCAGACCCCATCTTGTTATCCTTAATAGCAACGATACATGCGTGTCTTGCTGCCCCTTCTGTCACTGGGAAAGAACACCGCAAGATCGAACCCATCACAAAGCACCTCTTCCCATGGCAAGAAAACTCGATCTAGTCGGCCTAACTAAACCAAAGATTCGAAGAAGAAATACGAGGCTATAAGTAATCATGCATATAAGAGATCAAAGAAGACTCAAATAATATTCATGGATAGAAACTGATCATGAACTCAAAATTCATCGGATCCCAACAAACACACCGCAAAAGTTTACATCAAATAGATCTCCAAGAGACCATTGTATTGAGAATCATAAGAGAGAGAGAGAGTGGAAGCCATCTAGCTACTGCCTACGGATCCGTAGGTCTATGGTGGACTACTCACGCATCATCGGAGAGGCACCTATGAGGAAGATGAACCCCTCCGTGATGGTGTTTAGATTGGATCTCGAGGTTCTGGAACTTGCGGCGGCTAGAATTGTCTTTCGTCAACTCCCCTAGGGTTTTTGGAATATTTGGGAATTTATAGGCATCAGAGGCGATGGAGAGGGGTCCCAAGGAGGGCACAACCCATCAGGGCGCGCCGGGGCCCCCCTGGCGCGCCCTGGTGGGTTGTGGTCTCCTCGGCCCACTCCCCCGGCACTTCTTTGGCCCATTGGGTGTCTTCTGGTCCAGAAAAAGTTTCGTCGCGATTGGACTCCGTTTGGTATTGATTTTCTGCGAAGTAAAAAACAAGCAAAAACAGCAACTGGCACTTTGGCACTATGTCAATAGGTTAGTCCCAAAAAATGATATAAAGTTGTGATAAAATGATTGTAAAACATCCAAGAATGATAATATAATAGCATGGAACAAGCAAAAATTATAGATACGTTGGAGACGTATCAACTGTCCAGTAGTCCATCAAGGACTGTTTTTTCTTTCATGGGATATTTGTTCCTCTTTTCGGCAGGCTCGTGCCTGGCCGGGCGTTGCGAGGGTACGAGCCTTTTCCGAACTCCTCTAGGTTGTTCGGTGTGGACTGGCTCCATATAAAATTGTTGTTCTTTCCACGCGCTCTCCATGGCACAGTACTTTCCCACCAAGTCCATCAGCTCGGAGAAGTTTTGGATGCGACGACGGGCAAGGGCGTTGAGAATTCCTTCATCATGGCAACCGCGCTAGAAGGTTGTAATCATTTCCTGGTCGTTACAACCCCTCATCCTGTCTTTGTTGAGGAGGAATCTGGCCCAAAAATGATGGACCGATTCCCCTGGCTGTTGTTTGACCTCCCCTAAGCCCATTGTGTCGGGCTCTCCCGCACTTGGAAAGCGCTCGATCTGGGTGGTGGGTGGGGAAAAGTTTCATGCCCCGGCGAGGTGTGCGTCCGGCGTACTGACGGCCGGGTTTTGCATCGTTGCGGGGTTAGGCGCGACGGGCTTGGAGTGTGCGGCACCGGTGGCACTTTGCTGTGCGGACTCATGCGCTAGGTCGGTAGACGGCCTCGAATCAATATCCGGGGGGAGTCCGGCTTCCGAGCTGTGAGTAGGGTCCAGGTGATCGAAGGTCGGGACGTAAACCGTTTTTAATCTTGCCGGTTGGTGGGGCATACTTCCGGCCGGGCACTCTACGGTGGCGACCAAGTGTGTTATCAAGGGGACACGAATTTCCCTGTCGTCGGGCCTAAGCCCGATCTGGTCGTAAACCGAAGGTTGGCGATCGGTCATGCCCAAGGCTTGAATCCGACCGAGCAGCTCGTCCAGCGATGGGGCCTCGCCCGGGTCCACGCTACAAGCGCGCCTGGGGTTGGTTTGCGGAGCCGCCGCCCCGGGGTCGTTCAAGGATGCTTCCAGGCTACACGCGGCCGTAGCTGGCTCAGGCGTATCGACCAAGTTAGGTTTTAAGACCGAACTAGAGACCGAGGTCGTCCCAGTGGCGGGGTTTCATGCTTCCGAAGTTAGGGTGTCGGGGCTCGTGGGCCCTTCAAGGAGGGCAGAGGTCTTTGTCAAAACAAGATCTCCCCGGGAGTTGGCGGTGAACTCTAGGTTCCCGAACCTGACTTCCAGACCGGGGGCAAAACTTCCGATCTGGCCAAGGCGGCCGGCGGGATCGGCATGAAGCATGATGCTTCCGAAAGCGAAGATCTGACCAGGAACGAAGACGTCCTTGTTACAGACTTCATCGCCAATGATTAAGCGAGCCATCGATCCTTTGGCGATTCACAGCGGAACTCTCAATGAAAGTACCAATGTCGGTGTCAAAACTGGCAGATCTCGGGTAGGGGGTCCCGAACTATGAATCTAGGATCGATGGTTAATAGGGGACGAAGGAAATGGTGTTTACCCATGTTCGGGCCCTCGTGAGGAGGTAAAACCCAATGTCCTGCTTGATTGTATTGATGAGTATGATGGTTACAGAGTTAATCTACCTCGAGATCAAATGAGCTAAACCCTAGATGAGTCGACTTGTCCTTCTACGAACTAAGCCCCCCAGGTTTATATAGACACCAGGGGTACCTCGGCTTACACATGTTAGGTTTCCATCCGGGCGTAGATACGCCCATTCTCTCTCTCTAGTCTTGGAGGTCACGCCAAGTCTTTGGGGCCTTTCCTTCCGAACACGGGATTGTTCTGTAGTTCGGCCTTCTAGTAATTGCCACAGAGCGGCCCACCGTGTTGGCCCACCAGAGATGAACCAATGGCCCGAGGACCCCTTAGTCCCGGACTCCCTCAGTTTGGAAGGAACTTGGTCTTGAGGCGAGTGTGACATCCATGGCGACACAGATCAAGTTCTTTAATACTTGATGAGATTATATGTTCAAACCTACCAGTGGTGTACCATTCCCCGTTGAAAATGCAGTGGAGCTGGCAATAGTTGCGTGTTGGTATATTTGGTGGGAAAGACGTCAGGTATCTCACGGTGAAAATATTGGTACGCCAGCACGATCGGCATTACAAATCAGAGGCATTGTGACAAACTGGGTACTAGATAAGAAGCTTACACCACCTTGACAGGCTAGCTGGTCCAGGGCGGCGACATGCTGCATAAAACTTAATGTCGGCGCTTCTACCATGCGGACTCATGTGCAGGTGCATGCGGTGCAATCTTACGTGACTCTAAGGGAGGATTTGTGGCTGCAACGATGGAATTTAAACAACACGCTCTTGACGCTGCCACAATGGAGGCCTTTGCATTGTTATTGGGTCTAAGACTAGCAGAAGAGCTTGACATTTTTTGATTTCTATTGAGAGCGATTCTACGGAGATTGTTCAAGCTATTCAGAATCCGTCTGTCTACCGGGCGTCCGGAACAGTTATTACTGATGATTGTCGAAAGTTGTTGAGTTCTTTCGACAAGGCGACTATAAATCATTGTGTGCGAGAGGTTAATGAATGCGCTTATGCTATTGCACCTTCTAGTTTTATGGGGCATGAATCAGGGGTGTGCTTGATAAACCTCCAGATTTCTTGGGTCCTCTTATTGTAAAAGACATGATTATTAATTAAATAAAGTTGTCGAAGTTCAAAAAAAAGGAGGAAGGTGAAACTTCCCTCCGGCACAGGCTCGGATGACGTGTGTTTCAAATCAGCTCCCACATCTTCCAAATATGAGGCTCAACATTGAGCACCCTTTGTAAAATATGACGACTCGAAGCCATATGACGACTATATTTGAGTGTCATTTTGGCTCAAAATCACAATATTAGGGTCAGGCCAAAATGACAACTCTGCTAGAGTTGCTCTAACCAAATTGTAACATACTCCATGTCCCATGGAGTTTACACTAATCACCCATTTGCTCCCTTTTACCTTCTCGATAAAGTTCTTGTAATTCTACAAATCTTTACAAGACCATACCCTACTCGCATCAGTATCTTGCAATATTGTGACAAGATCACAGAAGACTAGGGCATCAATTTTCATCACCTTAGCCAAGTTTGGAAAATGAATTTGTGTCAGAGATAGACAAGCAGATAAAAGCCCATATATGGTAATAATAAACAGTCAACTGATTATTTGAGTTAATTAACTGCAACTCTATTCACATACACAAACATCAGTTCCTTTGTGAAAAAATCCAGTCCTGTTAATCGGGTATAACCTAAACACACACTGCTCCGGTGAAAACCCAGCTCACAGATGAGGGCTATGGGTTTTGAACGGCAGGACACAAGAGTAAGTGACATACTTTACACTGTCAACAAGGACTACAACAAATATACGAGACAACGACTTCGAAGAGATCCTCCCATCGGCGTCCACTCTTGGGTCTGCCAGGACAGAGACCACCACGGATGAGGCCGGCTTGTTTCCAGCAAAGCTCTCGTTCTTGGGGTGCGCTTTGAGGTGATCAGTGTGGTTGGAGGTTGAACCTTTTAGGGGAATGGCCATGGAATGTAAAATCCTTCTGTTCTTGACCTTATGGGACTGACTGGAGGGGAGGTTCTCTGTGGAGTCATGTGATGCGTTGGGCATAGCACTGGAGTACACAGGAACAATGGTTGTCGGCGATATATCGAACTGGAACACTTCGGTCAGTTCGGTGCACATTCCAGAGCTCAACATAGGACCTGAAAAACAATAGGAAGGAATAATTTTCAGCAAATGAAGGAAGAAACTACTTACATTAACAGTGTACAACTAAATTCAACTGTTGAAAAGCAACTGAGATAGCACGCACTTCTTCCTACAGGATCACATTGCCACTGAGATAACTGTACAATGGCAACCGAGATAGCACATCACATTGCCACTCAATTCGGTGTCACAACTACATACTACACGGAAACGGCAGAACTTGAGCAAACTAACAAAAAACATGCTATTGGTACAGTCAATTAGATGCTCTATCAAGCCCAGCTAATCATTTTACACTAGATTTCGTCAGACTATCTCTGGAGCTTTCACAAATTTATAATAACGTAATAGTCCACAAACCACCATGCTGTATGTTAAAAGCCACAATCATCAGCAAATGAAGGAACAGACTAGTTGCAGTAACTAACTGAGGTTAATTACAGGTTTAATTGAATTCAACTGAAAAAAGGCGACTGGGTAGCACCTATTTCCCTACAGGAATAAATCCTAATGTCAAGCTACAATTTGGTTTTCTAGAAATTTTCTACAAATACATGCTCTGTCATGTCCAACTAAGCATTTTACATTGGGTTAGTCAAATTAGCAATAAAGTTCATAGGGACATGCTAAATTTATATATGCTGCATCAGTCCACAAGTAATATTGGATGTTAACATGCATACTGATACTGCATACATGCACGAGCACATGTCGTATAATATGCTGCATTAGCAATTGTTGCAACTGCAGAAGGCAATAATACACCAAACATAAACTCTTGGAATGCGTTCATTGATCAAGTGACACACTCATATAAGACCATGATAGCCTCGCTGTCCATACTTCACATGGTAGCCATTTTTTAAGTTGTCTACTGATCGGAACAGAGGCATCCACTAGATAATATTTCCAGAAAACTGCCACCCTTATGTTGGCTAAGTTACTTGCGAACATCAAAACACTACTCGTATCTATTAGGAAGTTGCATCAGCTAGTGACTGCTATATTCGTATCAAGGTCAGAGCATGATAACAAGTATAAAACCAAAGTATGATAACAAGTATAAAACCGACATGGCACATAAGTATAAGTGATTTGTTTTTCAAATCTAAAGCAGTATGCAACTTTTTGTAGCATCCTTACCTGACATTGCTTCACTAAACCATTGTGGCAGTAATTCATCATCCTCTCTGTATATGCTTCCATCTCCAGGAGGTAAAGCCATCAGTTTATTTTTTATTGCTTTAGCAGATTCCATGACTTCTCCAGAGTTCAATTGAGCCACATGGCCAGGAATTGCCAGACTAGTGTCTTCTTGTCCTTGGTTACATGAACTCTTCCCATCAGAGTGACACATACGTGAAGAAGCTTTCTCACTCGCAACAACAGACTGGATAACCAGATTTCCATTGATCTTGACATGCTTCCCATTCCTCGGAATATACAACAACGCCGGGAGCTCCTCACTTGAATTATGTGGCAACTTCGAATCAACACCTTCCGAGACACTATCTCTAGGCCCATCAACAGCCAGAACCCTCCCATGACGTGATTGCGATGGACCAAGAACAATTCCTTCTCGAGAATCAACCGCTCCATACATCCGATTTACCGCAGGAACCAAACACCCGCAGAGCATCATCAGGAACAATAATCCAAGGAGGCTGACACTGGCAACCTTCTTGGTCTTCCTAGACTTCTTGGCCGGTGGCTCTGCGGCAGCCGGCACAGGCTGCTTGGTTTTCAGCCGAGGTATCGGCATGAGCGGCACTTGGGAGCCGCGCGCTCCCATCGCATAAGCCGGGTGCATCCATGGCGGCGGCAAAGGGTACAATCCAGGGTACATCGGCAGCGGCGGCGGGACGCCTGGGCCACCGGCGCCAGCCAGTTGCTGCTTGAGAGCGGCGTTCTCGGCGGTGACGCAGGAGATCCTGGTGGAGAGGTCGGCGATGGTGGCCTGCATGGCCTTCACCTTGCCCTCCAGCTCCTCCACGTACTGCTTCTTCCTCTGCCGCGACAGGTGCGCGCTCTCCCGGTTGCGCACCAGCCGCGCACGCCGCTTGACGTCCTCATCCCCTCCATCCCTAGCCTTGCCGTCGCTCCCTGCGCTCGCGCTCCTCGAAGACGTCTCCGAGGACTCGTCGTTCTTCAGTCCGCCCTCCGCGCCGGCGCCGACACCGGAGGAGGAGGAGTCTCCTCCCCCGCCCGGCGACCCGGCCGAGGAGGAGGACGTGGCGAGCGGCGGCGGGGGCGAGGGGAGCTGCACGTCGTCGGTGGGGAGGAGGTCGAGGTCGAGGTCGAGGTCGAAGTCGAAGTCGATGTCCAGATCGTCGAGATCGAAGCCGTCCAGCCCGAAGGCGTCGTCCCCGACCCCGACGGGGCCGTGCGGGAACTCCGGCAGGTCGTCGGGGAAGGGCAGGTCCGCGAAGGGGGATGCCTCCGCGATGGCCATGGCGCGGGATCCGGTCACGGCGAGCGCATGCGCGGTCGGTCGGGGTTCGAGATCTCACGCGGCGCGGTCGCCGTAGCGTGCAGGGTTTGCGATGTGGGGTGGAAGGACCAGAAGTTGGGGGATTCGGTCGGAGTCGCTGGTCGCCTCGCCCCTTTGGCGTCGTGGAGACGAACCGGGCCCGCCGTGCGCGGCCGCGTGGGGGCGGTGCGGGCAAGGTCAGACGCGAGAGGCGAGAGTGCGAGACGCGTCTGGAACGTTCTCCGGGCCTCCGTGATGGGCCTACCTGGGCCTGAAGCAGCCTGTTGGGGTTACACCATGGCATGGGCTGGGTTCGTGAACGGGCTGGGATTACTTTTGTTTTGTAGGGTACTACTACTAGAGAGGGAAGGCCCAGGTGAAGCGGCGACCAGGCAGAGGGGAATGGCGACGACACTGGCGGGCCGCCGCCTGCTCCTGCTGCGGCGATGCGCGGGCGGCCGGCGGCTGCTGGGCACGGCGGCGGAGGCGTCTCCGGGGCCGGGCGGGGAGGAGGCGGGGGGCGAGGCGATCTACGTGAGGAAGCCGTCGTCCGCGGCGACGCGGGACGAGACCTCGGTGGCGATGCCCATGTCGTTCATGACGGGGTCCGTAGTGGGGAAGCGCTTCTACCGCGACGCCACCGTGCGCCGCGCCGACGACGGGAATGGGTGGACGGTCATGCTCGACTACCGCACCCTCAAGACGCCCGCGAAGCGCCCGCTCAAGCTGCACTCGCGCACGCTCGCCATGGCCGTCGCCGCCGAGTGGGAGTACCAGGTCCTGATGCCTCTCCTCCTCTGCCACCCTTCCTGTGCTGTTGTTTGGTTGACCTCGAGTGTGAGACTGTACTTCAGTTTGAGAGGGTAGGGTTCCGTATTATGGTTTGTATGGATGTCTCATGTCTGCTCACAACTTACTGTAGAAATGAGCAAAATGGCTCGAATGAAATGGTATGGTTAGCGGTTAGTTTGACCCTGGTCTCGCCAATTTAACTGGTCCGGAGCAGTAGTGAATCATGTGAGGATTTAGTGACCATTTCATTCTATTTTACATTTCCAATGTATTGAATCTAGGTTTTCATCATACTATTTAGTGCCACGACTGAATTGTTCTTAATATTCTCGTTTCTTCCCCTTTATTGTGTCATGAGCAGTTCTAAATGACCAAAAATGGTCGTTTGGCCATGAGTAGAAGGAAACAAGTAAACAGTACTCAGAAGATTTTTTTTTTTTACTCAGAAGTCAGAATGCAGTCCATCAGCATGGATCTGTTGCCTTTATGCATGACGGGTAGTTCATTGCCTTCTGTGGAGAATAGAGCACTTCAGAGTTGAAGGAGAATAGAGCGCTTTAGAGTTGAATTTGTCCCTCCGATCTCTAGAGAGGCAAAAGAGGTTGAAAATGAAACTAAAGCAAAAATCAATATGGCGGATGAAATCGCACAATATAAGTTGGTTTTGACATGTTTTTGTTAATTCACTCTTTTTTGTGCCATGAGCAGTTGTAAAATGCCTGTATGGTTATCTGGGAAGAAAGTAAAAAAGGGTACAAATATCAGTGCTTACATTATAGTCTGTTGGTGTAGGTAAGTTGCATTTATGCAGAATGCGCAGTTCATTGCGTACTGTGGGGAATGTAGAGTATAATTGGTTTGGTGTCAAAAACTGGTAGCAAACCAGTTATGCTCATAACACATTTTAGAGTTGAATGTTCATTTTTGATCTCCACAGAGGCAATAGAGGTTGAAAATGAAATCAAGCCTCAATATGGCCAATGAAGTCGCACAATATAATATAAGTTGGTATTCACATGTTTGTTACTTTGCTCTTTTTTGTGTCATTAGCAGTTCTAAAATGCCTGTATGGTTGTTCGGCAAGAAAGTAAAAAAGGAAACAAATATCAGTGTTTGCAATATAATCTGTTGGCGTAGGTTAGTTGTGTTTATGCGGAATGTGCATTTCATTGCCTTCTTTGGAAAATAGAGCACATTATAGTCTTCTGATCTCTAGAGGCAGAGAGGTTGAAAATGAACATTGCCAGTTCCTCCAATAAAATTGAAACAAGGCCCGATATGGCCGATGTACCCTCAGTATGTCATCTCTTATACACATCCATAGATTGTACACATATGCTGCAATGGCTGAATTTAAGGAGAACTAGTGGTTTGATAGTTTTTACTTAGTTGAGCGAATCTATGTTTTTGCCTGTCTGAGTTGCAGCTTCAAATGGTCCCCACTACAACTTATAACTTACAAGTTTCTAGAGTTGTTACAATTTAGAACAACTTGCTATTTTTGGTCTGCTGCTCATCTACCACCCTGTAGGAATGCGGGATTATATCTGAAATAACTTTTATGCAAAAAAATACTTTTGTGTATTTAATTCCCTAGTTTCTAGATCAGTGGGCACTGGTACTGAAAGCTCCTTATTGTCATAGGAACAAGATGGAATCAGGCCTTTTACGATGCCTCTTATGAAGCTTGCTTGTACTGCACTGGAGAGAGTTCCGCTGACACGGACGAAAATAATTACCAATTTGATGCAAAAATTCCATCAAGATTTGGTATTTTGCCGCTCACCTGCCGATGATGAACTTACGAAAGGAGTCTATGGTAATTTGCCAAATTTTGTTCTCATAAGTTGGTGCAGTTATTGTGCTCCAACATGAATGAACTGGTTTCAGGCTACTTAGATCCATATAATTAAATTGCTGTTGCTCTCTGTCATTTGTCCCTCAATATTATTTTCATGCTTCCTTATTTTTGTGTGCAGAAAAACAGAAGCAGAAAATTGACCCAATACTGGACTGGGTCAACACTGAGTTTGGGTTCAAGCCTGTTGTGTACACAAGTTTTTTAGGAGGGAAGCAGGATGAGCGGCTAGCTAAGGCTGTAGAAACCGTTCTGAAGGAGGCAAATGATTGCGAGCTAGCATCTATTGATGCTATGGCTGCAGCAGCCCATTCCTTGGTAATCCCTCTCGCAATCTTTAGAGGAAGGCTGGGAGTTGATGAATCCATTGAGCTGATCAGACTTGAAGAAGATCACCAGGTGTGATATTGTAACCACTTCATTTCTTTACTTTGACCCCTTGTTTTTTTTCCTCCCGTTTCCTTTTTGTCTTATGGTCTTTATTCTTGAATAACCCCAGGTCGATCGATGGGGACTGGTTGAAGGAGGCCATGATGTTGATATTGCTGATCTTAAAGTCCAAATGTCATCAGCTGTTGTGTTCCTTCAACTTTCATGGCTGAAGTAAAACATTTTCAGCGATAATCTACGGAATGGTTTCTCCCTTTTGTTGTTTGTTTTTTGTGGTTGTATCATGAAGAGCTGTGGAATAATAATTAGCCGTAGATGGTTAAGAAAGAACAAAGTAATGTTACTCAACCGCTGCTAACGTTGAACTTTTTCTTAAATGGAGCTCACTATATTATGTTAGTAAGGATGTATGAAAACCTCAAATCCTTTTGTATTCCTGTGATCTCTGGTTGTGTAGGTAAAAGTGCTACTCTCGGCTTTTGACAATGTATCACAATTGCCACTCTGGAAATTTTGTTTATGCCACGGAATGCCAATTACGATAATTGTCAAAAACTAAGAGTGGCAAAGTGAAATGTCAAAATCTCGAGTGGCAAAAACAATTTTTTTCCCTTTTTAACCGGTGTGATGAAGAGTGCAGTATGAGAAATTTTGTGGGAAATAAATTTTGCAATCAGTGGAATTGATGCTATTTGTCCACCGTTGCATTGTCTCAACAACACTACCTTTTGTGCCCATGCTGTACCAAATAACTGCCAATTTATGAATGTAAAACACCATAGCACATTCCATCTTCCAGTTTATTACTCCCTCCGTCCCAAAATAAGCTTAGTACAACTTTGTACTAGAGCTAGTATAAAGTTGAGACATTTATTTTGGGACAGAGGGAGTATATAATATGTAGTAGTAATAAATAGTTGATGTGAACTGAAAACTGAAATGCGTGTGAAGTCTGATAACCCCATGCTACTACGGCTGGTGTGCCATGGCTCTCAGCTTGTCCAGAAGGTGCGTGCTGTGTACCCAATAGTTACTGATGAAGGAACACCATACGATCTACTCCCTCCGTTCCTAAATACTCCCTCCGTCTGGAATTACTTGTCATCAAAATGAAAAGAAATGGATGTATCTAGAACTAAAATTCGTCTAGATACATCCATTTGCATGACAAGTAATTCCGAACGGAGGGAGTGTAAGTGTTTGTAGAGATTCCACTAATGACTACATGTGGTGTAAAATGAATGAATCTACATTTTAAAATATGTCTATGTACATTCATATGTAGTTCGTAGTGATACCTTTAAAAAGACTTATATTTAGAAACAGAAGGAGTACTTGGTGTGTAACAACTTGACGTGGCTGGGCATGGCTGCTTCTTTTCTTCCTACCAACGCCGATAGCCGTGCGACAGCCGTCCCTGATGCACGCGGCTGGCTGGTTTTTATTCTTGAATAAACCCAGGTCGATCGATGGGGCCTGGTTGAAGGAGGCCATGATGTTGATATTGCTGATCTTAAAGTCCAGATGACAGATGTCATCGGCTGTTGTGTTCCTTCAACTCTCATGGCTGAAGTAAAAGCTTTCCGTCGGTATTGTACGGAATGGTTTCTGCCCTTTTGTTGTTTCTTCTTTGAGCTTGTGATCATGAAGAGTTGTAGAATAATAATTAGCCGCATATGGTTAAGAGAAAACAAAGTACCTGTATTCAACCGGCGCTGATGTTGAACTTTTTCTGATTAAAAGTGCAATCAATAGCAGGATATTGGTTCGGTGCGACGAAGAGTGCATGAGTACATTTTGCAGCCAGCAGAAATGCTGCTATCTTCTCCGGTGCTGCATCGTCAGTCGAGTTTATATGAGATGTAGTGATAAATTGTTGATGTGAACTGAAACCTGGAACGAGTGCGAAGTCTAGATAACCCGATGCTGCGGCCGGTGTGCCATGGCTTTCAGTTTCAGGTTTTCCCAGAAGGTGTGCACGTCGTCGTACTAGCTATCGACGTGAAAGAACATTGAATGGTCAACGGGTATGGGAAAGTCTTCATTTCCTTGGGTCACCGGCAGCCCAGCCCGGCATCACCGGGTCAGGCCTCGCCATGGCGCCTTCGTCTCCGTCTCAGGTTTACGCATCGCCTCAGCCCTCACCTGTCAAAAAGAAAAAGGAAAAATCGATCGATGCGTTTGCCATTTTTTCAGCCAACTTACCGATAGCAAACACGTTTACCAACACGCAGCACGCCATGCGTCCCGGATGCACGCAGCCTTACACACGCATCAGCCGGATAGCAAACTGGTTGTAGTTGCGTCGTTTACAGCGGAATTCCACGGCAATTCCTCGTGGTTTAACGTGCAACGCCACTGGCCACTGGAGCTGGCCCAGACGTCCACGCACACCCACCACAATAACTTGGGAGCAGAGTCCGCGACGGCGACCGGCCGGGCATGGATCGGAGACGGAGTCCACCGCCCATCTACATATAGCACGTGTTTGGTTGTAATCTCCAAAAATTCCTGCATTGCATACTTGTCTCATTTCAACCTGGTTAAACGAAAATATACAAATAATAATAATAATAATAATAATAATAATAATAATAATTGCAATTAGTTTCGTTGGCCGCATCGAGCCTGCCTGCATTTGGGATCGGTTTTGACATGGTATTTGTTGTCCTGCACTAGCTTGGTACATGTAACTACACCGTGTTTGGTTTTTTTTTTTTGAGAATAACAGAACTTCATTGATTACTGAACATCACAACACAGGTCGTCCCTGATACAGTCTGGAACCACACCTAGATAAAAAAGATTAGCAGAATGCTCACAACTACTAGCTAGTTTGTGTGCTGCTACATTCATACCACGCCTGACATGTAAGAAAGAACATTGAGTAAACCCAGACGCGAGAGACTTGATGTCCGAGACAACAACGCCCACTCTTGATCGATCTTGAGCCATGGACTTGATTCTGTTCACCATGGAGAGGCAATCAGATGCCAAAACAATTGATGTACAACCTTCAGATCGACAAACCTCAAGAGCACGTCGAATGGCAAGCGCCTCAGCCAACTCAGGTTCAGAGAAGCCTAGAAGCTGTTCGCTGCCAGCAAACATGCACTCCCCAAGATGATTCCGAGCCACAAAACCCATGCCCATCCGCTGGATAGATGGAAACAACGCCGCATCAACATTCACAGCCACCAAACCAGCAGGTGGCGGAGTCCAAATAAGAGTTGAAGAAGAAGACTCACGCCTGGGATCAGGTTTAGGCTTAGAACAATGCTGCACCACCATACGGACATAGGCACGAATTTTTGAAGCAGTTCTAGCAGGATGCACATCAGTACCATTATTACGTACCTCATTTCTAGCTTCCCAGATATGCCATAGAGTGATAGCCAAGACAGTAGCTTGAATCTTCGAAGCATGAGCCAGGAAGTCGAACATCCATTGACGGCCATTAACCATGTCTTTTCGGCACAGCCTGACACTGAACTCCTCTTTAACCCCTTTCCAAACTGAACGGGCGAAGGGACACAGCAGGAAGAGATGCTCCACACGTTCAGTCCGGTTACAGAAGAAACAACCATCATCAGCAGGAATGTGTCGCCTCACCAGCTGGAAACCTGTAGGCAAACAATCATGCACGAAACGCCACAAGACAATTTTCATTTTGTTTGGACAATTGACTGACCAAAGGGCCTTCCACTCCTTTTCTTGCATGTGCAGATTGGAAGCCAGACCCATGCCCTTCCCACTTGAAGAAGAGAAGAAGCATTCACTTCTAGTAAGATTATAGCCAGACTTCACCGAGTAAATGCCATGCTTGTCATGAGGCCACGACAGGAAGTCATCTCCCCCAAAACGACTTATGGGGACTTGTAGAATTTGTTCCGCAATAGGATCAGCAAAGAAGCTTTGCACAAGGTCTTCGTCCCAAATCACCAATGACTCAGCCAAAAAGAACTGAACTGTAGTTGCGTCTGGAATAGGAAGAATTGGGTTGAAAGTTCCAGGAGGGAAACCTGGAATCCAATGGTCTTCCATAACCTTGATCCGGGTGCCATTTCCCACACCCCAACGAGCCCCCTTCTGAATCAGTTCACGTCCGAAAAGCAAACTGCGCCAGGTGAAGGAAGATGATCTTGGTTTGGGGGCATTCCAAAAACATCCATCCGGGAAGTAGCGTCCCTTTAAGACTCTCGAACACAAACAGCCGGGTTCGGTCAAGAGACGCCAACACTGACGCGCTAGCATCGCCTGGTTGAAAAGCACCAAGTCGTGGAAGCTCATTCCACCAAGGAACTTTGGGGTCGAAAGCCACTCCCAAGAACGCCAATGCATTTTTTGACGGCCATCTTCGACACCCCACCAGTGGTTGGCGATGTAGGTCTTCATTTGCTCGCAAATGGAGATAGGCAATTGGAAGCAACTCATCACATAGTTAGGGATGGCCTGTGCTACAGATTTCAGAAAAAATTCCTTTCCAGCCCGCGACATCGGCCTATCATTGCAGCCATTGATCCTTTTCCAAACCCGGCCCGGTAAGAAACTGAAGGAGTTGGTGGCTGCTCGACCAATCTCAGTGGGCATACCGAGATAAGAGTCATGGAGAATTTCGTTGTCAACCCCAAGGCACCCTTTTACAGTTTCTTTGACACCATCAGGGCAGTGCTTCCCAAAGAAAATCGAAGACTTGAGCAAGTTGATCCTTTGCCCAGAGGCCTCACAATATTGATGGAGAGCAGAATTCAGAGCCTCCACACTTCTGTTATCACTGCGTGCAAAGAAGATGCTATCATCTGCAAAAAGCAAGTGAGATATGGGGGGGCCTTGCATACCATTTTGAATTCCTTGTAGCTCGCCAAGGCTCTCCCTCCTTTGCAGTAATCCAGACAAACCTTCCGTACACAGCAAGAACAGGTATTGGCTGATGGGGTCTCCTTGGTGGAGCCCCCTGGACGGCACCACGGCAGAAGTGAGTTCACCATTCACCTTCACCGCATATCTTGCCGAGGTAACGCAGCGCATCACAGTTTGTATCCAAACAGGAGCAAAACCCAACTTCTGGAGGCACCCATGGAGGTATGACCACTCGATGCGGTCATACGCCTTCATCATATCCACTTTGAGGGCAAAGAAAGGCCTCTTGGAATGTTGTTTCCGAACAATATGCAAACATTCATAAGCAACGAGCACACTGTCCGTGATCAAGCGGCCCGGCACGAAAGCACTTTGGAACTCCGAGACAATGTCAGTTAGAAAAACCTTCAGTCTATTAGCGAGAACGTTAGATGCAAGTTTGTACAAGACATTGCACAGGCTAATAGGGCGGAATTTGGAGAGGTGCTGGGCATTCTGAACCTTTGGGATTAAGACAATGATTGAGTCACAAAGTCCTTCAGGTAGAGCCTCACCACTCAAGAAAGAGCGAATTGCATCGCGAATATCATGCTGGATCAGATCCCAGTGAATTTGATAGAACATGGCTGGCAGCCCATCTGGCCCAGGAGCCTTCGTGGGTCCCATCTGGAAGAGAGCCACCTTGATCTCCTCATTACTATATGGTTTGCACAGCTCGGCATTCATGTGGTCATCCACCTTCCTCGGGATAGCGTCCAACACCCTTTCCATTGAGGTGCAGTTTTCAGCAGAGAAGAGATCCTCATAAAAATCATGTACCATCTTTTTCAACCCAACCTGAGAAACACACTTGGAGCCATCCTCCCGCACAAGAGCCTTGATACGGTTGGTGCGTCGTCGTGCAGAGGCCCGAGCATGGAAGAACTCAGTATTGCGGTCTCCCTCACGGAGCCAGTCGATCCGGGCCCGTTGTCGAGCCATGATGTGACACCCTGGATTTTGGCTACAGTGATCATTGTAATTAAGCACAGTGATGACCATGATCAGTGCTTAATCATTTTGCTAAATAGAATATGATCAAGTTGAAAATCATATCTCAATTCAAATTCCACTTTAAAAGGGCATTGAATTTTATTGTGATAAAATAAGTTTGCAAACAACAAGGGAAAAATGTTGCACACTTGTGATAAATCACAAAACAAATGGTGTAAAGGAAAACAACATCACCTTGATGTTGGTGTGGACCCCACCTTGCAAAACAGAGCCCAAATGCAATTTAAAAGCACTTTTGAATTCAAGATTATTTCAAACAGTTTCCAAAAATGCCCAAACTTTTTGTGGCCACACTTAATAATGCAGGGTATTAATTGGACCAAGTTACACATTTTTGCCATAGGAAACTATTGCTAAAAATAAATAAAAACAGAAAAACAGAAAACAAAAATAGAAAAAAAGGAAAAGAGGCCCAGTGTGCCTGGGCCTAAGTCCACAGGACGGCCCAGCCCACTCCCCACATCGTCTCCCTCCTCTGTTCACCGCCCGCGCCGCTGTCGCCGCGCCAGGCCCCCCTCTCCTCTGCTAGACAGCGAGCCGCCCGCGCCCGCTCCTGGTCGAATAAGACCCCCCCCCCCCGCACCCCTCTGGCGAACCCTAGCCGCCCCATTCGCCCCTCTCCTTCGTTCCCCACCTCGACCGAGCGCCGCCATGGACGGCCACGGCTGAACCGCGCGGCCACCGCCACCTTTTCGCCTCGCTGACGTGCCCACACGCCTCCCCGTCGTCGACTACCCCTCCTCCGCCTCTCAACCGCAGCCGGGAGGCCTCACCGACGACGCCATCCTCTTCTCCCTCCTCAGATCGCCGCCGCACGCCGTCGCCGATTTCGTCGTCGTCGAGCCTCCCCCGCGCACACTTTGCACCTCTGCAGGGCCGCTGTAAGCCACAACGTCGATCCCCCCTCTCCCCGCTCTCTCTCCGTAGCCGTAGACACCGCCCCCGTCATACCCGAACGCGCCACCGCGTGAGCTCATCGCCGGCGTAGCCATGGCGACCATGGGGTCCCGTGCGTGCCACCAACGCGCTCGCCGCGTTGCGTAGGGTCGCCCTGGCCTTTTAGTTCGCTCGCTACCGCGCCGTAGCGCCGCCCCCGTCGCACGCCCGCAACCGTCGCCGCCCGACGTCGTCGCCGGTGACCATTCCGGCCACCCCCGCCGCCGTGCTCCCCACCATCGGACGCGGCGCGAAGAGGCCGTTCCAGAGAGCCTGGCCGCGCTCGTTTTGGTCCACTGCAACGCAATTCAGAGCTCGTCGGAGCTCGCCGTCGCGCTCGGACTCGCCGGAGCGCGTCTCCGACGCCGTCCGCCGACGTGGCCACCTGGGGCCCACCCCCAGTGTCACTGCCCGTGGGCCCCCTGGCCCCAATTGACCAGTTGACCGCGGTCAACTGGCTGACTGGGCAGTGCCCAGTCACTGACATGTGGGGCCCCACCCCCCCGTGTCTATGACATGTGGGCCCCTGCCCCTTTTAGTTAATTAAACTGTTAAATAGTTAGTTAATTAATTAAAACACTAATCTGTCACTGACAATGGGGCCCACCCGCTAATTAATCCTAAGTAGTTTAAATAAAATTTAATTAAGAACTGTCTCACTGACCAGTGGGGTCCACTGGTCAGGTTTGACCAGGTCAACTGCACTGTTGACTGCCGACGCCAGCTATACATCATGATGACGTCATCATTTACTATTCTGGATAATGTTGATTTAAATAAATAAAATAAATTCTAGAAAATGTTTAAAACTTTAGAAAATCATATCTTTTAAACCGTAGCTCAGATCGAAAAACTTTATATATGAAAGTTGCTCAGAACGACGAGACGAATCCGACTACGCTGTCCGTTCATCTGTCACATGCTCCTAGCATGATGAACATGGACATTTAGCATTAGGATCATCTGTTCGGTAATAGCCAGAGACCCGGAAAATATCGTCAGATATTCTTCCGACCCGTCTGCGACGTGTAGTACTACGTTAGTGCATGCCTAGGTCTGCATATTGCCATGTCATGCATCGTGTTGCATCTGTGCTTTGTATTTATTGTTTCTCCCCCCCCCTCTTCCCTCCGGTAGACCCCGAGACTTACAGTGCTGCCGGGTACGACTACACCGTTGACGATCAGCCTTTTGCAGCAGAGCAGCAAGGCAAGCAACCCCCCTTGAGCATTCCGATATCGCCCATTTTTCCCCTCTTATTCTTGCATTAGATTTTGCTACTGTATTAGCTAGCTCCTATTCTGATGCAAAGCCTGTTTTGATAAACTGTTACTATACCTGCAATCATACCAACTGCTTAGTATAGGTTGATCAGTGAATCCCCAGTGACCCCCCTAGTCCCAGTTGCCCCTGCTTCTTCATCGATGACCCGACGACTTGAAGACTCGAAGACTCAGTCAACCGACCGACAAGCCAGGCCCCTCACATCACCGCACCCCCCTTAGTTGTATGACTCTGCAGCGCTACTATCGAGTACCGAGGGTGACACCTCATGAAGTACTCATGATGCTAGTTCTATAGTGCAGCTAGTCGGTCGTGGTTATCGAGGGTGATTCCTCCTTCACCACTCCCGACGATGACTCTGTCGTGCAACCCCTCAAGTGTGGGACCCTCGAGAGTGATTCCTCTAAGTCCACCTTGACGGTTTCATCGAGCGGGACCCTTTGAGGGTGATTCCTCAGGTTCCGTCTTGATGTTTTATACACACAGTTACTTTAACTTGACATTATTTACACGTGAAAGACGGGACTGGAGGGACAGGCGGTACCACCCTGGTTGAGGTTGACTTGAGTTCCCGACAGTCTTGAGACGGGTCGGCCCCAAGGGTACCCGTGTGTGAGATGTGGTGGGATGCGCCGGTAAGGCATCCAAAGGGTTATGTTGAGGCGTGGACGGGCAGGAGAGGCCCTTGCCACACATCCTCGAGTCGGGGTGACGGGACCGCACTTTATGGGTCGCGCTTGTCCCGCATTAATAAAATGCTAATGGTTTGGGTATTTGATCTGAGTTGGGTCGTTGGCCTTTTTACGCACCAAACCATCGCGTGGGAGAAGTTATGGGTACTCAGCGTCGTTATATCAGCCGAAGCTCTTCGGACGTCAGCAATGGAGCGGCAGGCGCCGGATTGGACTGGACGGTACAGCTCTTGGACTGGAGTGTGCTAGGTCTGCTTTCGGCCGCGTTCGCATCGTGCAGGAGCGCGTAGGGCAAGTGGGCCCACGACCCCTGTGTGCTTAGGATTTAGACTGGCGGGCTGGCCTCTTCGTTGAGCCTAGGTGGGGCGACGACGTGCTGCTATCCCGAGGCCAGGCATGACCCAGGAAAGTGTGTTCGGCCGGAGGTGATCAGGCGTGTTGGAATTGCGGTGCACCCCTGCAGGGATGAATAATCTATTCGAATAGCCATGTCCACGGTAACAGGACGACTTGGAGTTGTACCTTGACCTTATACAACTATAATTGTGACTTTAAATTGAAATGAATGTTGGCTCCGAGATTGCTTTCTCGCAGGGAGTCGAGGAAGAATCTCTGGGCGTGGTTACTTAATAAAATTGCTACAATAATATGACTATATATGAGATACCAGTCTACTCTCTTCTACTGCTGCAAGATGTTGAAGATGCTAGTCTTCGATAGGACTAGGCCTTCTGAAAGGACGTGGATGTCGCCTAGAGGGGGGGGGGGTGAATAGGCACTTTAAAATAATTACGGTTTAGGCTTGAACAAATGCGGAATAAAACTATCGTTTAATTAGTCAAGCACAAAACCTAAAACAATTAGGCTCACCTATGTGCACCAACAACTTATGCTAAGCAAGATAGACAACTAAGTGATAGCAAGATATATAACAAGAAACAATATGGCTATCACAAAGTAAAGTGCATAAGTAAAGGGCTCGGGTAAGAGATAACCGAGGCACGTGGAGACGACGATGTATCCCGAAGTTCACACCCTTGCGGATGCTAATCTCCGTTCGGAGCGGTGTGGAGGCACAATGCTCCCCAAGAAGCCACTAGGGCCACCGTAATCTCCTCACGCCCTCGCACAATGCAAGATGCCGTGATTCCACTAAGGGACCCTTGAGGGCGGTCACCGAACCCGTACAAACTAGGTTGGGGCAATCTCCACAACTTAATTGGAGGCTCCCAACGACACCACGAAGCTTCACCACAATGGACTGTGGCTCCGAGGTGACCTCAAATGCTCGGGGCAATCTCCACAACCTAATTGGAGACCCCGACGCTTGCCCGGAGCTTTGCACCACAATGATTGAGCTCCGAGGCAACACAAGCCGTCTAGGGCGTCAAGGCACCCAAGAGGAACAAGCTCTAGGGTGCTCAAACACCCAAGAGTAATAAGCTTCTCAACTTCTCACTTCCACGTATCACCGTGGAGAACTCAAACCTATGCACCAAATGCAATGGCAAGGGCACACGGAGTGCCCAAGTCCTTCTCTCCCAAATCCCACCACAACAACAAATGTTATGGAGGAAATGAGAGGAAGAACGAAGAAGAACATGAAGAACTCCAAGATCTAGATCCAAGGGGTTCCCCTCACTTAGAGGAGAAAGTGATTGGTGAAAATGTGGATCTAGATCTCCTCTCTCTTTTCCCTCAAGAACTAGCAAGAATCATTGGAGGGATTGAGAGTTAGCAAGCTCTAAGAAGGTCAACAATGGGGGGCAAACTCGAGCTAAAGAGATAAGATGCATTGGGGAAGAAGACCCCCTTTTATAGGTGGGAGAAAATCCAACCGTTACCCCCAGCCCGCACACAAGCGGTAGTACCGCCCCTGGGAGCGGTACTACCGCCCACCAGCAGAACTAAGCAGCAATAGAAGGGGCGGCGGTAGTACCGCTTAGTACTACCGCCACTACTACCGCTACGGCGGTAGTACCGCTTAGTACTACCACCACTACTACCGCTGCGGCTGGAGGGCTGGCGCGGGACACCAGACAAGTGTCTGGAGCTGTCTGGTGCCTCGCGCGAGTTCCCCGAGCCACCCCACTTCCCCCCAGCGGTACTATCGCTGGCCAGGGCGGTAGTACCGGCTATAAGCGGTACTACCGTGCTGGCCAGAGCGGTACTACCGCGGGAGAGAAACAAAGAACCCAAGCAACCAGAAGGAACCAGTAAAACCAGAACTGCCATAACCTTCGCATATGAGCTCCGAATTGAGCAAACTCAAGCTTGTTGGATTCAGGACGACAAGAGCTATCCAACAACGACAGTATGAAAATGCCAATGATATAGAGATGTGAAACCTCTATGAATGAAGAACCGGCAAAAACTCCAACATCGAAAACATCATAGAAGATGCATATGTACTCCGTTTTCGATGAACTTGAGCTTGTCATGAGGCTGACCATAAGCTCAAGAACCCACATAAAGAAAAGCCAACCAAGAACCAAGAAATATGATGATGCCAAGAATGCAATGGTTTGAGCTCTCAACGAACGATACGATCAAGCTACTCACTTGAGAGCCCCCCTTGATAGTACGGCTATCGATCCTATAACCCGATCTCCCAACTACCATCATGAGACCGGTAAAATAGAAAACCCTATCAAGGTCAAACATTTGCCTTGCGCATAGTCCACTTGAGCTAGATGATGACGATCTTGTCCTTCTCAAGATGGACCACCTTTCTTGATTGCGCCGGCTCGATGAAGACTATTAGATTGCTCCCCCATACTCCACTACGGGTGAGCCACTCTTCGGTACATCTTCAAAAGTCCATTGTCACCACAATGGACGGCAAGCTTCAAGCATGATCTTTCCGTGATGCTTCACTTGAACTTGCACACCGCAACCTTGATGACGATCACCACTTGATGTCATCCTCCATGGGTTGTATGAGATCTTCCTCTTGACGCAAGCCCATGGAAACATACATAACCCCACAACGAACTCTCACGTAAACCATGGGTTAGTACACAAAGCGCAATGGACAATGCTTACCATACCATGGGATCACTTGATCCCTCTCGGTACATCTTGTACGCTTTGTATGTTGATCAACTTGATTCACTCTTTGACTTAGTCTTGATCAACCTTGTATCTTATCTTCTCTCTTCATAAAGATGATGTCTTGAAGGTAAACATGAATGCTCACACAATCTTATTCTTCAAGACATGCTTGCGATAAGCTCAACTCTCACATGACCAATCTTTGGATAAAACCTTGAATACCACCTTGGTCACCATATACACTCCTTGAATCCAACAGATGGACTTCAAGAAGTACCTATGGACAAATCCTTCGAATATAACTCAAGGCAACCATTAGTCCATAGGGGTGTCATCAATTACCAAAACCACACATGGAGAAATGTGCTCTTACACCTTCCCCCTATTCTTGCTTTCTACAGTCAGTCCAGATATAACCCCATTCCTTGATACTGATGCATACTTAGCATAGTTCTGATGTCAGTCTTGCGAGTACTTTGGATGAGTACTCACCGCTGCTTTGCTTTCTCTTTCCCCTCGATACGATTACCGCGTTCAGACGATGGAGCCCAGGAGATGGAGTACGCCGGAGACGACTACTACACCACCGTTGGAGCCTACTATTACATGGAGAGTGCCGACGCTTAGGAGTAGTTAGGAGGTTCCCAGGCAGGAGGCCTCGCCTCTTTCGATCCGTTGCTTATGTTTGTGCTAGCCTTCTTAAGGCAAAACTTGTCTAACTTATGTCTGTACTCAGATATTTTTTTGCTTCCGCTGACTCGTGCTTGTCGAGATTTGTATTCGAGCCCTCGAGGCCCCTGGCTTGTAATATGAAGCTGTATGACTTTAATTTGTGTCTAGTGTTGTGTTGTGATATCAATCAGTGAGTCCCTAATCTTGGTCGTACGCATTGCGTGTATGTTTAGCGTACTGTCAAAATTGGGGGCGTCACAAGTTGGTATCAGAGCCGACTGCCTGTAGGTAGCCCCCTTTCCAACTCCTTGGCCGAAGTTGAGTCTAGTCATTGAAAAACTTTTACTAACATTATTGTGTGGCTTACGGGCCCACATCTCAATCGGGTGGTATTAGGATCTTTTATTCCTCGTCTATACTCTGGGTTCTGATCTCTCTCCTCTTTCGGGTTAAAGATTTTGCTAACTCTAACTCTAGGTTCTCGTAACTTCTTCCTCCCGGAGAGCCCCTACTTCCAGATGATGGCATGATTCTATCGTTGTCCCCAACGTTGATGTAGCATATCGCTATGCCTCGTTGTTGTATCCCTCTACCGCGAGCCTGCGTGTCGCCTAGTTATCTAGGTTAATTTCATGCCGGACCTATCGTCTATTTCATAACGAACTTATGGTTTGTAATAGACCTATGTATGGATCGGTATGTTGAAATTCGAACTACTATGTCGTATCTATCGCACTTTCTTCTTAGTGCAATTTACTTCATGAATGGTTCTTTGTCTTTGCAATTATCCAATGCTAAACTACCACTATTAAAAATTTGACAGAATGGTTAGGCCAGCTGGTCGTGGTCGTGGTGCGCCTGAACCACCACCACCACCGGAATACATGGCTGGTATGACGGAACAGTTTGAACTGAATCGCCAGTTTATGCAAGGGCTTATGGACCAGTTCCCGAGGCCGAATATGAATCAGCAGCCAGCCCCAATGACTCTGCAAGACTTCATGCGTCTCAACCCTGCGATCTACCGCAGCTCAACTCAGCCGCTCGACGCAGATGACTGGCTCCGTGACATCACTTATGAGCTGGAGTCTTCAGGCGCCCCAGTGACTAGCTATGTCACCTTTGCCTCGTACTTTCTGAAGGGTCCCGCTGCTCAATGGTGGGACAGTCACAAGCGCTCACAGCCTGTTGGAACAATCATCACCTGGCAGGAATTCCAAGCTGCGTTCCGTGCTCGTCACATTCCCCAGGGACTGATGGATAAGAAGAAGCGTGAATTCCACAACCTAGTCTAGGGCAACAAGACTGTGGATGCTTATCAGCGGGAATTTCTGGACTTATCTCGCTATGCTGAAGAAGACGTTGCAACTGATGCTCATAGGCAGGAGAAGTTCCGTGAAGGCCTCCACCCAGACATCAAGCTGGCACTCCTTGTTCAAGACTTCGATAACTTTGCCACCTTGGTGAACAAGTCTATTCTAGTGGAAACAGGTCTGCAGGACTACAAGGACAGCAACAAGCGCAACCGTGACATGGGCTCATCTTCGGGCTCAGGAACTCAAAAGCGCAAGATCTGGATCCCCCACAACATGTACCATGCACCGCCTCCTGCTCCGAGGCCGTCCTATGCTGCACCTCGTCTGCCTCCACCACCACCTAGGCAGCCGAGGCTCCCAGCTCCGCCACCACGAGCTCCTGTTCCCCCTTCTCGTCCTGAGGATGGGCTGTGCTTCAAGTGTGGTCGTCCAGGACACCGTGCTAGAGAATGCAGGCAGAATCAGAAACAGCTTGCATTGCCTTCCAACCAGCCCCGCAACAACAATGCCGGACCTGCTTAGGGACGTGTTCAAGCTAACAATATTGATCTGAATGAAGTTCAAGACCAGCCTGCTACTGTGATGGGTACTCTTCTTGTTAACTTCGTACCAGCTTCTGTATTGTTTGATACAGGAGCATCACATTCTTTCATGTCTGAAGATTTTGCATACATGCATGGCATTAAGTACGAGGAGATGAGCATTCCAATAGTGGTAAACACCCCCGCTGGCCAATGTCAAACCTCCATGGTTTGTCCAGATGTCCCCATTGAAATAGAAGGACTGGAATTCCATTCTTCCCCCATTATATTGAAGTCTTCCAAGATCGACCTTATTCTGGGAATGGATTGGTTGAAGGCACATACTGCTTCCGTCGTTTGTGCCACCAAAACTATCCACCTTCTGCATCCTTCGGATGAGATAGTCAACTACCATGCTCATCTTGTTCGAGATGCTGAAGCCCGACTGTATGCCTTGAATGCATTAAATGAGTCACCTCTTGAAGGGATTGAAAACATTCCAGTTGTTCGGGATTTCCAAGATGTTTTTCTGGAAGAACTTCCAGGGATTCCCCCTGCCAGAGCTGTCGAGTTTGTCATCGACTTGGTACCTGGTACCACTCCTATAGCCAAGCGTCTGTATAAGATGCCACCACATGAACTCCTTGAACTTAAGCAAGAAATTGACAATTCGCTTCGTCTGGGTTTCATTCGTCCAAGTTCCTCTGCTTGGGGAGCACCTTCTCTCTTTGTCAAAAAGAAAGATGGTACGAATCGATTGGTCCAAGATTACCGTCCCATCAACCAAGCAACGATTCAAAACAAATATCCGCTTCCACGGATCAACGCTTTGTATGATCAACTTGCTGGTTCATCAGTATTTTCTAAACTCGACTTGAGGTTGGGTTACCATCAGATCCGGGTTCGCGAAGAGGATATTCCCAAGACTGCATTTGTTACTCGCTATGGTTCATACGAGTACACCGTCATGTCCTTCGGCTTAACAAATGCTCCAGCAACCTTCTCTCGCCCGATGAACTATATATTCATGGATTACCTCGATAAATTCGTCGTGGTTTATCTGGATGATATCATGGTTTACTCCAAGAATAAAGAAGAGCATGCTGAACATCTTCGTCTTATACTGGAGAGGCTTCGAGAACATCAACTTTATGCAAAGTATTCAAAGTGTGAGTTCTGGATGGACAAAGTAACCTACCTTGGTCATGTGATCTCCAAGGATGGTATTGCGGTCAACCCTGAACGAGTTCAGGCTATTCTTGACTGGACTCCCCCGAAGAATGTCAAGCAAGTCAGGAGTTTTCTCGGACTCGCCAGCTATTGCCGTCGATTCGTCGAGAACTTCTCCAAGATTGCAAAGCCCTTAACCAATTTGCTTCACAAAGGTGTTAAATATGAGTGGACAAAAAAATGTCAGGAGAGCTTTCAGGCACTTAAAGATAAACTGACGTCTGCTCCAGTGCTTGCTCCTCCGGATACTCGTAAGGACTTCGTCATCTATTGTGATGCTTCACGTCAAGGAATGGGCTGTGTCTTAATGCAAGAGCGCAGAGTGGTTGCTTATGCATCTCGTCAATTGCGTCCTCATGAAGAGAACTACCCAGTTCATGACCTTGAACTTGCTGCGGTAATTCATGCACTGAAAGAGTGGCGGCAGTACCTTGTTGGTAATCGTTGCGAGATCTACACCGATCACCAAAGTCTGAAGTACCTGTTTACTCAACCAGATCTGAATCTCCGTCAACAAAGATGGATGGAACGAATAGCAGATTACAACGTGGGAATTTCTTATACACCTGGCAAGGCTAATGTAATGGCTGATGCTCTGAGCCGCAAGTCATACTGCAACCACCTTCAGGTTCACAAGGTTCACCCCCTTCTTCAAAAGGAATTCCGCAAGCTGAACCTCCATATTGTTCCTCAGGGTTATCTCGCTCCCCCTCCTGAAGGATCCTACAAAATGAACCTCCACGTTGTTTCCCAGGGTTCTCTTAATATCCTGGTTGCTAAACCAGATCTTGTGGACGTCATCAAGTGGGTCCAGAAGTGTGACAATGAAGTCGAGAGGATTAAATTCGATCTCGCAGAAGGAAAGCCCTCATCCTTCACTATTGCTGAGGATGGCGCTTTGTACTTCAAGGGCCGTCTAGTGGTACCGAGTAAGGAGGAAAACAATGATTTGACTCAGGAGGTCATGAAGGAAGCACATGACACTCCGCTGTCTATTCATCCTGGCAGTACCAAGATGTACCAAGACACTCGTCAAAGATTCTGGTGGTCTAACATGAAGCAAGACATTGCTCGTTATGTTGCTGAATGTGATGTTTGCCGTCGTATCAAAGCATAACATCAAAAGCCTGCTGGAACTCTACAACCTATTTCAATTCCTGAATGGAAATGGGATCATGTTGAAATGGACTTCATTACTGGTTTTCCCAGGTCGCGGAAAGGTAATGATGCTATTCTTGTCGTCATTGACCGGTTGTCCAAAGTTGCACATTTTCTGGCTATCAAAGAAACGATCACTGCTAGTCAGCTGGCAACTCTTTACATGTCCAGAGTTGTTTCACTCCACGGTATTCCATTGGTGATTAGTTCAGACCGTGGCAGTTTATTCACTTCAAGATTCTAGGCAAGTTTCCACGAAGCTATGGGAACTCATTTGTCATTCAGCACCCCTTTTCACCCTCAATCTCAGGGACAAGTTGAAAGAGTCAATCAGATTCTCGAAGACATGCTTCGAGCTTGTGTCATTTCTTTCGGCAAGAAATGGGAGGAATCTCTCCCGTATGCTGAGTTCTCCTACAACAATAGCTATCAAGCTAGTCTGAAGATGGCTCCCTTTGAAGTGTTATATGGACGTAAGTGTCGGACTCCTCTGAATTGGTCAGAAACTGGGGAACGTACACTCATCGGTCCGGATATTATTCAACATGCTGAAGATCAAGTCCGCATTATTCATGCAAATCTGAAGGCTGCTCAGTCTCGTCAGAAGAGTCAGTATGACCGTCATCACAAAGATATGGTCTATCAACCTGGCGAGAAGGCTTATCTTCGAGTCACGCCAATGAGAGGTACACACCATTTTGGGATCAAGGGCAAGCTGGCTCCTCGATATATTGGTCCTTTCACTGTTCTCCAAAGGCGTGGTAAGGTGGCATATCAACTGGAACTACTGCCAAACCTTTCTCAGGTTCACGATGTGTTCCATGTGTCACAACTTCGTCGCTGCTTCAAGGATCCTATCCGAATAGTGGATCATGATATGCTTGAACTACAACAAGACCTCTCTTACAAAGAGCAACCAGTCCGCATTCTCGATGAAACTGAACGTCGGACTCGTCAGAAGGTTACCAAGTTCTTCAAGGTGCAGTGGGCAAATCATTCTGAAGATGAAGCCACTTGGGAACGCGAAGATCATCTTCGTGCAGAATACCTCGGGCTCTTTCCTTCTACTTCTTAATTCTCGGGACGAGAATTCTTTTTAGTAGGGGAGGGTTGTGACACCCTGGATTTTGGCTACAGTGATCATTGTAATTAAGCACAGTGATGACCATGATCAGTGCCTAATCATTTTGCTAAATAGAATATGATCAAGTTGAAAATCATATCTCAATTCAAATTCCACTTTAAAAGGGCATTGAATTTTATTGTGATAAAATAAGTTTGCAAACAGCAAGGGAAAAATGTTGCACACTTGTGATAAATAACAAAACAAATGGTGTAAAGGAAAACAACATCACCTTGATGTTGGTGTGGACCCCACCTTGCAAAACAGAGCCCAAATGCAATTTAAAAGCACTTTTGAATTCAAGATTATTTCAAACAGTTTCCAAAAATGCCCAAACTTTTTGTGGCCACACTTAATAATGCAAGGTATTAATTGGACCAAGTTACACATTTTTGCCATAGGAAACTATTGCTAAAAATAAATAAATAAAGAAAAACAGAAAACAAAAATAGAAAAAAGGAAAAGAGGCCCACTCTGCCTGGGCCTAAGTCCACAGGACGGCCCAGCCCACTCCCCACCTCGTCTCCCTCCTCTGTTCACCGCCCGCGCCGCTGTCGCCGCGCACGCGCTCGCCGCTCCAGCCCCCCTCTCCTCTGCTCGACAGCGAGCCGCCCGCGCCCGCTCCTGGTCGAATCAGACCCCCCCCCCCCGCACCCCTCTGGCGAACCCTAGCCGCCCCATTCGCCCCTCTCCTTCGTTCCCCACCTCGACCGAGCGCTGCCATGGACGGCCACAGCTGAACCGCGCGGCCACCGCCACCTTTTCGCCTCGCCGACGTGCCCACACGCCTCCCCGTCGTCGACTACCCCTCCTTCGCCTCTCAACCGCAGCCGGGAGGCCTCACCGATGACGCCATCCTCTTCTCCCTCCTCGGATCGCCGCCGCACGCCGTCGCCGATTTCGTCGCCGTCGAGCCTCCCCCGCGCACACTTTGCACCTCTGCAGGGCTGCTGTAAGCCACAGCGTCGATCCCCCCTCTCCCCGCTCTCTCTCCGTAGCCGTAGACGCCGTCCCCGTCATACCCGAACGCGCCACCGCGTGAGCTCATCGCCGGCGTAGCCATGGCGACCATGGGGTCCCGTGCATGCCACCATCGCGCTCGCCGCGTCGCGTAGGGTTGCCCTGGCCTTTTAGTTCGCTTGCTACCGTGCCATAGCGCCGTCCCCGTCGCACGCCCGCAACCGTCGCCGCCCGACTTCGTCGCCGGTGACCATTCCGGCCACCCCCGCCGCCGTGCTCCCCACCATCGGACGCGGCGCGAAGAGGCCATTCCAGAGAGCCTGGCCGCGCTCGTTTTGGTCCACTGCAACGCAATTCAGAGCTCGTCGGAGCTCGCCGCCGCGCTCGGACTCGCCGGAGCGCGTCTCCGGCGCCGTCCGCCGACGTGGCCACCTGGGGCCCACCCCCAGTGTCACTGCCCGTGGGCCCCCTGGCCCCAATTGACCAGTTGACCGCGGTCAACTGGCTGACTGGGCAGTGCCCAGTCACTGACATGTGGGGCCCCACCCCCCCGTGTCTATGACATGTGGGCCCCTGCCCCTTTTAATTAATTAAACTGTTAAATAGTTAGTTAATTAATTAAAGCACTAATCTGTCACTGACAATGGGGCCCACCCGCTAATTAATCCTAAGTAGTTTAAATAAAATTTAATTAAGAACTGTCTCACTGACCAGTGGGGTCCACTGGTCAGGTTTGACCTGGTCAACTGCACTGTTGACTGCTGACGCCAGCTATACGTCATGATGACGTCATCATTTACTATTCTGAATAATGTTGATTTAAATAAATAAAATAAATTCTAGAAAATGTTTAAAACTTTAGAAAATCATATCTTTTAAACCGTAGCTCAGATCGAAAAACTTTATATATGAAAGTTGCTCAGAACGACGAGACGAATCCGACTACGCTGTCTGTTCATCTGTCACATGCTCCTAGCATGATGAACATAGACATTTAGCATTAGGATCATCTGTTCGGTAATAGCCAGAGACCCGGAAAATATCGTCAGATATTCTTCCGACCCGTCTGCGACGTGTAGTACTACGTTAGTGCATGCCTAGCTCTGCATATTGCCATGTCATGCATCGTGTTGCATCTGTGCTTTGTATTTATTGTTTCTCCCCCCTCTTCCCTTTGGTAGACCCCGAGACTGACGGTGCTGCCGGGTACGACTACACCATTGACGATCAGCCTTTTGCAGCAGAGCAGCAAGGCAAGCAACCCCCCTTGAGCATTCCGATATCGCCCATTTCTTTCCCTCTTATTCTTGCATTAGATTTTGCTACTGTATTAGCTAGCTCCTATTCTGATGCAAAGCCTGTTTTGATAAACTGTTACTATACCTGCAATCATACCAACTGCTTAGTATAGGTTGATCAGTGAATCCCCAGTGACCCCCGTAGTCCCAGTTGCCCCTGCTTCTTCATCGACGACCCGACGACTTGAACACTCGAAGACTCGGTCAACCGATCGACAAGCCAGGCCCCTCACATCACCGCACCCCCCTTAGTTGTACGACTCTGCAGCGCTACTATCGAGTACCGAGGGTGACACCTCATGAAGTACTCATGATGCTAGTTCTATAGTGCAGCTAGTCGGTCGTGGTTATCGAGGGTGATTCCTCCTTCACCACTCCCGCCGATGACTCTGTCGTGCAACCCCTCAAGTGTGGGACCCTCGAGGGTGATTCCTCTAAGTCCACCTTGACGGTTTCATCGAGCGGGACCCTTTGAGGGTGATTCCTCAGGTTCCGTCTTGATTTTTTATACACACATTTACTTTAACTTGACATTATTTACACGTGAAAGACGAGACTAGAGGGACAGGCGGTACCACCCTGGTTGAGGTGGACCTGAGTTCCCGACAGTATTGAGATGGGTCGGCCCCAAGGGTACCCGTGTGTGAGATGTGGTGGGATGCGCCGGTAAGGCATCCAAAGGGTTATGTTGAGGCGTGGACAGGCAGGAGAGGCCCTTGCCACACATCCTTGAGTTGGGTTGACGGGACCGCACTTTATGGGTCGCGCTTGCCCCGCATTAATAAAATGCTAATGGTTTGGGTATTTGATCTGAGTTGGGTCGTTGGCCTTTTTACGCACCAAACCATCGCGTGGGAGAAGTTATGGGTACTCAGCGTCGTTGCATCAGCCGAAGCTCTTCGGACGTCAGCAATGGAGCGGCGCGCGCCGGATTGGACTGGATGGTACAACTCTTGGACTGGAGTGTGCTAGGTCTGCTTCCAGCCGCGTTCGCATCGTGCAGGAGCGCGTAGGGCAAGTGGGCCCACGACCCCTGTGTGCTTAGGATTTAGACCGGCGGGCTGGCCTCTTCGTTGAGCCTAGGTGGGGTGACGACGTGCTGCTATCCCGAGGCCGGGCATGACCCAGGAAAGTGTGTCCAGCCGGAGGTGATCAGGCGTGTTGGAAATGCAGTGCACCCCTGCAGGGATGAATAATCTATTCGAATAGCCGTGTCCACGGTAACATGATGACTTGGAGTTGTACCTTGACCTTATACAACTATAATTGTGACTTTAAATTGAAATGAATGTTGGCTCCGAGATTGCTTTCTCGCAGGGAGTCGAGGAAGAATCTCTGGGCGTGGTTACTTAATAAAATTGCTACAATAATATGACTATATATGAGATACCAATCTACTCTCTTCTACTGCTGCAAGATGCTGAAGATGCTAGTCTTCGATAGGACTAGGCCTTCCCCCTATTCTTGCTTTCTGCAGTCAGTCCAGATATAACCCCATTCCTTGATACTGATGCATACTTAGCATAGTTCTGATGTCATTCTTGCGAGTACTTTGGATGAGTACTTACCGCTGCTTTGCTTTCTCTTTCCCCTCGATACGATTACCGCGTTCATACGATGGAGCTCAGGAGATGAAGTACGCCGGAGACGACTACTACACCACCACTGTAGCCTACTACTACATGGAGAGTGCCGACGCTCAGGAATAGTTAGGAGGTTCCCAGGCAGGAGGCCTCGCCTCTTTCGATCCGCTGCTTATGTTTGTGCTAGCCTTCTTAAGGCAAAACTTGTCTAACTTATGTCTGTACTCAGATATTTTTTTGCTTCCGCTGACTCGTGCTTGTCGAGCTTTGTATTCGAGCCCTCGAGGCCCCTGGCTTGTAATATGAAGCTGTATGACTTTAATTTGTGTCTAGTGTTGTGTTGTGATATCAATCAGTGAGTCCCTAATCTTGGTCGTACGCATTGCGTGTATGTTTAGCGTACGGTCGAAATTGGGGGCGTCACACATGATCTCCTCGCGCTCAAACAATTCACATAGCTGGCACTCCAACTCACGTTCCTCCTTCAGCCCAGCCGCATTCACAGGTGACATGCGCAGAGACTTGAGTCTCCTTTCGGTCCTCTGGATCTCGCGTCGGACAGACCCGAGGGCCACATTTCTCCATTCCTTCAGAGCACCCGACACATGGTTCAAAACGGACCATGTATCTTGCAGCGAGTGAGCTCCAGTGGCATGGGCTCTCCAAGCATTCTCCACTACCTCAGTGTAGCCTTCAGCACGGCGCCACATAGCCTCATAGCGGAATTTGTATTGCACAGGGGGTCGATCACCCATCACTTGCTGGGAGTCGAGGGAGATGGCCACCGCATAATGGTCGGAGGTGGTAGTAATTATGTTTTCCACTTGATAGAACTCGAACATGGCAGTAAAATCGCCGTTGGCCACATCGTGGTCAAGTCTGACCCGCACATTGCACTGTGCGTCCTGCCGATTGGTCCAGGTGAATTTCGGGCCAGAAAAACCAAGGTCCACCAGCCCGCACTCATCAAGACAGGTACGAAACAACTCCATTTGAGCATCAGATCGGTCACGAGCCCCAAAGTGCTCATCATGGCAGAGAGCCTCGTTGAAATCGCCATAGCAGATCCACGGTCCCTTCCACGACCTGGACAGCCTCCGCATCAAGCACCAAAATTCATGACGGAGTTCCCGTTTAGGTTACCCATAAACAAAGGTCGCCCGCCAGGGAGCCAGATCATCCGATGAGACCAGTACATCAATGCAGTGCGAGTTAAAACCCTTCAGCAAACCTGAATATGGCAAGGACCAGAAAAGGGCCAAGCCTCCACTGAGGCCCTCGGAGCTGACAGCAAAAGAACCAGAGTAGCCCAAAGACCACATAAAGTTCTTTGCTTTACGATCCACCATCTTGGTCTCCGACAAGAAGAGGATCGAGGGTCGATAAGTCTTCACTAGCCAGCGAAGCTCGCCCACTGTCGCGTCCGACCCCAAGCCGCGACAGTTCCAGCATAGGATACTCATTGCGTCTGGCGGGGCTGCTCCGCAGCCGCCGCCGGATCCGCCGATCGAGAGGGTGTTGTTCTCAGTTTCTTGTTGGGGTCATTTCCTTGGTTCTCCCCAGTATCAAGAAACCCATCGCTTGCATTGGCCGAGACCACCAGAGCAAGGGCATTCGCCGCATCAGGAAGTTGCACATCTACCATAGAAGTAGTAGCCTGGTCCTTTGCCTTTTTTCTTTTCTGCCCACTCATCCCCTTCTTGGATTTCTGAGCGGGAAACAACTCTTTCCCAGTGCCAGCAGAACGACCCCTTCCGCGGCTGCGAGTGGGGCGCCCCCTGCCCTGGTTGGCCATCCGACCACCTTTGATGGGGGAGGAAACCTCCCCATCCTCATCTCCAGCAGCAGCCATGCCAAAGTTCGTCGCTCTACTTCCAGTTGCAGATGACCGGGAGCCTCCAGAAGGAACCTTGTGACTAGGGGGTTGGGAATCATAGCCAGCAGATGACGAGGCATTGCCTGACTTTGCAACATTTGACTTCCGAATCTGGTCAACGATGGCGCAAAGTCTCTTTGCCGCATAGGGCAAGTCACCATTAACATCACGTTCCGCGGGGGCAGGGCACAAGATTGAGGAGTGTCCGAGTAACCCACACGAAAAGCAATAGAGAGGGAGGCGCTCATACATCACGACATAAACTTCAGTGGTCTTGAGCTTGGCTGAGGTTATCGTCACATAACGAACCAAGGGTTCCTGCACCACAATTTCAACTCTGACGCGCATGAAGGCTCCCCAACAGCGTCCACCTGAGTCGGCCTCCACCCGGAGAATTGTTCCGATTGGCTTGGCAAACTCCATGCCCAGCTTTGAGTTCATCAGCCTTGGCGGGAGTGCCATAATCCTGGCCCAAATGGCCAGCCGGTCAAAATTAACCTGCATCGGCTGGATGTCCGGATTGTAATTCTTGAGCAGGACGGTGTGCTTGCCGACCACCCATGGTGAGTTTTCCATCACATGTACACGGTCCTCTCTCGTACCAAATTCTGCAACGAACAAATTGTCCCCTGCAGGGTGGAATAGCAGCCCTTTCGGATTGCCCCAAGCCGGCCTCATCGCCGACGTGATCGTCTGAATGTGAAGAACACTAGGAGAAAGTACCTTCCCCACCAGCGCACAATCGAAGTCAACCAGATCGGCGGCGTCTTCATCGTCCAGCAACACGGGTTGCGCCTCGACTGCTGTCAGCCTCAAGCGCTCCAACAGGTCTTCAACAGGTGCACCGGAGCCGGAGCCGGAGCCACCCGTCTCATGCACCGGATCAGAGACCGCCGCCCCCTTCCCTAAGCTGGAAAGCAGCGGCCCCGATGGGGCACCGCCGCTGCACGGGGTCAAACGGGCGGCCGCCTCATCGCTCTTCCCCTTCTCCCCCGTAGTCCCTGCCATGAGCACGCCGGCAGATCCAGTCAGCAGTGGCCAAGGGTGGGCAGCAATACAAGGATTGCCCTGTAATCACCCCGAACCACAGCCAGCCAGAGTCAAGCCGCCGCACCGACCAGCGAGAGGAAGAACCGGGGAAAAAAGGGGGAGCAAGAGAGAGAGATTGTAGATGTGCAATCCCAGACGGGGGTCACCTCCGGGTGTTCGCTAATCGCCGGCGAGCAGCGACCCAAGGGGAGCCATCAGATCCGTCCGCTGCCCAGCACGGAACGCAGGCGGGGATTGAAGAATCGCCCCTGAAATCGCCTCACTGTACTGTAGTGAGGGGAACGGGCATCAGTCCCGCATGAGTTGAGTTGACGATCACACCGTGTTTGGTTGTATACACGGAATATGATTAAGAAGTTAACAACTACACATAACACATATAATTACACAGTTCCATGGCGATTGCGGTGGATGCAAGAACCTAGTTCGTTGCGCCGCCGTTGGATGCGGCGTCACGTCCACCGCCTCCGACGGCGACGAGGCAAATTGGTTGCTTGCGTCATTGCCACAGAGAAAGTCCGCACAGAAGGACGAACAAAAAGGACACTGAGGCAGATGACAGAGGAGGAAAAATGCAGCGCGCGCCATGGGCAGCGTTAGTGTAGTAAGACGAGGGAAAGGAGACCAAAAGGAACGACACCGGGGACGATACTATTGTACTAGGACACCACGAGGAGCCCAGAGGAACAACACTAACGATAGCGTTAGTGTAGTATGATGCCGGCAAGGAGGCCAAGAGGAACATCGCTGACGATGGAGTCGGTGTAGTATGATGCAGGCGAGGAGGCTGAGAGGAACCACGTCGACGATGGTGACAGTGCAGCAAGACATGGGAGAGGGGGTCAAGAGGAACAACGCCGACCATGACGTCAGTGTAGTATGATGCGAGCGAGAAGACCGAGAGGAACCACGTGGGTGGTGGGGACAGTGCTGCAGGACGCGAGAGAGGAAGTCGAGAGGCACAAAGCGGACGATTGCGTCAGTGTAGTATGATGTGGGCGAGACGACCGAGAGAAACCATGTCGATGGTGGTGACAATGCAACAAGACGCGAGAGAGAAGGTCGAGAGGAACAATACCGACGGTGGTGTCAGTGTAGTAAAGGCCGCAGGAGAAGAGGCCGAGAAGAGGATTATAAGGGATGAAGGAGATTAAGAAGTGTCACTAAAACATATCATACACATGTATATGTACAGTTTGTGAGAGCATCTCCAACAGACGCGCGCTAAATTTTTTATACAACGTCGAAATAGTATTTTTTAGCGCGCTGGAGAGAGTTTGCTCCAACAGGAGCTGTAAAATATGGCGTCCAATCCAACGGCCCCACCTGTAGCGGCCCGCGCGCACAATCCGACGCCCCAAATATGCAGCCCGCAAGCCATCGCGCCCAACATTTGCAGCGCGCGCTTTAGTTTACAGCCTCCGTTGGAGCACCGTTTTTTGTCTCTAGCGCACAAAAACGCTCGTTTTTAGCGCATGAGGTCTTTTTTAGCCGCCTGTTGGAGATGCTCTGAAGAAGCTACAAAGACAGGTCTAAAGTTGTTTGAAGTTTTGTGTTATGCAGACCCAACAATAAATACAGTCAACAAACGGATCAAAGTTTTCTTGCGGTTGATGTGTGTGCGGCTACCAAACACGACTATATTGTACTTATATTTTTTTTTTAGAAAAGGAGGTTAAACCCCTGGCCTCTGCATCAATCGATGTATGCAATTATTTTTATTAATTATTTTACAAAGGTCTGACAAGAACATGCATCAATTCACCCGAAGCCACCGCTCACACCTACAAACTCGATAATGTGGAGTGTTCTCAATCTCCATATCCAAAACCAGTGTCGTCGCCAATCCATCCACATAACGTATCGGGACCAAAAGCCGGTGCAGCAGATATAAAGCGTACACCACATGCACATGTTTTAGAAGGCGCCATCATCATCGGACCACTGACCCATCTTCAGGAGAGAAATCCGCATTATCCTTGCCAGTCCGGACATCTGTCGACGCCACCACGGCGCCCAACGGCACCACCACCCTGTGCTCATCCGTCCAGACACGAAGACTCTGGAAGATCTGTCACGCGTAGTACCTGCCAACCAGGCATGACTCAGCATAGCACCCGTTTGTCAGGCATGACTTGACAGCTCCACCGAAGCTCGGTACAATACGAAGGCTCCACCTCCTCCCTTATCTACTTATAGCTGCACAAAATACAAAGCGCGCCAATCAAGGAAGAAAGTATGTTGGAAACGGGAAGCACGAGCCGGGAACAAGAGGCGGCTCGCGCCACGCGCCCGAGCGCCTCCCTGCCGTGCGCGGTGCGGCTGCAGACAGCCGTGTTCTCGGCCGCCATCGACGTCATCAACCGCCGCGACGGCACCGTCAACCGCCGCCTCTACTCCGTCGCCGACCGCATCCTCCGCGTGCGCGCGGGCCCCCGGCCGGACCCCTCCGGCGTCCGCTCCGCCGACTTCGACGTCGACGCGTCGCGCGGCCTCTGGGCGCGCGTCTTCTCCCCGGCCGCGTGCCAGGCCCCGCTCCCCGTCGTCGTCTACTTCCACGGCGGCGGCTTCGCGATGTTCTCCGCGCGCCAGTGCTACTTCGACCGCCTGTGCCGCCGCATCTGCCTCAGCGTCGGCGCGGTCGTCGTCTCCGTCGAGTACCGCCTCGCGCCCGAGCACCCCTACCCGGCCGCCTACGACGACGCGGTGGACACGCTCCGCTTCATCGACGCCAACGGCGTCCCGGGGCTGGGCGAGGGCGTCCGCGTGGACCTCTCCAGCTGCTTCCTCGCCGGGGAGAGCGCCGGCGGCAACATAATCCACCACGCGGCCAACCGCTGGGCTGCGGCCGCGCCCACCCCAAACTCCGTGCGCGTCGCCGGCCTCCTGTCCGTGCAGCCGTACTTCGGCGGCGAGGAGCGGACGGAGTCCGAGCTGAGGCTGGACGGCGTGGTGCCGATCGTGACCCTACAGCGGGCAGACTTCTGGTGGAGGGCGTTCCTGCCGGAGGGCGCCAGCCGCGACCACCCCGCGGCGCACGTGACCGACGAGAACGCCGAGTTGGCCGAGGCGTTCCCGACGGCGATGGTGCTGGTCGGCGGGCTCGACCCGCTGCAGGACTGGCAGCGGCGGTACGCCGACGTGCTGCGGCGGAAGGGGAAGGCCGTGGAGGTGGTGGAGTTCCCCGACGGCATCCACGCGTTCTACCTCTTCCCGGACCTCCCCGACACCGCCAGGGCCATCGAGCGCATGAGGACGTTCGTGGAAAGCAACAGGACGTCGTCGTCGGCGCGCCAGGATCCTTCTCGCGGGAACGAAATTGATTGAAAATGCCAGAATGGATTGTACTCCCCTCAACGTGTCGAAAGTATATGTTTAGCCAAGAAGTGCATTAACTCTTGGGCCTGGTAATGATCCAGACTTACTAGATGCACTATTGATGTCAATAGAGCTTGTGACAAGGGATATGGAGTTGCAGCTCAGGGCGCCACCGGTATCGATATAGAGGATTTTTTAGATGTCTTGTGAATTTTGGTGGTTCACCTGGAGTTTAAAAACATTATTGGACCTTACCAAACATCTTTGTTGACGTGTTTAATATAAGTCGTCTAGCTATAATGAGCAAAAATAATTATAAGATTTATACGTGCACTGCACTGCACGCTAACTAGTTAGCTAAACTCAATCGGTCCAGACGGAGATCTTTCCAAGTTTTTAACTGCTCTTTCCAAGCCTTCTTTTTTTTTCCCTCTCCGTCTGGTACGAGGTTGGGAAGCAGGGCTTGCTTCAGCCTTCAGGTGAAGCTGTGGATGCTGCGCCGTGATCGATCTCTCAGGTGAGGAATTCTAAATATCTGGTGCGTGTCACAGTTATCCTTCCGTCACTCTGCATCTTCACAGCGTTAATTAGTCTTCCTGTTTGTCATCGCAACTTTGGTGCTCTCGTGTTTTCAAGTGCTAACTGTGTTTACTTTGCTACAGTCTTGTACACAATGCTTCAGTGCATTCTGAGCAATGAAGTGCAGGTTTCTCCCGCAGCGTGGGCGCGATCTAGTTTTTTTTTTTTTTTTTTGTAACAAGGGGCGCGATCTAGTTTGGACGGCAAGTACAAGGGGCAGATGCTGGGCACGCTACCGCCGTCCTACTCCTACCTCCGGTGGGTCGTGGCCGAGCTCGACTACGGGGACACGGCGTGCTGGACGACCGCGTGGAGTGTGAGCACGCGCACCACTTCCTCCTCGGCGACGCCCAGTACGACTACGTCTACAACGACGCCGAGGACGGCAGCGACGGGCCGCTCCAGGTCCAGTAGATGGGGGAGCGCTTCGGGTGGGACATGTCTGACGAGGACGGGTGGGGCATCCTACGGCGGCCGCATCCCGAGGAAGGCCGACCGGGGCCAGAGCACCGCCGGAAACGGCGGCGGCGACATGTTGGACGCCCGAGCGGCGAGTGGCCCGGACAGGGACGGAGGTACGAGAGGAGGGAGGAGCAGGCGAGGATCCACGGCTGGTGCTCTGGGGACGCCGAGGAAGGCCCGCACTGGAGCGGACAGGGCTTCGTTTCATTCCCTTTGACTGCCGTGGCAAACAAAATGCTCTTTAAGCCGGTGGATTTGAACCCCTGTTTTTCTGGAATTTTTGTCCAAAAAGACCACCTGGCGAGTCGAATTGTCAAAAGAGACCACCTGTGAACGGAATTGCCGGATCAGACCCCCCTGCCGCCACCAGCGCTGGCGGCCGGCCGGGCTGGTGGGACCAGCCGCCACCGCTCCTGGCCGGCCGGCACTGTTCCCGTTTCGGCCACTGTACGCGACGGAACGGAGCTGCAGTGGCGGGACCGGCCGCCAGTAGCCGAGGCGGCCGCCACTGTGCATGCATCGCGGGAAACGCCACTGCAGCTATTTATTCGAAAGAACTGGGAAATCGCATGTGCATGCATGCTCAGTGGCACGTAACTGGTGACCGCACAATGGTTCTGATAAACACGTACGGCATGCTTGCATGCATGCATACGAAGGCCGAGTTGGGCAGAGCAACGGGCCGTGAGCTGAAACAAAAACAAAAACGAATAGACCATCTGCACAGTGGCGGCCGCCTCGCCTGCTGGCGGCCGGTCCCGCCACTGCAGCTCCGTTCCGTCGCGAACAGTGGCCGAAACGGGATCGCTGCCGGCCGCCAGGAGCGGTGGCGGCTGGTCCCACCAGCCCGGCCGGCCGCCAGCGCTGGTGGCGGCAGGTCCCACCAGCCCGGCCGGCCGCCAGCGCTGGTGGCGGCAGGTCCCAGCCGCCTACGCTGATGGCGGCAGGGGGGTCTGATCCGGCAATTCCGTTCACAGGTGGTCTCTTTTGACAATTCGACTCGCCAGGTGGTCTTTTTGGACAAAAACCCGTTTTTCTGTGTCAACTGATCATGCTGTGCTGGTGATCAAGGTCATATTTTGCAGCATTCACTAGATTGTTGGGCACTTTGTCTAGTTGCAAAGAGAAACGGATTACACGACGACAGCGCTGCTCCTGAGTTCAGTCAGCGGAAGGTCTGAAGACGATCATCAACACCTGACCGTTGCTGCACCTGAGGTTCAATCTGAGGACCAAGGCGAAGGGGGTAGTGCTGGAGAGTCGGGGTCGCCGCTGATGATCATCTGCCGGCTCCGACCATGACTTGCATGGGGATGGAACTAGTTTTTGTTAGCGTCACCAGAAGTAAGCCAAGTAATCGAAGATCGTTTTCTCAGTTTTCCTGGCTTCGATGGATCATCTTTGGCTCGGCCATTTTGAATTCAGCGGGTTTCCCTTTTTTTTTCGTGTGTGTGTGTGTGTGTGTGTGTGTGTGTGTGTGTAGTTTCTTCACAAGTTGTCCCATGATCGCTTGGTTTTCAACTTTTGATGGTTTCGTTTTCGCAGCCTCGAAATGGACAACGGTGTGCTCTCGCAGTGTGATGGACAAGGGACATCTTAGTCCTAAGTGGGGAATTTAATCTGCTCATTTCTCGTAGTGCAGAATTTAGTTCGTGTAATAGCCGTGCTGTTAGTCTTCAGTGTGAGAGTTACTTTGCTCAGTACAGGATATAATTAGTACATCATCGTCTCGCCGCTGCAGTGCTTCTAGTCCACAGCCAGAGCCAGGCGCCTCAGCTCTGCCCAAAACTGTGAACCATTCTCCTCAAGATTTGCAGAAATTATAGCTCTTGTAAAATACTCCGTATGTATTTGAGAGAGATGGCAGGCAAAATGCCCTGCAAACGATGTCATTACATACAAATATTATTTTGCAAAGGAATGCTACCGCGAAATCACAGCTAGAATATACAGATTGTTTAATCACATTGCCGACTCACTTTTTTTCAAGAACCAGCGGGTACAATGGCATAAATATCATCTCTTCTGTTAAACTCTATTTTCAAGAGATATGGCCGCTAAAATGTCACAGGGAAGTCTTCGCAAGAAATTTCAGGAAGCCACAATGGTAAGACTGAAACTGTTACATTGTAATGGCAACATGAATACATAAGAATTACCATACATGTAATTTGCGGGGATCAAAAAGTGGCTGGTGAATCACTGACCACAGAAGAAATCAAGCCAAAGGCTTCTCACTTTCTAAAGTAGTAAAAAGTGGATCCCCGCTTCGAGGCGCTTGGCGTAGATCTTTGAAAATCGTTAATCGGGTGAGCTAGTTATTATTGAGGGAGGCCAGGTCTACATACGTAATATCAAGTTGCTCTAGTTGCGTGTCTTTCGTACGGAAAGATGGGTGTTTTTATCCAAGCAAGGGAATAGAATAGGTAACAACCCCCCCTCACATCAAGCCTGTACGCTAGCTACCAACATATACTATGGAGTCCATGGCTACCTCCGCGGATGGAAGACCGTAGATTTTTCACTTTCGCTGAAGAGTTGAACTCTGACTGAAAGGACTTGACACATTGCCAAGGCGATTTTATTAGCCAGCTGTGGGATAGAGATCTGCGGTAAACGAGCGATAGCCTCTAAAGAGTGCCGAAATAGGATTGGTTCCTTTTTCTAAAGATCCGAGACTGGTGAACGTATTGCATAATTTAAAGAAGCCCATTTCATTAGAGGGAGGGAGCCCTTCCTACCTTTCTTTATTTAAGTGCTAGTGTCAAATGAGACAGTTGCCCGCCTTGGAGGGGTTGTAGCGAAAGCTCCGAAGTCCACTTCTTTACCAACTTGAATTCATAAGGAGACCGAACTCTATTCATGCTCAAGTGAACCACGGGTGATGATATTCCGCTGTTCTGAAATCAAATAGGAAACGGATGGCGCTTGAGTTTTTTATCTCGGCATGAGAAACTATTCCTCCTCCTTTTGCTTACAATCACCTCACTTCCCTTATAAGAAGATAATAGTGCTTGTATCCTGGGTCATGAGGTTCCCCTCTTCAGTCTGATAACAAGAAGTCAAGGTCTCGGTTCCGTATTAAGTAAAGATAAGGAACCCGCCCAGAGGATTTCTTCAGTTTCGGTAGGGAAGCCACTGGTTCGTATCACGCTATGGTTGAGGGACCTTCTCGGTTCAAAGCTAACAAATAGTGCTTGTATCGCTAAGAGCAGCCAACAACTTAACTTGCAGGCTTTAAAACCTGCTCATACGGTAATGGCGAGGGGTTTTGCGGATCCCTTTCTCTATGAGTTTCGGTTGATAATGACTTAAGGTGAGCAACGAACCTCCAATCACTTTTTCAGGAATACACAAAGAGAACCATCCGGCTGCACTCAACTGCAAACTAAAGGAACTCCTAACAAGCAGGGGAATTTCTCTTTTGTTACTGGTCGGGACGACCTAAATCCTGTGGTCAGTTCGGACAGGGGCATTACAAACGAGCTATGCTCTATGATTTCGCTTTGTTTACACGGGTGAGTGACCTACACCTTCCAATCTATGGTTTCACCCGCGAGGTAGAACTTTCTCTAAAGCTTCTTCGCTCCGTAATACACTTGCGCCTTCCTTTATAACCATGCACTCCCACTACTTCTTTAGGACATGGCTGACTTGCTTATCACAAGTCGTCTCCCGAAAAGGCAAATATCGAGACTGAGATGCTGCTTGGAGTCTTCATTCTCTAGGGCAGAGCTCACTACCACTCATTATCGGAGGGAGACGTAATAATACTGAGCTATTCTTCGATTTCCTTGCTTGCGAGATCAAAAACTGGGTATCGAACAAAGAAATCTGCTCACGGTACCTCTTACCTCAAAACTTCTATTGGATCTGGGATCAGAAGAATTCCAATTTGAATGTGCTCATATCCAACTACCCAAAGGGACGATATCAGGAAAAGCAAAAGGTGCATGGGCGGTTTCAAGTTGTTTTGGTTGCGCAGCTTTCGATCACTGTGTCAGCCGAGCTCTAACGCTTTTATAAAGTGAGAAATCATGGTACCTTCATGTCTACCTTTCCCAAGGGCTAGTTTAATTCCAGAGAAATGCAAGCAATCGTACTGGACTCCCGCCGCCTGCTAGGCTCACTATACCAAGTTAAGTTCCTCCAAAGTATTTTCATCATCGGTATCAGCAGAGTCACAAGATAAGGGATAAAGATAGTAGCCCATAGCTCCTTTATCAATTTCCTTCTGAAACTTATCAGGGTCTAACAATGTTGGAGAAGTAGTATTGCTGCTGTCAGAAAGAATAATGGTTTCTTGCCCATTGTGACAAATACTCATTGTTCTGGCCTTCCAATCTAAATTGATTGGACTGTGACGATATAGCCAATCATAACCCAGTATAACATCATTGCTTTCCAATTTCAGTAGCTTGAAGGTGTTTTGAAATGTGTGCCCTTTAATAGTATAAGTAGTATCTGCAGTGTAAGCTCTAGTAGTTAATTGACCTCCTCCAGCCACTTTGACAGTAAACAAATGTTTCTGACTCTCATATCAGTGAAGCCCATACCACCATAATCTTTAGGGGTGCATAGGTGTTCCCATTTGACCATGTGAAATTTCTTCTTCTTACTCCCAGTAGAAGTTATTTCTTATTGTATCAACTTTTTTCTGTATTTTGACAGGCAAAGTGTAGCAACCCAGAAGGTACATAGGGACATTTGATAAACATGCATTGATCAATATATCTCTTCCTCCATAAGAGAAATGTTTGCATTGCCAAGAGTCCAACTTCTTTTCTACCTTTTAATGAAAAAAATCATTAGAAGAGATCTTGTCTTTGCTGATTGGTAATCCCAGATATTATATTTTATTGGAAATTTGCCTATCTCACAGTTATATCAGCTACCCTCTGCTCCTCCTCTACACTCAACCCTACTGTGAAAATATCACTCTTCAAGTAATTGACTTTCATGCCAGACATTTCCTCTAAACAGTAGAGAAGGAATTAGAATCCAGTAATAGACTCCATGTCATTATGCAAAAAAAAGCAAAGTATCAGAAGCATATTGCAAATGACTAATCCCCCCTGGTATCAGATGTGGTACCAAACCTCTAATCACACCTGCTTCCTTAGCTCTATCCAGAATTGCAGATAGTGCATCACCTACTAGGTGAAAAAGCAAAGGAGAAAGAGGATCTCCTTGCCTCAAACCTCTGAAAGTAGAGAAATATTCTCGCCAATCTCCATTCATATTCACACACACTTTGCCTCCTTCCACTGCTTGTCTAATCCAATCTATCCACCTGTCAGGGAAGTTTTTCCAATGCATTACCTCTGCCAAGAAAGGCCACTGAACTCTATCATAAGCTTTTTCAAAGTCCAACTGAAGCAAAATTCCTTCAGAGTGAGAGGTTTTCAACTCATGCAAAACTTCATGAAGAATTACACATCCATCCAAAATGTACCTCCCAGGAATAAATCCAGTCTGAAGAGAGCTGATTACTTGTCGAGCCAGAGGAGTAAATCTAAGTGTCAGAGCTTTGGTAATAGCTTTAAACATAACATTTAGAACACATATGGGTCTATACTGTAGGATACTATTAGCATCCTTAATCTTTGGCAGTAGAGAAATGACACCATAGTTTAGTCTGGACAAGTTCAACCTGCCATGATACAGCTCCTGAAGCATTTATATTAGTATATCTCTCAACTGGGGCCAAAAAGCTCTAAAAAGCTAACAGAGAAGCCATCTGGACCTGGAGCAGTATTTGGTTTCATGCTTTTCACCACCTTGTCTATCTCTTCACTCATGAAGTTAATACAAGTGAGGACTGATTTCTGTCATTCATATAATTCAGAAGAGGAAGGCCGGTTGAGTGCTTTCCGCGTAAGACTATTGAGTTTCCAGCTGATTGCCCATATTTTCCAGGATAGGATTTGTCCACTTGATTGAATTCATGTCATTGAAGCAATGAACTTGCTAGCCAGCGTGCCAAAAAGGTTGCTGACTTTGGGTACACAGAGTAGTGGCGAGAAAAGGGCTTGCGCCTCAGCCGTTTCGCTTGATTCGGACCTTGTGGTTGTAGTCACAGGGTACAAAGATAACCCCACAACCATTTGTTGTATTCTTTAAGTCAATCGCTCGTAGTATGTGCTAGAATGAGATGAGATCCAGCTCAAAGGTGAAGACCTCATTCTTTGAACCCTCCCGGGCAGTTCCTGTTCTAGCTTCTCTATCTCTAGCAAGTGATACGAACAACACAACATCTTCTCCGGTCGTAGGTCGGTAGGGCTTGCCCTGGCTAAGAAATGGAATAAAAAATTCCCGGTTTCTTGACTGTTTCTGAGATTATTTACCTTTATTTACATGAAGATGCACGGTCTCTTACACTTTTCCTAGCTTAAGTTGGCGGATTGGTAAACAAACGGCTCTGCAGCTCCGTTCGCTTCGGCACCACTCCCTTGCTTCTTATCGAGGTCGGTGCCAACAAACAAGTCCCATTCGAGCAATGGAATCTACATAAGAATGTAATCACTGTTAAGTATTCCACTCACTGATGCCCAGGAAAATGGGCCTCTGAAGAAAGCAAAGATGTGGCCCAGACCGAAAAAGGAACTTGATCACCCGGAGAAGATTTCTTTTCTTTGCTGATTCCTCTCAATGAAATTTGCCATGTTGCACTAAGTTACTTACGGATGTATGCATGCAGTCCGGGAACACTTTGGGGTGAACACCCATCCGAACAAGTAGGGTCAATAGTTCAGCATTTAGGCCGTAACATTTAGCAAAAAACAAATCTTAAACCCAACAAGTGCTCTCCGAACCAAGCTAGATAGTCTCCTATCACTAGGCTCACCAACCAACCTGGACTTTGATTCTTTCTTATTATTCTAACCGGATATAAAAACCATAAGGATTGTTTCCAGCCGAGAGTTCCCATATGACATAAGCGCTCTTGGGTGGGGTGGGCCCTCATTCGCCAGGTCTTTGAGTGCCCGTCGTACCACGTGGTTGGTACACTAGGCTGATAGATACTTTACTTTAAGGATCTGGCACCTTCGCTAGACGGAGAGTAAGCGACTTCTATTAGCACCGGACCGTCGAGTCGAATTTCTCGTGTCATGTGCAACGTCCATCAATGGTGGTTCATTAATGTCCATAGATTTAGACTCCTTCCCCCTTCCCTTATACGCAAAAGATCGAGAGGGGCCCGAACCCAAACCGAGAACGTAAACAGAATTCGACTCACTCTCGTATGGCTCGCCCTCGAGCCCTGGGCGAGTCGGCCGGGTCTTTCCCTCTTGTTCTGTTTCCGCCACGATAAAGACGCACGGAAGAACTATGGTATGCCCAGCGCGTGGAGGATCCGTTGAGAGTGTCCCTTGTCTCGGTAGGGAACAGTACCTATTGTCTTGAAAAAAAAAGGTCAGTGCTACGGTCCCCTATTGTTTGATCCAATATTGACCGGTGCGGATCACGTTCTACTACCTCCGGTCCGTGGTTCGACCTCCCGTAGTGGTCCTTGCTTTTCTTTTTGAAAGCTCCGCAGGGCCAATTTTGCGTACTTGCTCAGCGTGCCCCCCTTTCGTCGAGTGCCCCGCCCGGTTCACAGGGCTGTTGGCCTACCAAGCAAGCACTTGCCCGCTGCTCCTGCCGCCTGCCAAGTGGGCTCCGCGCTCGTTATCCTGACTGTTCTCTCTGCTGGGCCCTTTCCTATTGCTCTAACCATAAGCTATGGCAATTCCAGCTCGCACCCACTCTGGCCCGCCCAGCGAGGCCTGAGTGAGCTCAGTGGTCAGCCCCTGACGTTAGGGGTCTTTCGCTTTTGCCAGATCTATAGAGATATTACGAGTCCTCCGTCCCAGATTCCCTCGCCGCGGCCATCTGGTTCACCGGTACTACCAAAAAGTCTCATGCTTACGTTACTGTGACTGATATATAAGTATGATCTCGGACTACGAAGACCCAGTCGTGCTTTTGGTTTCCATTCTCATCATCATATTGAAGGAAACTCCTCGTGCTCTGCCATAAGAACTTGGAGTCCGTATCATGGTGAAGGTAAGGTAACGCTGTGATTCTTGCTCAAAAAACTGACCAAACACGTTCGAGTTATTGGCTCGTCCGACCCGGCAGCATTCATGAGTCGCTCGTTCAACTGTCCCTCGGAGACACGGTCGAGAAGTGCCATGCATGGTCGCCCCCCCGTCCTTTCTTTCTCTCGGTCCCACCAGGGTGGGCCCCTCTGGGGTAATAAAGAAATGGATAAAAAAAGGGGACTTCTGCTACGGGCTATGCCACCCATTACTTATGAGGGAAGTCGCATCCGTCCCATCGCAAGCACCTACAATGTCATGATCACATTGGTTTACCCTTTTTTGGTAGTTCAACGGACGGTCGCCCCACCAACAAGAAAAGGTAGAAATATGGAAACTTCTCTGCCATTTAGATCGGAGAATTTATAGAGGAAATCGGGTTTTAAATTTCCAGAAACCACATGATTATATAGCCAAAGGGAATACGCCGCGCCTAAAATCATCCCAAGCGCAGCTAATGTGGCTACTAAGCTATTTCTTTGGAAAGCTCCTACTAAGATTAGAAATTCCCCGATAAAGCTGCTAGTGCCGGGTAAACTCATATTGGCTAAAGTTAAAAAGAAGAAAATGGTAGAGAAATTCGGCATGGTGCTCACTAAACCTCCATAATATCTAACAAGTCGAGTCTTATGTCGGTCATATAGAACACCAACACATAGAAAAAGGGCTGAAGAAACCAGTCCATGACTTAACATAAGTAAAATGCTACCTCCAATTCCCTGTATGTTCGATAGAGCCTAATATTCCCCCAGAGTACGCCGCTTACCCCCCGAACCGTACAAGATAGTTACCACCTATCATACGGCTTTCTAACTCCACTTCTTTTTCTGGTCGTTCCGCTCTGTCGGATCGATGGTAGTCTCAGAGATTTGGTAACCTCCGACATTTTTGACAACACGCTTCCTGCTTCCGTTTTGAGTTGCGCATCTTTCTCCCCGGGGCATACTATAGTATCACATCGTAGACCCCCACCCCAACTCTATCTTCCTTATCAGTGAACCGGAACATAGTGCAACGGTACTCTTCGATGCTGCGAGGACGAGACGAGGTGACATACTACGATCACGCACTGAAGTTCTGCCCTTCGGCTCGGCATATGGAACCTCCCAGCTGCTCCCTCGGGATAGGTAGGCCCACCCCCCCTTTCCCGAGAGGCGGCCGGGCTGTGTTTCCCCTGCGGCCACCCAGTGGCGGCAGAAAACGAAAAAGGGTGGGCTCCGCGCGGTTCGCGTTTTATTGTAAAGAGAGAGCTTTTCATTCTCTTATAGAAGCCCGCGCCCACGCGGGTAAAGCCCAGCGAAGCTGCAGGGAGCACTGAGTAATGGGGGGATGAGGGCGACTCCGCCCACGGGTTGGACCACACCACAGGCAAAAGTCCTTCCACGGCAAGAGAAGGGTGACCGGAACAAGAAAAGGGAGCTAGTCGTTGGAGGGAAGACAAGGCTCGTTCCGTGCGACTCCACAGAAGAGTACGCGCGCTAGAAAAGACAGCCAGCTTAAAAACGCTAGCTAGCTACTTTTGTAGCCTTATTTAGTTTGGTTGCCTACGCTTGCTCTCCGGCGCGCTACGGCAACACCCCCTGCTTGCTTCTTTCTGTTCGACGCGGAGCTCGCAGCCTCCCCACCCTTGCTTAGCGTTCCACTTGTGATCCTGGAGGATTTGGAGAAATGCGCCCGACCATGAAGAATGGATTTTGTATTTCCTTTCATGTGAACGGCCCTATCTTGTAAAGAATGGTTTTTCGTGCTATAGACCACGTTGAGAAAGACCAACCAACAACACAAATAAAGACCGTTCCATTTGGGTACCTCGAAAGGGAGGTGCTCCTTATGATGCTACGGACGGCTGTCCGAAGTGCATGCAATGACGGGCTCGGATAGGATAGGATTGTGCGCGCCGGGCCCTTCGGGTGTCCATATTTTGGCCGACCTTAGCGTATATACTATGTTATGCGGCCGTAATATTTTGATACCTTCCACCGCTGTTACGCCAGAAATCCAAGGTTCCACACGAGCTCCTGTTCTGCGGCGTGGTGGCAGGACCGCTAGGGGATTGGCTCCGGGTGTAGGTAGGGTCTAATCCGCAGGGGTCATGCAAATACATAGGCCCCTTCCCTTCTGCCGAGTTGTTTAGAAGGCGCTTTCCGTTCTACGGTCCCTCGGAGCGAAGGGTTAGGCAGGTAGTACGGGCCCTCTGACTTCCAGCTATGTGTTGTGTGCGACTCCTGCGAAGCGAATGAAGGGAAGCTCTTCGAGCTTTCTCCGCCAGTGGCTTATGTAGTGGTCGGCATTCCTACGTGCTCCGACTGATCCCCACTGGAGATTATATGAGGGGTCTTGGAAACTGTCGTGACGCTTTGGTGACGAAGGTCACCGGGGTGACTATGGAAGGATTCCGTGGTAGTCTCTGACTCCCTCCAACTCAATCAATATCAAGAACATGTCGTGAGCATGGGGGTTTGGCCGACTACTAAACTATTGGCTAGGGCTTTTCTAGTTATAGCTTCTATAGTGAGTGGCCCTTCCGCTTTGATCTAGTTGTAGTTTGTATTGTACTAAATTGAACACATATCAAAGAAAGGCGATCAATCAATAAGTAGTTGCCCTTCTCCGGCCTGGGAAAAGCAGCGAACTCGTTAAACTAGGGGCTTTTTTATTCATGGTCGCTACTGTTGTATTGTATATTGTCGGGGGAAGCTACTGCTTCTACGACAGCTCCGCTTCCTCGTCTTGCTTCTACTTTGCTTGTTTGCGCGAAGGCTTAGAGTCCTTTTCGCTAGGTCCAAATTCGCCAAAGCGAAAGATCTGATCCAACGGAAATCCCGCATATTGAGCGCAGCTGATATGTGGCTACTAGGCGCGATCATCCCGCATGCCATAAAAAAATACTTCTTTTTTTATGGCCCGTCATATAAAGATAGAATAGATATGGATAGAGAGACATTCTATTGATTCGCGAAATGGCTCGTCGATCCAAATGAATCATTCTTCTGGTCTCTCTCTGCCCCCCCCCCCCCCCGCCCCAAAACTGACCCACGACACAACGCCCATTCGTTTCGCGCGCGGGAAGGCAACGAAGTTCAGTTCAAAAGACCTCAGCGGAGTGGAGCAGCCGCGACACAAAGTTCCTTACCTTAGCTGGATCTCGCTGGTGCCACCTAAACGGTAGGTATAGGCTGCGGATGTCTGACGTTTGGAGTTGTCATTCGTGCACCTGTCCCCAATAGAAGAATGAGTGATCCCTTCCCCTGCGGATCATGGCCTTACCACTAGGTCCCCGATGGCCAGCGGGGGATTCGGTATAGCAGCTCAAGTTCGTTTGCGCTTCGCGTTCCCGCTGGACTGGACACGTGTTAGCTGTAGGAAGTATGGTTACGAAAGTGACTTCGGTTCGCCATTTCAGGCTCAACTCCTCGCTTTACGTTAGCGGACTTACATGTCGGCCCGGGGCTCCACGCTCTTTCTTTCTGTGTGGGACGACGCCGGGGAATGTGTCGAGGCGGCGAACAACAACAAGACAACTAACTACATTTGCTTTTTCCCTCCATGAGATGAGCCAGTGCATTGGACCGATGGATAATAGAACTGAGCTGGCCAAACGCTTGGGCGCTCTACATACGATGTAGAAAAAATCAGATACATATCGATTTCTTTTTGATGGATCCAGAATAGATAGATATCTTGTGTCATCAATAGATAGAAAGAGGTCAACCCTTATTATTGATAGAAAACCTTTCGATCTATCAGAACAGATCAGGCCATCTATCAATCGATTTGAATCATCTCGCTTTTCGTTCATTTCAGCCACGCCATAATAGCCGCCACAATAAGAAAGAAGCAAGCGAAACAGCTAGAAGCGCTCGCTTCGCCGCGCCCAACAATTCTTATTCACGGGAAAGCCAACCGAAAGATTCGATTCGGACTTCGTAGAGCCGGTGCTGCTGCTGTCTGCGTAGGGCCGTCCCCCACTCCCGTCCCGGGGCGCTAAGGGGTTTTGTTTTAGGAACAGACGGCGGTGTTTTGCTGACGCCTCGAATCGACGCTTTTGTTGCGACATGCTAAGTTTTCTCCCCTATTGCTAGTAGGTTGATGGGTCGCACGCCCGGCACACATGTTTTGGCCTTGCTTGTGTGTCCATAACTCAAAATAGGTGACCTAACGGCCGCCGCCCGACTAAACATACAAATAGTCACCAAATTCATATGGGCTACTAAGGAGTAGGCAATGATCTTCTTAAGATCGATCTGTCTTAAAGTGGTCAAGGAAGTATATATTATAGCAATCGCGCTTAGAGTATAAATGAAAGGAGTGAAACAAAGTGTCGCTTCGGGAAACATGGGTATTGAAAATCTTAAAAACCCGTAGGTTCCCAATTTTAAAAGAATTCCAGCCAAGATGACGGATCCAGCCGTAGGTGCCTCTACATGGGCTTCGGGTAACCAAATATGAACTGGTACCATAGGCACTTTGACGGCAAAAGAGGCGAAAAAAGCAATCCATAGAAGGATTTGGCGCCGCTCACTAAATTCAGTGGTTAATAAAATTTGTAAATCGGTGGTTCCTGTTTGGAGAAGAATCAACAGAATAGCTAATAGCATAAAAACGGATCCAAGTAAAGTATATAGGAAAAACTGATATGCTGCCTTGATCTTTCTTTGTCTCGAACCCCATACCCCTATAATGATGGTAGTTGGTCGAAGCTCCAGTGGGTAGCCACTCCCTTCTCAGGGAACCGTACGTGAGACTTCCGCATCATACGGCTCCGTCCCGAGCTTCCGTCGTCGGCCCTTGTCATTAGACCACTATGCTTGTCTTTTCCACCTTGACTCTCGAATCTTTTGCTTCTCGGGTGGTGGCGAACAATGCTGCTTGCGTAGCGGGAGATGCCCGCCCGTCGTTTAGGCCTGCTTCCTGCCCGAAAGAAGGCTAGCCGGACTAGTGGTAGGGGACCCGACCGTAAAAAACCCTACCCTATTCTCGAACCCTCTGCCGAGCTCTACCCTGCCCGCATTTATTTGGAAGGGGGCCAAAGAAATGTCTCCACCTACTGCCAACAGTCTTTCTTCGGAATTCTACTGAACGGGTCGATCCTCCCCTCCGTTTGTTTTAGCAACTTATCCTAAGGTCTCTTCGCCAAGAACTCTCCGGCAACGACAGAGGAACTAACCTGCCTGCAGTGGCGGGGCGGCTTTTTTTTTTAAATAAGACCTGGACGATTATCCCTACCCTCTGTAGCTTACGAGTATACGTCCATCCCTGGTCGGGTACAGTTTCCTTTATTTTTATCCCTTGTAGCCGTTACCCGAATTCGCGCAAGTGTGTCCACACCCCCCCTGACTTGACGAGGAATCCATTCTCGCGAACAAACACACCCCCTACACACACCTAGGAGCACCCCTTCCTGCATATCCATACAAGACCTGAGTAGGCGGGTCGAGGTCCTACGAGGTACCCACTACTCGGAGTACCCTCCCACCAAAAAAAGATGTGTGGTTCGGTGGTTCGACCAGAAATGCTATGCTTACGCACAAGACTACCCCTCTTCCCGAAAGCTTCGCGGGGACCTTTACTACTTTACGACGATGGGGGACCGCCCGTAGGGGGTTTACTGCACAAGGCCCTTGCAGAGGAAAAGCTTGATCCCAGCGAATAGAAGATGCTCAGCTCCGCACAACATAGGGATTGGCACGCTTTCGGAAAGAACATAGAATAGTAGAGGATCCAGCATGCAGGACACGGCGATCATTAGAAATTCACGAATTAGAAATGCTGTAATATACTCTTTCCCAACACTTCTCATACCAGACCAACCCACTGAAATGCAAATAGGGATCAGAAATGTGGTCAATATCACGAAGAATAATGAAAGACCGTCTATACCCATATACAAATGGATGTTTTCATAAGGAAGCCATCGAAGGCTTTCCACAAATTGAGATTTGGCCGTAGAAGGATCGAATTGTATCCAAGGAACAGGGGGATACAAAAAAGTAATAAGAGAAACGCACAGACCAATCAATCGTATCGGTCTTATTGAAGAATTTGGAATGAAAAGAGGAGTAATGCTTCCTAGCACGGGACAGAGAATAGGACCACTTAGATCAAAATAGCATTCACAGAAATGTTCTAACATAGAGTAGAATTGAACATTGAAAAGATTAGTTGACAACAGTCAATCAAAAGATGGGGCGCCAAATTACTAAACAATAGGGGTCTTTCTGTGCAAGTCAGCTGAACACCGTAATTGATGAGTGAGTAGGTGGGTTAGGTGCACCCCTCGCCCAGTGGGAAGTCATGAGGCTAGCCCCCCCCCTGAATGAAGAAGTAGTGGGGCCCCCTGCCCGCCCACGTATGCGCCTTTATTTAGATTCTAACTAAATATTATACTGAACTTTATTCGGGAATCTTTCTAAAGAATCCATCTGGCAAAACGCAATTTGTCGATTTCAATCTAAGGTGCACCTTGCCTTTTTCAGGTAGCTTTGTTACGCCTATTCAGCTAGGTGGGGCATTGGTCATAGCCGAAGTCGAAGGGAAAAAATAAGGTAATGAGATGATGGTGCCATCAAGAAGTTTTTGACGAACGTAGTAGCGGCCAAAAATGAAACTCTTGCATGAAAGACCGGATTTGACGCAAGATGAATGGCGTTGGGGTTTTTCAAATGAAACCCGCGATCAGAAAGTCACCAACGGAGCCATACAATCTATCTAGTAGTGTGCCATGGCACGGTACTCCGCTTCGGCAGTGGAAGGAGCAACTGTCTATTGCTTTTATCTCATCCAAGATAGTGTCTCGTCTCCCCATAAAATAGATAAGCCTGTAGTTGAGCACCTACCTGAAGGCCCAATCGGCATCAGTAGTTGCACGCAACTCTAAAGAAGACGATGACGGAAAAAAGGACGGCTCGAGAAAAGGTACCTCGAATATATCTAAGAATCCGATGAACTGCTGCAAAGTGAACTGACCGGGGGGCAGCCATGAAAGGCTGACTTTCTTAGGAAAAGCCATCTGGGCAAGAGATCGTCAGATAAACCAAACTGCCGACCTACTGTCTGTACTGCGTCGGATCAGATAATGGTGAGCCATCAGTCGGACGGAGTTTAACGTAAAGCTCCAAGGGAGTGTCAACAGTCTTCTCATCATTGAGTTGAGCTCGAGTGATCAAGTCATGACGTTATTTGATCTGAGATACCAAATATCCACGAGGAGAATGTGCGACCTCCAAGCCAAGAAAAGGCTTAGGGCGCGTCAGCGCCTTCATAGCAAATAATTGATGAAGGCGACACTTGATCAGCGATATGGTAACGGAGTAATCACCAGTCAGTTTGATATCATCAACATACAACAATAGAATAGCACGTCCTCGAGGATAAACTGATACGAACATGGCCAAATCATGATCACTCCGAGCAAACCCTGCCTGGATAACATAACCACTGTGCTGAACTTCAAAAACCAACGCTATCGGGGCTTGTTGAGACCATAGATCGCTTTGCGTAAAGGACAGACAAGAGAAGAAGTCAGAAGGGCAGGTTCTCTTTCATCCGTCTTTTCTAGGTGCGCATCTCCATCTACTAAAAGTAGGGGTGGTTGCCATAGATAGATTGGGTCATTCGTAACCTGAGCAATAACCGATGCTACTACAGCAATAACGGAAATAACCGATGCTACAGCAGAAACTACAGCTATACGTGGCGGCCCCACACGCAGCTTTGTTTAACAAGCATCACCCTTCCTTTCTTTTCAAATGCTTCCTCAGTCAATCAGCAGCTTATTCGATTCCTATTCTTATTAAACATCTGATATAGATGGTGGGAACAATGAAGCAGATTCTTCATCTGTAGGTTGCAATCCGTATGATTTCTTTTCTCGATCTCCTGCTTGTGTTTCACCTCGCACCTAAGCATCACGTTCCTAGGGACAGAAACATCTGCGCTCTAAGGCAATCATAGTACTACCAACATGGTTACATCGTTCTGCGAGCAAGCTTCAACTTCAAAGTCACCTGATTTGGCACCAGCCAAAGGAGTAGGAACAGCAGCTGGGGAAGCACCATTACCATCCATGGGATGCTTTGTGAACAGCCCCCTCTGTTCAATACCGATACCTATCAGATTCCATAGCTGATGAATCTCTTTCTTTTTCCACTCTTTCCCCGTCACGCAAGACGCTTTTCTGGCACAAACCTAGTAGTTATTTGTCCTGCTGATCTTGGGTGAACTGATGACACTGATGCTCCAAGACCAAGAGTTTTCACAGCCAAAGCTATTGAAGCTGCTCCCTCCCATGAATCACAGCTTTCTGGACGCACTGCTTGAACACCATGGAGCAAGATAGAGAAAAAACTCCTATCCGAGTTGATCGAGCTGAACCCGCCCACCGCCGGGCAGGTGCATCAGCCTCTTCTTTCTAGTTTCCGACAGGGCTACCCGCACTAGCCTCTGACCTCTACTCAAAAACCTGAACTTCATAGATCCGAAGCCTAAACCTTCACTACTTCCATCACTTCACAGAGCAGGTCTTGTTTTCAAACTTGCTTTCGGGTTAAGTGCAGAAAATCAATTCAATATTCCTGTCATTGAGGATCTATTAGATGAGCTACATGGTGCACAACTGTTTTCCAAACTTGATTTGAGATCAGGTTATCATCAGATAAGAATGAGAAGAGAAGACATTCATAAAACAGCTTTTAGGACATATTTTTGTCATTATGAATACTAAGTGATGCCATTTGGACTCACTAATGCACCTGCTACCTTCCAATCTTTAATGAATCATGTTTTTGCTTCGGAAATACCTTTTGGTATTCTTTGATGATATTCTGATATATAGCAAGACCAAACAAGCTCATCTCAAGCATCTCAAGTTAGTCCTGGACATTCTAAGGTCATAAAAACTATATGCTAAGATTAGCAAATGCAGTTTTCGTGTCCCTCAAGTGGAGTATTTAGGGCATGTTATCTAAGGATAGGGTCTATCTACAGACCCCCAGAGAATAGTTGCCATCAAAGAATGGCCAGCACCTAAGACTATCACTCAGTTGAGGAGTTTTCTTGGTATGGCTGCAGAAAAAGAAGATTTGTCAAGAATTATGGGATCAATTTTTTTTACTTCATGACTGTCTAAAAAAAGATTCATTCCAGTGGTTAGATGCTCAAATTGAGGCCTTCACAACATTGAAGAATTGTCTGGTCACTGCTCCTGTTATGGCTTTGCCTGATTTGACCCTACCATTTACTTTTTAAACAGATGCATCAGGTCAAGGTATTGGTTCTGTCCTCATGCAACAAGGCAGACCAATTGCTTATTTCAGTAAAACCCTTGGACCCAGAAATGCAGCTATGCCAACTTATGATAAGGAGAAGCTTTAGCTATTTTGGAATCCTTGAAGAGATGGCGCCACTACTTTCTTGGTTCCCAATTCTTTTCTTGATCAAAACTGATCAACAGAGCCTTAAATACATCACAGAACAAAAAGTCTCTGAGGGTATCCAGCACAAGCTTATGTTAAAATTGCTTGAATTCAATTACAAGATTGAATACAAAAAAAAGAAAACAAGGTTGCAGATGCTTTGAGCAGAAGAGATTCTCTTATGATGGCAGTCACTGCAGTTACTCCTGCTTGGGCTTCAACTGTAGAAACCAGCTACACTAATGATGATCACTGCAAATCTCTGCTTGAGAAGCTCACTGTATCAGCCAATGCAGCACCCCCTTATACTCTTCATTCTGGCATTTTGAGATATAAAGGAAGAATATATGTGGGATCAGATGCTGTTCTTAAACACCAAATCATTGATTCACTTCACAACTCTCCCATAGGAGGCCATTCAGGAATTGTGGCTACTTATCAAAGGGTAAAAAAGCTATTTTATTGGCGCCAGGCCAGGAGATTGAAACTTTTCTACATGAGTGTGCAGTTTGCCAAAGAGTCAAGGGAGAGCATTGCCACTACCCTGGTCTCCTAGATCCACTGCCATTACCTACTTCTGCTTGGACTGACATCTCCCTGGATTTCTTTGAGGGTCTTCCCAAATCATTGGGCAAAGAAGTCATATTGTTGGTGGTGGACAGGTTCACTAAATATTCTCATTTCATTCCCCTTGCTCACCCTTATACAGTACAATCAGTCTCTCATGCTTTCATGGATAATGTTTTTAAGTGGAATGGATTGCCAAAGTCAATAGTCTCTGATAGAAACTGGATATTCACAAGTAACATGTGGCAGGCCTTCTTCAAAGCACTGCAAGTGAAATTGAGGTTTAGCTCTGCCTATCACCCACAATCAGATGGCCAGACAGAACGTGTGAATCAGTGTGTGGAAAATTACTTGCGTTGCATGGTTTTTCAGCAACCAAGGAAGTGGGCTAGTTTGGATCAAGCAAATGCCACTTGGGAGGATGCCGACTTCATCAAAGGTCTCTTTCCGGAGTTCTATACAGCTCCTATTCGTGGTTGGTGCCCTAATTCCAACACTTGACAATGCTTTGGGGGAGGTATTGTCATATCTGAAGATTACTGTACCTAACTCTCGATTGAATTCAGAGTGCTGCCTTTACTTCATCTGCCGTGAACGGAGCCAAGAGGCTTGCGTTCATTTCTTCAGTTACTCGCCTGTTTACTTTCCCCAGTAGCCCAGGGTCGGGAGCTAGGACTTCTGAGGTGAATAGTCCCTCAAAGTAACCCTGTATCAGAGATGCTAACTGGTCATTACCTTCGATCCTGTTGCCATTTGAGTCATTCAGAAACTTTATTATGTTCTTCTTTTTTCTCCGTTGCAAAATGATGTGATGAAAGAAGCTCGTATTTCGGTCTCCATGGCGGAGCCAATTAGCCCTTCCTCTTTGCAGCCATTAATCCGAGTGCAAACTCTCTCAATTAAGTGTTGGAAGCAGTCGCTCCTATCCACTCCTACCAGGGAGGGGAGCCCCAAGTATTTGTCAGTGAGCGATTCGGTGACAATATTCAGCAGGTTGCATACCTCTTGTCTGTCTCCCCTATCTGTCTAAGGGTCCTTGGTAAAACTCTCTTCATTGAAGGCAGTACGTGGGTATCCATCTTATCTACGGTCTTCGGGTCATCCACATGACCAAAACAAAGGGTACGAAAGCAGTGAAACCGATATATCTGTTGAAGGCGATCCCACCGGTCCTATTTATTAAGTTGCAATGGCGATTATCTTTGGACCCCAAAGAGTTGTATAAGTTGGAAAATGGAGATTTGCCTGTGGCATTGGCCGTTGGGCAGCTAGCTATTGCATTTGAAGGCTCCACAGAAAGAACCCGTAGGTACTATTACGACAGGTGGCTTCGAATCCAGTTTGTTAGTCGTTTGCATCTCGGTTAACAAAAATAAGCTTGAATCCCTCCATTCGTAGATCAATCAGCTAAAGTTGTTAAAACAATGCCCCGGTAAAAAGGTAGCAGGAGGTCGTTCTTTCTTACTCGAAGTTGCACTCAGGTGCTGCCGTTTTAGAGCTAGGCGATATTCTCTGTGTAAACCAGTATCGTATCTGTTCGATATGGACCATTCTATAAGTATAGTCATTTCAGTCTTCCTCAAAGGATCTCCGATCTATTGTGCAACCTTCCCTTCGAAACCCACCCCACACGAATACTTCTACCCCTTATCACAGCTCCAATGCCCACAGGCATCTGTCTCTAGCACAAATCTTTTACTGAAATCAGGGAGAACCAACACAGGGGCCTCAATTAAAGCTTGCTTGAGAACATCAAAGGATTGCTTTGGCTTGTCCACACAAATGATACTCCTTTCTTTAACAAGTTCGTGAGAGGTCTCCTAATTATGTATATACAGGATGAGTCACATCTTGACCGGAGCCATGCGGAGCACAAAAAGTGAAGAGAAAGGATTTGTTCACCACTTTAAGCCAAAAGATAGAAATGAAAGCTGTTCCCATAGAATGAGATTAGATCCCGCAAGTGAGCTATTTATACCGAAGCTTACAAGAAGCAAAGTTGAAACGGGAGCTTTCCCACCACGGCATCCAACTCTTCTCTTCCGTAAGCAAAGGGGCTTTCAACGAGATAGGGAGCTGTACAATTTCACCCGTGGGTGGGGCTGGCTACGCTTGCTAGATTGGATAAAATATACGTGTCCTACGCTAGGCGGAATCGTTGTTTCACTCCTCTAAGCGTTCCTTGCCAATGGGTAAAGCCTTTATCTATCACTTCGGTCGGAGACATATTAATTACCTTTTTTATCCTGGGACCCTTGAAAGCTCGCTTCCCTTCCTGAACTGAGGGAAACCGGTGCCTGAGAGATCCGTTATCTGCAGTCTCTGAGCTTGATTGCACATCTTTTCCTGCTCATACATGTGTTTTTGCACGCTTGAGACCTCCTCTTTCGCTTGGCTATCCGAGGAAAGATGTCTTACGAGGTGGGTTGGACAACGTACGTAGTGAGCCTGCTGCTATCAGTGTGAAGATGAGCATCTATCTTTCTTTTCAGGATTTAGTGTGTGTGTGCTTGTTCTTAAGGGAACGTGCAAATCACCCAATCATATCAGGATGGATCCAATGGGTGTGATTTTTGTCTGTATTGATCATTTACCCACGCTATAAGAAGAAGGGCGTCATGGAATAGTTTGGGGTCCAAAGCCACACCTTCTTTCCCCCATAGGAACAGAGGTCAGGAGCTGCCGGCAGGGCGCTGCATTCAATCTGACTGATGGCTCAAGATAAGTACGAGACGTACTTGAGATAGATAATTTATGTATTTCGCTATTTCGAATACCTAAACTCCAGCGGTGCTAATTTGCTAATCCAAGCCTTATCAATAATACCAACACGCCGTCTGATCCAAGATTAGCAACCTCTCTTTCTCTCATAGAGGGAACCTCACTGACGCATTCAGGGCTCTGTAGTTGAAGCGTTCCTACCATCCATATATAGGGAATCCACACCGTCGGCTTGTCGATCCGGGATCGCCCAGGATCGGGTGGAAGGTCGGAGAAGCCAGTCTTCAGTGGTGCTTCCATGGCAGTTGGATAGTAGATCAGAGAGGCAGGCTAGTAGAATATGGAGTTGTTTTCGTTCTCTTGTTATTCTTTTATGGCTATAAGTATTTCTGTCTTGGATTCGTTTGGCCATTAGGTTTGAATTGCCTTCTCTTTCTGTCTTCCATTTGAATTCCGTGATTTATCCTGCTATTTGGAGAGTAGTTGATATGGTCTTTCTTGGGTTTGGCTTTCAAAGTGCAGTTCGAAAAGAGTGAGTTGCTGTCAATGGCTGGAATGGAATATATAAATAAGATGGAAAATATGGCTTTCTTTCCATCTACCTATTTGAAGTAGTAAGCTTATCTTTTAGGTGGGAATAGTTTACAATCGAGTTTGAAAGCATTAATGAAGTGAGCCTATTACATCAAGTTCTTTTTTGACCTTTTCATTTGAAAGTAGCCATAGGCAAGGAAGGCTACCTATTGATACGGAAAGAAAGCCATCTCTGGCTATTCTTTTTTAGGGTGGAAAAGAGTGCTCCATATCCATATATGTGCTTGGAGGGAAGGCCACATCTTTAATTGTATTGTTTTTCGAGGTCATCCTCTTCAGCCTGTGTTAGTAGTGCTAGTTTTTAGTTTTTAGTACCTTACGGGTCTATAGAAAGGCTTAGAGGATCCTAAAGTGTCAGTTTATGTTGGAATTGCTTTGCTCTTTTTCAAGCAAATAAGCTTGAAAGAAAGTGCTTTTATTTGAGTTGAAATGAAAGAAGAAATCGTCTATCTAGACAGAGTATGTGTATTATTCGGTCCATGCTTGCCCTTCTAGGCCCTTTAGATCTATATCTATCTTACTATCGAAAAGGGTTTTAGGAGGAGCAGAGCAAGTCGCGTTTACAGCCAGCAGTTCTTATGGGCGTAACTCCCTCTAGTATTCCAATAATCTCCTTTCCTCCAATATGTCACTAGTATTCAAGTATGCGGCTCGTATTAGTATGCCAGGCGTTCGAGAGACCAGAATTCTTTTCATAGCCTTCCCTTCAATATGCCATCTTGTCTTGCGGCGCTCTATCCTTCCAAGCGAGCCTGTGCTCGGGGAGCACTCCTTCTATCATTCATAAAATATGCTTATCTCTCCTTGGTCGTCAAGCTTCGCTTTGCTTTCATTGACCTTGAAGTCTGAGATAAGGCTTTTTCTTTCTATTAAAAGATCAAAAATCAGAGGGGTGATCAGTCCTCTTTCAATCCTTCATCTTCTTATGAGTAGCCGCCACAGGGGGTCC